>OX422212.1:331139370-331596870 GCA_949130495.1 Sambucus nigra | reverse complement strand
CTATGCAAGTGAGTGAATAAAGTCACTAAAATAAGGCACTAATGGCCATGGATACAATCTCTCAAGCTTTTTCTCTCTACTGTGTAAAATGACAGAGTTTCAGCTAGGGTTGTAATTTTGGATCCCTTTATCAAGGTAGGATAAGACAAGTATATATAGTGTTTGGGGGGGGTGTAATGTACCCCCTATGCATGAAATTAGCATGTGTGTGTTGATCTAGCCAATCTAATGAAGACACCTGTCACTGTCACATGTAGAGAATGATGATGCAATATTCTCCCACGTGAGGGGATTGATTTAGTTACAACTGATTTTGTCCACGTGTTCTTATCCTTGCATATGCTTATAAATTCTCAGCCTTGCCCTTGACTGGTACAACCTCGGCCTGGAAGAGTACGAGGTTAATGAAGTCTGACTGTTACCTCATTCGAGGTTATTCATGATGATCTCGGCCAGGTAAGCTGGTCGAGGTTAGGTCGGAAGAGTTGTAATGTCGTCCTGGGCCGATGATAGGGCTTCTAGACGGTTCCCCCATGTAACATTATTGATCTCGGTCATTGACTGTAATGTCGGCTGAGTCCGATACTGCTATTGGAGGGTGGCTGAACCCGCCAGTCCTTACAGACCTCGGTTGATGCCCAACCGAGGTTGATGTATGAGGTAGATGTGATGTCGGTTGTGGACGACCTGATGGATAACTGACCCCATAAGTTATGAAGACCTCGGCTATTGCCTGACTGTGGGGTAACTAGTAACGTCGGCTGTAGCCGACCTTATGTTGGATGAGATCACTGATCGTCACTCTTGAGCCCTTGTTACCTCGGTCGTCATATTGGTCGAGGGTGGTACCTCTGAGTTGTCAAGTACACTTTGGTAATATAAATCACCCCTAGCCCTTAGTTACATATGTAAATAGATGATTAAGGGTCATGCAACTCTAAGGCTATTCTTCCTTGCATGCCAACATTTCTTTAACAAGTGTCAATTACTGGAGTGGATAGCGTTCCTGACATGTGAATGACGCTAATTGTATTTTGGGATCCTAAGGCAATGATGGGAATTAGGATGTGTGTGATTATACTTAAGGGTTTAAATTCCATTTCTTTCTCTTTCTTCTTCATTCTTCTCTTTCTCCCGCCTTGGTTATCTTTACAACTTTCTCTCTCTATAAAATCTTGGCTGCTGCATTTCAGAGGGTTCGTTGTTTCCATTCCTCTTCTCCTTTATTTCGCACTTCGACAAGTATTATCTCCACTCTACTTTGCCATTCTCAGCCTGTAATTCTTGTTTCTTCATTTTCCAGTGAGTTTTTTAGGTTTCTCGGCCACTGTTTTGCATTTTTCGGTGGCTCTTATTCTTGACTGTTCTTAATTGTTCTTTCTCAAAATTCCAGTTTGATCCTTAGATAGGTTGAGTCAAGTTGTTTGTTTTTTATTTAGGGCCCCAAGTTTAAGGTCGTCTTCCTATGCTCAGACCTCTTTATAAACTCATAGAAGATTTCCCCTCTCTTAGGGATAAGAACTTTGCTAAAATCAGGAAAATAGATCTAGCCTAAGAGGAAGCTTGTAGGGCTCAGGACTTTCCCCTCAGACCTATCTTCTCCCCGCATCTAAAGGTGGTATACCCTGAACCAGCTAAGACTGCTGAGCCATCAGAGGATCTAATTGATCCCTCTCCCATGTCTGAGTTTGAGTTGTCCACCTCAGACCCTATGTCTATAGATTCATTCGAGGAGGCAATGGATTTATCCATTAGGCAAGATCAGGTCCCTGATCAGGCCGAGGTCCAAAGTCGCACCTCATCCCACAACGGTTCCAACATTTCACGGACCTCTTTTGATGTTGAAGTTATGGGGAAAAGTGTGGTTGTGCCCCCCAATCATTGCTATTATTCCCCTGTCGGCCGCCACAGGGGTTGAGTTCGCTCAAAGGTTCCCCAGAGGTGTTCCTACACCTACCCAGACCGATGTTGTTGGGGATGAGGATGATGGTCATAAGAGTGACGTTGAATCCTAGGAGGCAGCCGAGATTGAGAGTACTGTCACTGAGTTTGACCTGTTAGCCTTTAGTCACCTTTATTCCATAGGTCCTTCTATCAATCTTAGGTGACCTTTAAGGGATGATAGGGCCTTTGGTGGCCGAGATGGGGAAATCTGCGTATATGAGCAGATGTTTAAGTTAGGATTTCATCTCCCCATCCATTCAATAATTAGAGCCATATTATCCCATATTAACCTGGCCCCTTCCCAATTATCTCCTAATACTTGGAGGGTGATGATGGGATCCATCGTCCTATGGAGGGCAATCCATCATTCAGACCTTCCTGCCAGGGTCTTCACAGGGTGCTACGTGCCATCCTCTGCCAAGATCTACCCCAGCTACTACCACTTCCTAGCTAGGAAGCCTAATAAGAAGTTTTGGTTAGTCACGCAGACCTCCATTCATAACTGGAAACCACGGTACTTCTTCGTCACAGGGGCATGGGAATTTGGTTATTGTGCCCCCTCTTCATTACTAGCACCGAGGACCCCTCTGAGGTGGGGGAAAATTATCATTAGCTGCCAAAGCCGACCCTGGGTTAAGCGAGTATAACCTTCAAAAGGTCAAAGACCTTTAAGATTAGGAGGAGCTTGGCTGGATAGTCAAGTACGAGCATCTGATGACCCCCTACTACCTCTCTGAGATGGGCTTAGGGGGAAGTCCTTTAGCCGAGCTTAGTAAGTGTTTATTTTGCTAAGTTGTACCTCTGATATTTAATGTCTCTGATATACTAACTCAGACATATTTTTTACAGAACGCCCAAAAGGTATATCAGACGACCTGTGGGAGATGTCTACACCAATCCTGATCAAGTTGGTGAATAAAGCTGGGCTCAATGCTCCTCCTCCTCCCCCACCAAAGCAGAATGTCGGCACCTCTAAGGTCGACGCTACGAAAAAGAGGAAATCCACCACTGTTGCCTCAGAGTATCAGAGGCCGAGTAAGCACCAAAATGTAATCCCAATATCTTCTGATGACGCATTGGCTGATCGTCTAGAGCAGTTGAATATCAGGGACAGCCTGATAGGTCACGGTCTAAAGGTGATGGATGCCATCGGCTCTGCGATGACCGGCGTAGATAAGCATTTTCTACGCTTGATTGATACCCCTCTACTGACCGAGTTTTGCCTTCATAGGTCTATCCAGGTAAAAACTTTTGCTTTTTTATTCCAAGTCTAACCTCAACTTTTATTGGTTTAAGGTTTACATTCATGCATCTGACTTTGTATTACAGGGTATCTTGTCTATGCACCAGTTTGTTGACTGGACCCTGAGAAAGATGACCTTAATTGAGAAGGGAAAAGAGGCCCAAAAAGTGGAGGCCTCTCTAAATGATGAGGTTGAACATCTGAAGATAACCTTGGCTGAATCTGAGAATAAGATGAAGAAGAGGGACAGGGACATTGCCAAGATCCAGAAGGACCACACCTCTTCCCTAAAGGACAAGGACGACGTTCTTCAACAAAAGGTTGATACTGCTATGAAAGTTTCCCTTGAGGATGCATCTGAGAAGATTTTGGCCGACTACAAGGTCTCTGACCAATTTATAAGCTTCAGCTTTGAATACCTTGAAAGGGATGTTAAAGCTACTAGTAAATGGGCGACCATAAAAAAAATGGAGTCAGGGAGTTTGACAGCCACAGAATTCATTGTTCTCGACTATGGAAACCCTCAGTTTGCCCAGGCTTTACAAGAGGCTGAAGAGGAAGGAGAAGGTGTTAAACCTACAGAAACTGCACAACCGAAAGCTACAGAGATCGAGGATGTCAACCCTCAAGATGATGGGGACGAGGTTACCAACGTCGGCCAAGGTGATGGGGCCGAGGTTACCAACCTTGTGGCTGCAGACACTTAGACCATAATTTGTGAAGCTTCACTTGTAATTTTTTCTTTTCATTTGTAATTGTTTGTATCCTCTGATAACATATTCTAAGGCTTGATGATTTGTAATTTTGACTTCATGTTATATAATACTCTTCATAGAATTTTGCTTCTTTTGATGAATGCTCCTTTGAATAATTTTATAAGTCATATGATGGTGTTTGTATTAAGGTCTGAAGTCTCAACATAATAGTGTCTTCATTAATTTCACCAATTTTCTATAAGATCTGAGGGCACCAAACTATGATATTTCAAC
Organism: Sambucus nigra; assembly: GCA_949130495.1. NCBI lineage: Eukaryota > Viridiplantae > Streptophyta > Magnoliopsida > Dipsacales > Adoxaceae > Sambucus > Sambucus nigra. The sequence goes on along the minus strand of OX422212.1, from coordinate 331,592,694 downwards.
TCGTAAATTTCACCAAGTTAATGATGTTTAAGGTCTGAGGTCATCAAACTAAGATGTTTCACCTTAGACCTTGTCACCAAATTATGATGTTTAAGGTGTGAGGTCATCAAACTAAGATGTTACCCTCATAAATTTCACCAAATTAATGATGTTTAAAGTCTGAAGTCGTCAAACTAAGATGTAACCCTCATAAATTTTCACTAATTTAATGATGTTTAAGGTCTGAGGTCATCAAACTAAGATTTTACCCTAATAAATTTCACCAAATTAATGATGTTTAAGGTCTGAGGTCATCAAACTAAGATGTTACCCTCATAAATTTTCACCAATTTAATGATGTTTAAGGTCTGAGGTCATCAAACTAAGATGTTACCCTCATAAATTTTTACGAGTTTAATGATGTTTAAGGTCTGAAGTCATCAAACTAAGATGTTTCACCTCAGACCTTGTCACCAAATTATGATGTTTAAGGTCTGAGGTCATCAAACTAAGATGTTACCCTCATAAATTCCACCAAATTAATGATGTTTAAGGTCTGAGGTCATCAAAATATGATGTTTCACCTTAAACCTTATCACCAAATTATGATGTTTAAGGTCTGAGTCATCCAACTATGATGTTTCACCTCAGAACTTGTCACCAAATTATGATGTTTAAGGTCTGAGGTCATCCAACTATGATGTTTCACCTCAGACATTGTTACCAAATTATGATGTTTAAGGTCTGATGTCATCAAACTAAGATGTTATCCTCACAAATTCCATCAAATTAATGATGTTTAAGGTCGGAGGTCATCAGAATATGATGTTTCACCTCAGACCTTGTCACCAAATTATGATGTTTAAGGTCTGAGGTGATCAAACTAAGATGTTACCCTTATAAATTTCACCAAATTAATGATGTTTAAGGTCTGAGGTCATCCAATTATGATGTTTCACCTTAGACCTTGTCACCAAATTATGATGTTTAAGGTCTGAGGTCATCAAACTAAGATGTTACCCTCAAGGATTTAACTAAGTTAATGATGTTTCACCTCAGACCTTGTCACCAAATTATGATGTTTAAGGTCTGAGGTCATCAAACTAAGATGTTATCCTCATAAATTCCACCAAATTAATGATGTTTAAGGTCTGAGTCATCTAACTATGATGTTTCACCTCAGACCTTGTCACCAAATTGTGATGTTTACGATCTGAGGTCATCCAACTATGATGTTTCACCTCAGACCTTGTCATAAAATTATGATGTTTAAGGACTGAGGTCATCAAACTAAGATGTTACCCTCATAAATTTCACCAAATTAATGATGTTTAGGGTCTGAGATCATCCAACTATGATGTTTCACCTCAGACCTTATCACCAAATCATGATGTTTAAGGTTTGAGGTCATCAAACTAAGATGTTATCCTCATAAATTCCACCATATTAATGATGTTTAGGGTATGCGGTCATCAGAATATGATGTTTCACCTCTGACCTTATCACCAAATTATGATGTTTAAGGTCTGAGGTCATCAAACTAAGATGTTACCGTTATTAATTTCACCAAATTAATGATGTTTAAAGTCTAAAGTCATCCAATTATGATGTTTCACCTCAGACCTTGTCACCAAATTATGATGTTTAAGGTATGAGGTCATCCAATTATGATGTTTCACCTCAGACCCTGTCACCAAATTATGATGTTTAAGGTCTGAGGTCACCAAACTAAGATGTTACCCTTATAAATATACCATAGAAGCAATCCAAATAAAGCATTGACATAGGAACTGCTCTTCTCATTAATATTCTCTTCATAACATGATATGTTTACATATAAATAATTGCAACATCATATGTAGTACTTCTTCAGGTGATCAGCATTACATGGATTGGAGAAAGGTTTCCCTTCGAGATTTTTTAGTCGGTAGGTACCGGGTACAACCTCATCGATAACTTTGTAGGGACCATGCCAATTTGGGTGAAGCTTATTTATCTTCTGCAACGTCTTCTTTAACACCAAGTCTTCTACAGCTATAGGTCTTAGTTTCACCCTTTGATTGTAGAACTTTATTATTCTATATTGGTAAGCAGCCTGTTTGATCTCAGCGTCTTCCCTTATCTCCTCGATCAAATTTAGGTCAAGACTTCTCTCTTCCCCATTCTTCTCGGGATCGTAGGACTGAATTCTGTGAGTGAGGATTCCTACTTCTGTAGGTATGACGGCTTCTGAGCCATGTGTTAACATAAATGGTGTCTCCCCCGTTGGTGTCCTTACCGTTGTTATGTAGGCCCATAACACTACATAAACGTCTTCCATCCATCTCCCCTTGGCCTATTCCAAACTCTTCTTAATCCCATCAAGGATTGTTTGGTTCGTGACTTCATTCGGCCCATTTTCCTGGGGTCGTCCCGAAGAAGAGAAAAATTGATTGATCCCGACTCTCTCGCAGTATTTCTCTAAGGAAGAATTCTTGAACTAGGTTCTGTTGTTTGAGATAAGGGTGTTCGGAAGACCATGCCTGCATATGATGCTCTTCCAGATAAACTAGAAGGTCTTCTACTCTGTAATTGTGATCATCGGCTCAACCTCAACCCACTTAGAGAAGTAATCAATCTCTACTATCAAAAATTGGTAATTATTTGCAACCCTTGGCAACGGTCCCACCAAGTCAATCCCCCAAACTGCAAATGGCTAAGGAGAAATTATCGATGTCATAGGTTAATGAGGTTGATGAGGGATTGTGGAGAATCTCTGGCACTTGTCACACCTCTTCACATGGGCTGCAGCATCCTGAGCCAAGGTTGGCCACCAATATCCATGCATAATTATCCTCTTAGCTAAAGGTCTTCCTCATATATGACTGGATCAAGAACCCTCGTGTATATCCTGTAGGACGTGGGGGGCCTCTGTGGGATGACACATCTGATAAGAGGCAGTAGAAATCCTTTCTTATATAGGACATCTCCTGTTATTGAGAACTTTGCATTTCTGTACCTCAATTTCCTCCTTTCCAGCTTTGATTCCAGCAGCACTCCCTCTCTGATATATCTGATAAGGGGGTCCATCGATGAGTCTCCTAGGTTCAAGTTGAGGCAAGAGCTGGCAACCTCTTCATCCTCAATGGTCGGTTTCAGCAGGATTTTGACTAGTACTGTCCTTTTGATGCCTGTCCTTGTTGCTGAAGCCAGCCTTGCTAATGCATATGTATGACTATTGTCTTTTCGAGGGACTATTTTCATCTTTACCTCTTTGAAGCCTTGTAGCATCATTCTTACCCTTTTCAGGCATTTCTCCATCCTATCATCCTTGGCCTCATACACTCCAAGTATTTGGTTGACAACCAACCTCGAGTCGCTGTGAAGTAAGAGTCGACCAACTCTAAAGGCTTTTGCTAAGAACAGTCCAGCTATCAAGGCCTCATATTCTGACTCATTGTTCGATGCTTTGAAGTTGAACCTTAATGCATATTCAACGTCGGTACCATCCCTGCACCGCTTCCACTTTCGCAAGAAGACCCGTTAATGAAGAGGTTCCAAACGTCTTCATTCGAAGAGAAGTTACCCTCTGACAGGGCTCCTTGCTTAAAAAGGTACATATCTTCCTCATTCTCAGTTATTCCTCTTCTAGCTCTGTTGGACACAACCTCTTTCGGGTCTTGAAAGACGTTATTGTTTGATCCCTCTGTAATCTCTGGATTATTCTCAACCTCGGCCTCTTCCCATGTGAATTCAGCAACGAAGTCTGCGAGTGCTTGCCCTTTAATGTACACCCTGGGTTGATAAATAAGGTCATACTCTCCTAACTCAATGGCCCGGGTCATCAATCTGCCCGACTTCTCAGGCTTGTGGAGGACTTGCCTTAATGGGGAGTCAATGAGGATGACCATAGAGTGGGCTTGGAAATAAGGTTTCATATTCATGGAAGCATGTATCAAAGCGTAGGCCTTTTTACCCCAACGTCTTCCCGTACTATTGAAGTATACAGGCCTTTGTACCCCAACGTCTTCCCGTACTATGGTTGCACTTATAGTTGACTCCAAGACTGCTAGATAAACATAAAACTTCTCCCCTAGAATGGGCCGAGATAAGAGAAGTGGGGATCCAAGGTAGGACTTGAGCTGTTTAAAGGCCTTGTCACACTCTTCGTCCCATTAGAAGGCCTTTCTAATCACCTTTAAAAATGGAAGACACTTGTCCGTAGCTCTGGAAACAAATCTGTTGAGTGCACTAACTCTTTCAGTGAGCCTCTGAACGTCTTTTATACTTATTGGTGTCTTCATATCAAGCTAAGACTTAATTTTCTCGGGGTTGGCCTCTATTCCCCTATGATTGACTATGAATCCAAGAAACTTGCAAGCTTCTACTCCGAAGACATACTTGGCAGGATTGAGCTTCATCCTTTATAAGTCCATGGTGTCAAAAGTTCTCTCCAGGTCGGCTACATGAGTGCAGGCCTTCAAAATCTTCGTCAACATGTCATCTACATATACCTCCATGGTTTTTCCAATTCAATCTCAAATATCTTATTTACAAGACGGTGATACGTGGCCCCTGCATTTTTTAATACGAAGGGCATGACTTTATAGCAATAGGTCCCCTTGTCTGTGATGAATGTTGTCTTCTCTGAGTCTTCAGCATCTATGAAGATCTGATTGTAGCCAGAATACGCATCCATGAAGCTCATAAGTTAATGCCCTACCGTGGTATCTACCATCTGATCAATCCTTGGTAAGGGGTACCTGTCATTCGGGCAAGACTTGTTCAGGTTAGTGAAGTCTATGCACATCCTTCATTTTCTGTTGGCCTTGGGCACAATGACGGCGTTTGATAACCACTCTGAGTATATGACCTCCCTGATGAATTCTGCCTCTTCTAACTTTTTAACCTCTACCCTGATGACATTATACTTTTCCCTAGAGTAGACTTTTCGTCTTTGTTTGATTGGCTTAGCATCTTTTGCTACATTGAGTTTGAGGCACATAACCTCTGGTTCGATGCCAGGCATGTCTGCGTGGCTCCAAGCGAAGACACTCTGCCTCTTCTTTAAAAATCTTATCATCTCTTCCTTGATCTCTGTTTTAAGGCCTTACAGATTTGGACATTTTTTTCCGATTCGTCCTCATTGAGGACGATGGATTCTACCTCTTCCGCGACCTCTCCTTTCTTCAATTTTATTTCATCCCTAGGATCAAGTGTGTCAATGTTATATATGGTAGTCTCCCTCTTATGAGCCTCTCTCTCTTCAGCCGAGTTGAAGTAGCATTCTCGTGCCGAGGTTTGGTCACACTGCACTTCCCCTACCCTATAGGGGTCGGGAATTTTAGCATTTGATGGACCATCGACGGCACATTTTTATTAAAAACGAGCGACTAAAATGCATCTATTCGGGGTATAAAATAGACACTTTTGGGTTCTTACCACACCACCCCCAAACAAAATATTGCTAGTCCTTGAGCAAAAATTAGAGAGAAAACAGAGATAAGTAACCAAAAGTGTGCCACTTTCGCAGGCACTGGCGATTGCACTTACCATGTGCACCAAGACGTTAAACCTATAGGTTTCCCTACAGGACGAGTGGTGTCTCGTGAGGGTTTGCAGTGAATGTACCCACAAAATTTAAAAAATTATTTAAATATAGTATCTGAGTAGGTGATGAAACGCTATACAACCCAACTTTAAAAGGACGTTAAGGAACACCGTATTCAATTATCAAAATGTGATGAAATTACTTAACACCAAAAGGCATAAGCCTTGTGTAGTGTGAAATAATCTTAAGTATCATTAGAGTAATTCCAAGATCGCCTTTATAGAATCAACGTTTTGACTTCAATTCTCACTAGATATATCTCTCTGAATCGAAATCTCTGAGAATTGGGTAAGTGTATCTCTCTAGTGTGTGAGGAGGTGAGTAAATGTAAGCAAGTTCAAACGTCTCACACACTTTGTAGAAAAGGACGGATACGTGAAAAAAAAATTGATCTCATGAACGAATGATAATCACTATGTCGAGAATGTCGAGTTATTCACCATATAAACTTCTCGTTTGCCCGAACACGTCACTAAGGGTGAAAATGGAATTTATGTAAGATATGAGGGAAAAATGAAGAAGATGAATGATGGGGTGTTTTGAGAAGAGTGTGACACACTTTGATTGACTATCGTCTTCATCTTTTGAACTTATGATCGCATCTTCCTTTTTTTTCTTTTTTTTTCTTTTTTTTCTTTTTCTTTACTTTTTTTTTCTATTTTTTTATTGCGATGCATTTTTTCTTTTCATAACAAAAATGAAGACAATTTACAATGATAATCTCAAACACTCTTTTTCTCAAAAATTATGGTAGTGATGGGAAATGATATGTGGATGGTATATAGGACACATATGGATAAGAAAAATGTGGATAGAAAATGTGATATGAAAAATGGCAAGTGTATGGTAAAATGAGTTTAGTGATCAGGACAAACTACAAGAAACATGTTTCTTATAACTCAAAAGTAATGTCATTCTTAGTGATTAAGCCAAATTTGAAAAAATAATGAGATCATGCAACGACTAAATGTAGTACCCAAAGAAAGTTGAGTCAACTTGTGAGTCGGAGATACGTAAAAACCCTCAAAAAGGTGAAAAACTCAAATCTCATGGGTTTAAGTCGCCACTAGTGATCTTTTAAGGCTCTCTTGAGAATATTTTTACTCTTCAACATTTGATTTTGAACGTGATAGTGCAAATTGATGAGTTTAGGAATTCATGGTGCAAATACGTTTTAAGAGGTATTAATTAGTTTAAGGTTAAAAGCGTAATTTTTTTGGGTCAAACACAGGTATTCTGAGATTTCTAAAAGAGGGATGATAGACAAATCATGTCATAAAATTTTATTTTTAACTGCACAAAAAGTTTAAAATCACTTGTTTCTGAAAATTTTCAAAAGAGGTGTGATTTTGATAAGTTTCCCACCCCCAAACAAAAGAGAACATCGTCCTCGATGTTTAAAACCATATATAAAAATAAAAAGCATAAGGGAGGAAATATATTACCATAGTGAACCGCTAATGAAAATGTACCGCATTGTGTAGAGATAAAACCTAAAGAACAGATGTGATACAAAAATATGTACAAGTCTATAAAGCATGTGAAAATCAGTGGGTGATGTGAAACACCACCCCCAAACAGGATAAGACTCATACTCAGAAACAATGAACGATGGGCTGCCTCCCGATAGGGCTAAGTTTAACGTCTTCAGTCAGACCGATCGGAACTCACCCTAAAGATAAGATCTATGAAAGTGCGAGGTGGCAGAAAAATTGGGGGATGAGAATCACACCCAAACAAGACTGAAGTGTCAGTCTTGTTGGATAAAGGCTAAAAGAGGTCAATGCACTTGTATAGAAAAGTGCATCACTCGATGCAAAGCATCGGTGGACCAGGGGTGGGTGGGTAGGAGGGTACATGGATGAAGGGTAAGGGTGTACAGGCACCGGTCACGGGCCTTATTGAGCATAAATGTGAGGGCAACAAGGTCCCTATAAGAATGGTGCTCTAATTGGTGGGGGAGGCAAAATGGTTTGGAAATAGTAAAGGGGTAGGACTCAGAGAAAGTGCACGACCGTTCTATAAATGGACGGTAATAATGGTCGCGTCGTGACATGCCAGGGAGCTGTCGATGGAAAAAATAAACACCACAAGGAACTGGTGTGCATAAAGTAACAAGCTCGGTGTCACGAAAGATAAGAGCAACACAAATACTCTCATAGATAGTGGTGTCGATGAAAAATGCACAAATTTGATCGTGGAGTACTAGGGTGGAGGGTGGGTGTAGGTGAGGACCTAAATGCTTAGATGTGAACAGGTGAGGAGAAATAACAAGGTCCAAACTAGGCAGTGGGGTGGAAGGGATAGTGGGTGGATCAGGTGTGACAATGGGTGGGGGAAGATGATCTAACTCTCGAGTAGGAGACACACACTCCTCATGAGGCATGGAGTGATCCTCAAGGGCACTCACGGGAGGAAGTGTGGAAATAAACGAGGGATTGATCAACTTACCCACCATTACGTCACCATCCGAGGTGGTGAAAGGGTCTAACGAGGCTTTAAGATCCGAGAGAGATGAATCTACATCAATATTCGGCTCAAGGGGAGCCAAATATGATGCAGTAGTATCCATATCAAGAGAGGTAGAAACCATCTCGGATTCAATATCAAGAAAATGGTGAGCACTCGTAGCCGGAGCTAACCTAGGATGAAGTGGTTCCTCGAGAACACACACAGTGGGCTCAATAGGTGTAGGCTCAGGCATAAATAAGGACTCCATGGAAGGGGAAAGGCGAACCTCTATGGTGGGTTAGAGAGGGTAGGGTGGTGTGGGATCAGTCTCACAAGCAATGGATATGTCAACACAATTGTCAACTTGGGGCCCAGATCACAGGGTGGTTTAATGTTGAGATTCTCTAGATGCTAGAGTTGGTCACACTCAAAATTAGTGGCAATAGACGACGCATCATCACTCCACGTGGGGGAAGCAATGGGTTGACTACGGGTGAAATTCGACTCATTCGCACACTCAAAATCATTTAATCGTTGTTCAAGCCTTTGAAGGGATTCAGTTTGAGAATTAAGAGTGTACGCGAACTTTTGCAAGAGGCGTTCGAGAGCAGATGTGCAAGGTGGTGATTGAGGTGGACACAACTCGCCAGAATCACTAGGATGTGGAGAATATGCATATTAAGTGTGTGGTGCAGGGTCAAGTGCAGCATTCACGGGAGAAGCATCTCCGTGAGGGACAAATGGTTGAGGCTCATGGGGTGCGTAGTGAGAGAACTGATTGTGAATGAGTGAATAAGGTGGCGATGACGACTGTTGGAAACCATAAGGATCCACAACATGACGTTGGGATTCGTATTGCATGGAAGGGTGATAAGGCCGCCATGAAGAGCTTGGGTATTCATACTCCTCGACATTGGATAGGTCGTGATAATACGATGAGGGTGGTTCCAAAACAGTGTCATATGGACGCACATGTTCCATGGTGGGGTCGGATGGAGAGAATACAAATGGACACTCATGAGACAAATGGTCCACCAGAAAGTAGTGTGTGCACGGCGAAGCGTGGGATGGGTTGACACTCGGCACCGAAGGCGGTGGAGGAGGAAATGTGTGCGGGGACGACACACGAGTATCAACGGTGTGTGTTTGAGATTTAAAGCCATCAATTAATGAATTAAGGTTCGATTTGAGCTTATCATCAAACAAACTTCGAGAGAATGTGAAATGGCCAAAGTATTCCCGTAAAGGACGTTCTTCGGCCATGACGAGAGGAATATTTTTTGGTTTTTAAATATTTTTCAAAAGAAAAGAAAATATTTTTTTGATTTTTTTTTTTAAAAAAAAAGAAAAATCTTTTTGGCATTTTAAATATGGAAGAAGAAAAGAAATATATATATATATATATATATATATATATATATATATATATATATATATATATATATATTTGGGATTTTTGGAAATAAAAAAAATATTTTTGGTATTTTTCGGAAAATGGGAAAAATTGGACTCCTGATTTGGTCGAACTAACTAAAATCGACTACCTAAAGAATGGAATTGGACACACACGAGTCAAGAAAAAATCCTAATGAGCACGTCGACAATTATTATCTTCAAAATTAGTGAGAGGGGTAGTCAAATTTTAATTAAGTCCGCGGGCGACAAAAATTCACGAAATTTATCATTGTGATCGGTTGTTGTAAAAATATGTTCCTACGGGGCTAGCTAGTTGATTGGTTTTAAATTTTATGACAGCCAGGGTAGCACACAATGGATACGAGAATGAGTCGGGTGATGAAATCCCTTCTCATTGCAATGATCGGGTCCAGGTCTTAGGTAAATTAATTCATCAAACCATTCAATTTAAGTGCGATGCAGAAATTAAAAGCACATAGGAGCAATTAATCACACAAAAAATGAACTCGCTGGCAGGAGAGTTGCGAGGGATAAAAAAATTACCTCCCACGGCTGTTACACACGTGGGGTGTAGACCGAGTTGAGTCGACCGGGGGGAGATCTCGCTTATCTCAATCGTCCCCGGGAGTCCTACCAACCCAAAGTACAGAGGCTTCAAAAATTCCTCTCCTCGGACACCCTCTCTCTACCTTGTCCGATTTCCCTTTTCGCTTTTTTTTTATATGAATAATTATTACAAATATATCGGTGTCAAAAAGCACAAAAAAAAATACAAAGCTGCAATAAGCTTATACAACCAGTCTAAGGAGGAGGGAGAAGAAATAATAATTACAAGTAAATAAAATAAAATTACAAGTCTTCAATTGCTTTCAGGCCAAGAAAGCGGCAACGACGCCATTTGATAAGAAGCTTTTTTCGTATGGTAGTTGTACAATCGTTGTCTTCAAAAGCCACTCTCAAAATTCTCTTGAGTACCTACAAAACATGTCTAAAAATAACTCGTATTGCGGTAAGTATGGGTATCAATCCAACTTCCAAGCTAAAACAATTAATGTAAAAACGTGCAATTCTATTTTTTTTATTAAAATATTTTTTTAAACAATTTCAAGGGAAAAATTAACTAACAAATGCTAAAAATTATAAAACGACTAAATAATGAAAAAGAATGTGCAACCGAGTGTGAAATATGTGAGAAGGTCAAGATATGGGATTACACTATATTTTCAATTATTTTAATTTCTCAATTTATTAATTTGAAATATTTCGAGATAATATTAAATCGATAATCTAACTCTCGTTATAATTATAAATTTAATAATATCTTTTTCAGAAAATTAATTTAAAAATGTCACACAATGAAAAATTAGAACTACTCTGTTTTCAGAAAATTACCCGCTAGGATTAATTTAACAAAAACAATATCAATCCTCAAATTTTAACACCGAATTAATATTCAGATATCGAAAAAATCTATCTCTAGTTCGATTCCTAAATTCCAACATTAATTTGTTCAATTAATTTACTAACTCTCGTTACATAAATTAATTGGTGACATTTAAAATTAATTTACCTAGAAATATAAAATTAATGAAACCAATTAATTAAAGTAACATCATATGCAATGCATCCCACCCCTTGAACGGGGTGTTTAGCCAAACATTCTCATGTGTGCATAAACAGCAATAAATAATATGTCAAGAAGGAAATAAACTGAAAAGAGAATGTAGAAATACAATACGCGATTTTTTCCACAAATTTGTCTTCAAATGCGCCTTGATATGCGTCCAACTTCTTCACAATTTTCAGCACTTGATTACAAAAAGAAGAGTAGAAACTAAACCTAAAAATTATCCTAAAGCTAAACTATTTTTTTTTTCTGGAAATTTTTTATGACCCTAAACTGTACATAATATACACATTGTTTCTCTCTCTATCGTCTCTCTCTCTTTTTTTTTTTTTTTTTCTGTTGAGAGTTCCCCTTAGAAAGTGAGCAGATGCCCCTTTCTTATAGTGGCTTTCATCTCATTCTCTTTTAGAGTCCAATGATTTGATTTTAGAGGAGATATTGGTGGGTTTTTATTTGGCTTGAATTTGGCTCCTACTTTTGTGGGATATGGTAGGTGGATTGATTTCGGGTTCGTGGGTATGTGGTTTCAGTCGGATTGCGGGTCGGAGATGGGGAGGTTTCGGTGTACGATGCTGGAGGGTCTTGGGTTTCTCGGTTGCGGGTTTGACATACCCGCTTGAGGCAGGTCCGGGTTGGTGGTGTGGTCTCGAAATGGGTCGGGTCGTGCAGGGGATATGGTAGCTCCGATGAGTTTTTTATTTTTGGTCGAAAGTGGCAGGGACGAGAGGTCGTCGGGGCAGATCGGGTTTCAGGGGTTGGTACTGGCATAGGGTTGTGTTTCCGGCGTCTTGAATCGGGTAGCCATGGCCGGAGGGAGACAGTGACCTTGGGATGGTCCGGTTTGGGAGGGGTCTGTTGGGTTTGGCTTGGGTCTATAAGTGGTGTTGACAACGGAGCTCGCCGTTGGTGATGGGTATGGCGACGGCAAGGTTGGAGTTGGTTGGTTAGGCTCGCGGCTGGTGATGGGTTAATGGTGAGAGAATGAGGAGAGAGAGAGAGAGAGGTGATTTGTTGGTTATGGTAGGAGGTTTTCTTGGAAATGGTGGTTTTGTGAGTTGAAAATGGTGGAGAGAGAGAGAGGTAGAAGGTGATGAATAGTAGTGTAAGGGTGTGTTTGGGTGTAGGTAGGTTAGTGTGTGAGTGGTTTGTGTGTGTTTAATTTGTACCCCTAAAAATAATTGACACACTAAAAAAAACTAGAACTAAAATAACGAAAATAAAAATCTAGAAATAAAACTCTAATTTATTACTAAGAGAGTAAAAAAATAAAAAGAATTAATACTAAATAAATAAAACCCTATAAAAATTAAAAAAATCTAAAAATCCTAACTAAATAAATTAAAACTAAAAACTAAATAAAAACTAATCCTAAAAAAATAAATAAATGAAGATTATAAATTAACTACTAATAAAAATCAAAATCAAAATAAAAAAATAGAAAACTAGAAAATCAATACTAAAAAAAATCTAAATAAATCCTAAAAATAAAACGACTAAAAATAAAAATCTAGAAAAATAATAAAGGTACAAACACAACTCACACGGGGCTCGAGAAATGGTCTGGGCTCGGTGTAGGATTAGGTTTGGGTTACGGGACTGTTTCTGGGCATCGGATCACATCAGGGCGAGCTCAGAATGGACTTCTCACTTCACAGTCTCTTTGGATTTCTTCGATGCATGCTTTTGACAACTTTTGCATCGCAATTGCACTGATTTAGCATTATTTGTACCGCAACTGCGCATTGACCTGAGAAATAAATAAATACGAACATAAGGTCATTTTTATTAAAAATGAGCGACTAAAATGCATCTATTCGGGGTATAAAATAGACACTTTTGGGTGCTTATCATAAATCACCTACGAGCTCTTCTAATTTCGTAGTGGCTAAAGTGGGTAAAGAATTTGACACGGTCGCCTTAGGAATAAATCTATCGGGTAGGGACCTTAAAAAAAAATTTACTACACGGTTGTCGGGTATTTTCTATCCCAAATTAAAAGATGAATTAACTATATCGAACAGTCTATCATAAAATACATCAAAAGTTTCATTTTCATTCATTTTGATGGTTTCAAAATGAGTGGTGAGGTTTTGGCATTTAGAAGCTTTTACGACACTAGTTCCTTCATGAGTGAGTTGTAAAATATCCCAAGATTATTTAGCGATTTCACACGTCATAATGCGACGGAATTCTTTCGGTGTGACTGCGCTAAACAAGGCATTTAAACTACGGGAATTAAAATTTGCAAGTTTAAATTCATTCTCACTCCATATTTCACTTGTTGGAAAATGATGACCCCCACTTGCAAGTCTAAATCAATGCTCTGATACCACTTGGAGTAAATCCCGGTGCCAAACACTCAAAGCAAGATATATATATATATTTGGCAACTTGGAATAAACAAACTATGAGTGTAAACTAAAGTGCTTCTGGAATAATGTTCTTGAAAATGCAAACAGTTAAAACATGAACTTTTGAACTTAGAAATTTTCGCTGTCAAAATTTTCTCTCAAAAAGGTGTTTAGAAAATTTCAAAAGTTAGTTTTTCAAACATTGTTCCTGCACATATAACTTTTGTCAATAGTTAGTGGGAACATGTGGAAAAACTGATTAAAAGTGCCAAAAAACTTCCCACCAGAAATCTCATTCGAACGAGATTTTCGTTCGAACGACACTTCTAACGAAGTTCCAGAGGCAAATGGGGAAAACTTGTTAGCAAACTCATTCGAACGACATTCTCGTTCGAATGACAAACTCGTTCAAATGACAATATCGAACGAAGTTTCAGAATGCCTAAAATTCGATTTTTAGCCCGAAAACTTTATTTTAAAGTTTTAAAGAAACCTTATGAAAATAAACATCAGTTTAAAATCAAAATTACACCCTATAAATATTGTTCCAAGCTCCTATATATATGTAATGCATTCATACCTTAGGAGGAATTGGATCTAAGGTTGGTGGCAAAGAAACAAGGCACAATAAACTCGGCATATGTTGAATCTTTTTAATCTTGGCCGCTATATCTTCAACTAACATATCATAGGCTTGAATGGATACACTTGAACACTATCCTATGACTTAAATGTTTTTGTCCGGAATTGATCCAACACTATATTAAGACTCAATCAGAGACTTGTGTCCTTACAGTCACCGTCATCTCCCCGAAGGCAAAATGGAAGGTGTGGGTATTGTCCCACCACCTTTCTCCCAAAGCACACAGAACCGCAATAGAGAGGGGCGTCTCATCCAATGCCGACACTAGTCTCCTAAAACCTGCAGAGGACACCATCCAGTGCACCACATCAGGAAGATGATCCCAAACATCCTTGAGCCCTATCGTACCACGGGCACGAATAGTCATCATGGAGATGTCAGACTGGAAAGAAATGAAGAGAACCCTTGTTAGATTTAGGAAATAAAGAAATCTCGCTAAGAAAAGAAGAAAAGAATACCAGGATTCATGAAAGACTTACATAGACACTAGGGTTCAACACCCTTGAAGAGAGATGGTGCGAAGGCTCGCGTATAAGAGTTTGATCATCCACCACAGGCTCAAACGAGTCGAAGGAGTTTTCGCTACCCAATGCAAGGGGCACCTTAGCCCTCCACTCTAACCCTGCCTAGTCATGGGCATTGAGCCACGCCATATGGATCATACTACTTAAGAAGTCAGCCAGTTCGGATGATAGGACAATTTGCAAACGTTTATAGCAGAAGAAAATAAGTCAAACAGCTGTGCAAAATGATGAGAACATGCCCCTTTTTATAGGAGGCTAAGGGTCATGCCGATCGGCAGTCCCCTCCACCCACCGATCGACACTAGGCCTTTCACCTGCTTAAGGTAAGCCAAAAGACCATGCCAATGCCAATTGTAACACCCACACCCATTCCGATCGTCACACCCCTTAAATTTTCATACAAAAAGTCCAGAAAAATACCAAAAGAACAAATCCCAAAAATTTCCTAGAATTGCCAAATCCACTCTAGCACCTTGCTCACCATGAAAAATATTTTTTACACCCCCAGTAGGAATTCCAGAGAATCATTCTCCCCAGCAACGTCTCCAACGGATGACCCATATTTTCCCCATCTCATTCACTATTCCCCAGTGGGATCCAAAATCCAATCTTTATCCCCAATTAAATCCTCAATTTTCCCGAAGAAAATGTATAGCTCTTTTAGGTCAGAATTGACCTCGGTCTTGGATCGTCACCTTAGTTAGTTCAGAATTGACCTCAATCCTCGATCGTCACCTCTCTTAGGTCAGAATTGACCTCGATCTTGGATTGTCACCTTAGTTAGGTCAGAATTGACCTTGGTCCTCAGATGTCACCTCTCTTAGGTCAGAATTGACCTTGGTCTTGGATCGTCACATTAGTTAGGTCATAATTGACCTCAGTCCTCATTCGTCACCTCTTTTAGGTCAAAATTCACCTCGGTCTTGGATGTCAGAATTGACCTCGATCCTCGATTGTTACCTCTCTTAGGTCATAATTGACCTCAATCTTGGATCGTCACCTTAGTTAGGTCACAACTGACCTCAGTCCTCGGTCATCACCTCTTTTAGGTCAGAATTAACCTCAGTCTTGGATCGTCACCTTAGTTAGGTCAGAATTGACCTCGGTCCTCAATCGTCACCTCTCTTAGGCCAGAATTGACCTCGACCTTGGATCGTCACCTTAGTTAGGTCAGAATTGACCTCGGTCCTTGGTCGTCACTTTTCGTAGGTCAGAATTGACCTCGATCTTGAGCAAAATATTCTTTTGCCTATTTTTAGCAAAATAGGCTGGCAACTCTATCTCTTCACATTCACCCCACACCGACGATGACCGAAGCCCCCTTTTCGAAGAGAAGGGTGAGAGACTGCGATGAAGCCTCCATCCCGGGGATGGGGATCCTCTTTCTCTTTTCCCCAAAGAGAGCATCGCGCCGATCGGGATGGCCACATGTATGAATCTAAAAAATATGTTATGATTTGTTAAATCATATAAATGGTTTTTATGGGGTAGAACATTATAATATGTTGCAAAAAATTGTTAACTCGCATGTTTAAATCCATTTTTGAATTATTTTGGTTAAATATCACTCTAATTAGAGTATGCGATTTGGACAAATTGTTGGAATATTTTGTAGAACTTGTATATCATATGATTAGATTGATTTAATACATATGAAATCAAATATGTATTAATATGAAATAAAAGAATATGACGTAGGAAAAGATAATTTATATAGTGTAGAAATTGCTTATGTTAAAATAATAATATCATTGAGTCGTTCGAGTTACATACTTTATTTGTAACTTAATTTATATCAATTGTAGTTGATACTTTTTAGGTATGGGACTAGAGAGTGGTCAATTTTAGGGTTGGGCATTTTTTAAGACGTGGGACTAGGTGATACATGTTACTTTTAATTCATCATAAGTGCGAACTAGGGGATGGTTATGGTTTTAAGTACTTTCCTAAGTGAGGGACTATGAGGTACATACAATTTTGGTAATATCTAGGCATGGGACTAGGGATGGATTTGGTTTGTGATGCACTAGTATTTTGAGGGCTAGTGGAAATTAATGAGAAAAGAAAATAAATAATGAGAATACAATAAATACCTAAGATAATAACATGTATTAAAGATTAATGGATTTATGTGGGCATTCTGATATGTTCAAGGTCTAGTGTTGACTGGCCATTATGATGTGTACAGGGCCTAAACAAACTGGATATAGTAGTGTTTTTATGTGTGCATAATGGTATGTGAAGTGTCCAGTGTTGTCTGGATATAATAAAGTAAGTGCGGGACCCGAGATAATCCAGATATAGTGACAGTGATTGTATGTAATACATCACATAATGCGTGGGTGATAGTGTGCGACACCAGACTATAGTGATGTATGCACACTTAATGTGATGAGATGGTTGGCACATGATAGTATATGTAGGGTCATAGGAAAGAAAAACTAGCTCTAGTGTTGTTGCCTTCGATATTAATAATATTCCAAAAGATAATGAAAATATGTAAATAAATATTGAGAAAAACATAACTGGAAATTGGATAGTTGAGTTATATTACTATACTTTAATCGCATTGTTATTTATATTGATTAGTGTTATTTGTAATATTCTATTGTGATATGTATATTATCTAATGCTTATGACTAGGTTCATGTGACCCTAATTGGGAAGTAACTAGTATTCTTGAGGTGATCCTTAACAAAGTATTGTTGAATAATCTTTCATGATAAGTTTTTGGGTAGCTACATAGGTTTGGAGATTAGTAGGAATTACAGTTGGAGATTTACTTTATCGCATATTTTAGTTTCATTTCCAATCGTTTACTTTATGAGACAAGTGTATTTGGATTTAGTGGGTTATTTGACTTTACAATTGGTTATATGGTTTTCATTTGAAGATATTATGTCGGTGATATTTTTTTTTAATTGAGTTTTATGTTATTGGAGTTTTAGTATAGTTATGGAACTTATTGTGGTGAATGATTTATTTAATGTTGGATTATTTCAAATTATATCTTGCCGATTTTTTTTTAAATGTCTCATAATTTGTCACGTGTTAAGAATGTAATTTTAATTTTAAGAATCGACGTACCTTAGTAACAGTGTCAGATCACCCTCAATTGAAAAATATGTGGGTTGTTATAGTTGGTATCAGAGAAAGGAGTTCGGTCTTGAGGGTTATGATTTTGTTATAGTCTTTAACGTTATCGTTCTTTGATTCATTTTGTTTATTTGTACTCATTAGGATTCAAGTCTAATATACGTCTGTTCCTATCTTTTTAGATGGTGAGCACTAGGCAAGATGGATTTAGGAGAGCGAGTTTCGTTTATGGTTCCTTAGGCCGGGCTAGGCAAAGACAGTTTCTTTTGGGAGTCGATGAATTAGCGACAATTATTCACGAGGACATAAAAATGGGTATTGAACTACGTAGATAGATATGGGCAACCTAAAGGGAGCAACAATATGGTATTACCACATTAGCAAGGGATAGGGTGAGGGACAATTTCAGTATGGGAAATCCTCTTACTTTTCTAGGAGATCCGGCCCAATGGTTGCTCACCAGTGGGGGCGCAATATGAAAAGTCACTTGAGGATGGTCGAATGTATAGATGTGCAAAAGGATTTCTTAGTTAGTTTTAAGATATTAGGGGACGCTTTACAATGGTTAGAGAGTGTGACCACACCTGAGGATTGGGATCAATTGAATTATGGTGATTTTATGGTGAAATTTAATGATAAATATTTGTATTATTCTATTAGGGGAATTGAGAAGAAATAATTTCTTATTCTGGAGAAAGGTTCAAGGATTGTTTCTGAGTATGGGAAAAAGTTCACCAATATCTCTATGAGCAAGAATTCACCAATATTTCTATGTTCTCACCCGAGGAGGTGAAAAAGGAGAAGAAAAGGAAGGAATGTTTCATTAATGGGTTGACTTGGTCTATCATGCATGTTTCATTGGGGAGTCAGACATACACCACTTAAACTCAGGTGGTGGATGTCGCACTGGTGCTTTTTTATCAGAATAATCTCAAAAAGAGGAACGAGTCAAGTGGTCATGATAGGATCAAAACGGGGGAGTATAAGGGTTGAAATAACTAGCCATGGAAGAATTCTCGACTGGGGTAAAATCAACAGAGGAATAGAGTCCCACAAATTCCTTAGGGATAGGAACAAGGATAATAAGGAGGTAATGTGTCGGGTAAGAATTTTGGACATTTTAGGGGAGCTTGTTATTCATGTGAATATATATGACATTGGGCTACAAGGTTTCCTAAGGCTCAAGGCCAAGGAGTTCCATCATAGGGAGGATCGGGGGCTTTTCCACCACCCATAACACATGTGGGGGAAACACAAGATGAGATGAGAAATGGAGAGTGAGGTAATACGATATGTTCTTTCATAGTTATGTCCTATATATATATATATATATATATATGTGTGTGTGTGTGTGTGTGTGTGTGTGTGTGTGTGTGTGTGTGTGTGTTGGTTCCCTAGTCGTGGCATACTTTTTTAGGAATATGTGAGCCATACTTCTATATAGTGATGATACATGTGTTTGTTAGAAGTATAAAAGCCTGTGGCCTTTTTGCCTATTATATTACGATTTTTATGCTTTAGAGAATTCCGAGGACATAATTCATGTATTAGGGGGCTACTGTAATATCTCGTACCTTTGGAACCAAATTTATTTAATTAATTAATTAAAATTAATTTGGATAATTAATTATATATTTTGAGCATTTAATTAATTACTTGGTAATTTAGGTTTTTGGAAAAAACCTTAGTGGAATTTGACTACTATTAGGCATGTGTGGACTCGAATATAGGACTTCTAAAAGTCAATCACGTGTAGTATTACTTATTAGTTTAAAGTTATGTTAGAGTTGAACTAGTTATAATTTAAAATTCAATTGTTTCTAAAATATTAGAGGACAGAGACTGGGACACCCCTCGAGGACCCATGATCGTGGTGATTTTAGGACCGGGACTCACGACCACGGGGGGTGGCAGGAGGGATTATGTCCTTTAAGTGCACCCCCCATCATGAGTTGGTTAAGGGGTTGGATATTTATTTGATTGTAAATAATAACTCGGACTAGGCATTTCATAATGTAGAAAACCAACTATAACTCTCATACTCCTCCATAGGTCCCAAACAAAGTCCCTTCAAATCCTTCCTTCTAGAAACCCTAACTAGAGAACAACCATATGCTCTTTAAGACTCATTTAAGTTTGTTCAACTCTCAAAACTAAAACTATCTTAACTCACTTTTATATCGATCTTAATTCTCTTTCCAACTGTCCCAAACATGTGCAAATCCGACCTACGATTCAAATTTTACGGACAATAAACCAATTATGCCTCCCTATCAGTAGGACATCTCACTTGCATGTAGGCAGGTTAGAGTTTCCTTTGCCAAAAATTTTAGTTACCCTACCAGTAGGCATGACTAGGAGTATATCGTCTGGCATACCCCTGAGAGAAGACTAGGAGTATATCGTCTGGCATACCCCTGAGAGAAACTATGTCATTTTTTCTCTTTCAAATTTAGATCCTATAAATTTCACCACATATTCTTAGCTCAGCCTTGCTTTACTATTACATACCACGACTGCCTATACTTAAAACTCAGCCTACAAAAGTCCTAAAAACAAAATTCAAAGAGCATTAAAGGTCAAACCCCTCTATTCCATTTTGCCTATTGTTCCCTTTTTATATTTTTTGGTACTTTTTGCATATTCTTAGTTAGTTTTGCCTCATTTTGTCAATAATCTTACTATTTTATTATATATAGCCTTAAACTTATTTTTATAAATCACCCCCCCCCCCCCCCGAAAAAAAGGTTTATACCTTAGTTCCCGATTTAATGTTATCTCATTTTTGTTACATTTTGACCACACTTCATGCACATTATTCAGAAATACTCTAAATTCATACATGGGTAAGACCCCACCCCATATTCCTTATGAAGTGTGTGGAGTTTGAGGCCATTTTGGCTACGTAGGAGTCTCGAAATCACTTTTGGAATTCGAATCGTCCTTTTCCATCTCATTGTTTATTCATATTCATGTATTAGTATTCCACTCATATGTTTAGTTTATCTTGATCATATAGCTAATTTATTTTCATGTATAATTTCTTAGCGGCCTCATGACATGCATAATAACTTTTCTATAGTGACAGTATAATCTAGTATACCGCTCACATTTTATTTATTTTCACACACTTTTAGTTATCCTATCTCCTTAGAATGACTCGTTCTGATTTTTCCATCATATGGATGTAATAATTTCAATTCTCAAATATTCTCACACATTTACACACTCATGCACATTTTTCACATACGATGCATTTTACACATTATACATGTTTACAAACTTTAAGAGAAGGAGAATATTTTCGTTTCCCATGAGAGACAGAAAGGGAGAAATGGGTTCCTAACACCTTTTCATTTCGTAACGTAGTCTTTCAGCCCATATCTTATTTGGTTTTGTATGCACTAGCAGTCTGTTATCCTGTCTTTTTAGAGATGGCTATCTCTTTTGTTTATTTTAAGTAAAATAGAATGATAAATCTGATCTCTACACATTCACACATCTCACATCATCGACGACAGCTACTTTTTATGAACCCCCTTATCCATAGGGAAGCTCGCGCGATGCCTTTACGTAGCATCGAAGCGACGAGGGCTCGGGATGTCCACATTGGTGACTCTTTTGGGGATGATTTTTTAGGACATGAATCTATTTCATGGATTTTTTTCTCTCTCTTAAATACGTATATATTTTTCCACTTTTAGATTCTTTTTTCCCTCATGACCACATGTTCTATATCCCATGCTCATGTACACTATCAATGTATATTTATCTCCATCTCATTCACATACATGTTTCTTCATTACATTCACCTCTCAATTTTTCTATCATATACTTTATATTTCCTTAACATATATCCATGCTTTATTTCACTTATGTATGTCCACGATTTATTCCACTTGAAGGTGCATATATATATATATATATATATATATATATATATATATATATATATATATATATATATATATATATATGTGTGTGTGTGTGTGTGTGTGTGTGTGTGTGTGTGCGTGTGTGTTTGTGTGTGTGTAGACATTACATTCTAGGACCCCTTAAGTCTCTCCTTAGGTCTCTAGCACCTCCCCATTTCACTAAAAACCCTAGGTTGCACTCCAAGTATCGATATAAAGGACATCGAGCGCTCCTGGGCCCCGTTTGACTCCGGTCAACTCTATCGTCAGAGCAAACGCTCTTTGAATCCTTTAAGGGCTATGAATCCCCTTCCAACGGTTTTGCCCCATGCACAAATCGTTATAACGGATCATACGAACGAATCATTTTACTACCAAAAATCGATTCGGAGGCCACCAGCCTCTCCCGGGCCCCAATTTGACCCCAATAAGCTTCATTGTCAGAGCAAAAGATCTTTGAATCTTTGAAGGTCACTGAAACTCCTTTCCAACGGTCTTCCTCATGCACAAAACAACATAACCATTTAGATGAACAATCAGCTTTTCCCCAAAAATTGATCCATAGGCCATCGGGTGCCCTCGGGCTCTGTTTGACTAAAGTCAACTCTTCAGCTCGAATGAGACTGAATAAATCTCTGAAGGGCACTGACTAATCTTTCTAATGATCCACTTCATGCGTGATTCTGACTTATAATGCGGATGAATAATTCATTTTACTCTGAGAGATCACCGGGCACTTTCGGGCCCCGGTTGACCAAGTTCAACTTCCGAATTAAGAGAAACCTTTTAGAATGTCGAAATGCATCTCCTAACCTTTCCAACGATCTATCCCGTGCACAATTCTTACATACCATGCGGATGAATGATCTGTTTATGTCCGTCGATCTCTAGTCCAAAGGACCGACAAGCGCTTCCATTCCATATTTGACCCAAAGTCATCTCCTAGACTCGGGAGCGGTCCAAAGGACTCTTGAAGGTACTTGAATTACCTTTCTAACACTATGTCCCATGCATAATTTGGATCAACGGATTACGTTCTACGACCATTTTTCTAGAAAACTCTACATGAGACTGCCAATTGGCAGGCCCAGTTCCCTGCCTATCGGTAGTGTGTCTAGGGTCACCTACCGATAGGCAGACTAGGACAAGGTCGATTGGTAACCCCCTGACCTTATAAAAGTAGGGCATTACCTCACTACCAAGGAGACCAACTATATAGATCCATCAGCATGAGTGATCTCAGCAACATTCTCTCGAAATCAGCGAAGTTCCTCCATGTGAAGTTCCATTCAAGATTTCATTCCTATCCTTTTCATACCCAATTTAGCAAAAATCTCATTCTCTCTCATCCCATATTTATCTCACATTCAAGGGAGCTCATCCAAGATTAAGGATCAAGATTCAAAGAAGGTCCAATTCCTCACCTTTCTCTTTAAATTCTTTGTTTTGCATAAATTTCATTAGATCCAAAATTTAGTTCTTACTCTCGTTCATAAATATTAATATCTACATTTTTATTAGTATATTGCACATACTTTATTTTCTATAAAAAGCCTAAAGCAGATAAAAAGAGGGTTACACCCATAAATTCTGAACGGGATTATCCATCACATTTATTCAAAACTAAAAAACACTTTTCTACACACACACATCTAATAAAATCCCATTCAGATTATGGGATAAACCCCACACCCATGCTGCATCCGAACTACATGGAATTCGATGCCTTTATAGGCTATGTAGGTGTTTCATATTAAAACCCGAGACTCGAGTCCAATTTTCCAATTCTCCAATTTTCTAATTTTCTAATTTTCCAATTTTCCTAAATTCCTCATTTTTATCATATTCTTGCATTAATATACATATTATGTTTATTTGCATTTCATCCAACACATATTATAGTTTCTTCATAACGATCAATATCATGACAAATCATATTTTTTATATATATTATTTTGGGAACACTCCTATGGATTACTTCATTTTATCTTTCCCATGGTATGGGTCGAACGATTCCGATCTCCATTATATATACACTCACAGATGCGTCACGAATAAATAAAGAAAAACAACAACACAAGCCCACGAGACACCGAAAGGGCGGGAGGGGTTCCTAACACCTTCCCAGTCTGTAACTTAGCCCCCCAACCTTCAAACTAATGGTTTCGTATGCATAAGTTTGTCTTCGATGTCTCTCTCTAGAGGTGGCAACATGTTCTTTTGCCTGTTTTATCCAAAATAGATTGGCGACTCCATATCTTTACATTAACCCCACATCGATGACGACCAAAGCATTCCTAAGAGGGGCGCGAGACCTTTCGAATTCCCTTCCCAGACGCGCGATCTCAATCGGGATGGCCACAGTGGTGACTCTTCTGGGGACTTTTTTCATAAGAGGCCTAAACTCTGTTTTCTTGGGTGTTTTGTTTTACTCGTGTGTGTATGCACCTATATGTATGTTCCCTTTTATCTACTCTATTATTTCTTACACATATATACCTCATACTTGTATCACTACTCACTCATGCACTTGTAGAAATTATCTATGTACACTTCACACCACGTGCACCTAAGATCAGTTATATCCCCATGTTGCACACACCACTTAGAAATCCATGCTTAGATGTCACTAACACACACCTCGCACTTGTATATATCCATGCTCACTCATAATTATCACACACCTCGCACTTGTATATATCCATGCTCACTCATAATTATCACACACCACTTGTAGTTGATCCATGCGTAGGTTCACTAGACCACACTCACTTGTAGATAATTACACACCTTTAACTGTCACATATCTATGCTTAGTATAGATTTACTTACTTGCACATTATCCCCTTTTGACATGATGCTCATCAATAAAGATACTCTCTCCATAAGATACTAATCAAGAATCATGCATATTTCACACTACATCACCAAAGAGCATTTCTTTTGACCAAGTTTTGTCCCATAACTGGGAGTCACTTTGTGATGGGCGCTGGTCCGGAAGGGCGCAGTTAGCCTAAGCGATATAACTCTCACCTTCCATTGGCCAAGTACCTTCGACATATATCGAGCGGTTGCACTCGTATTATACAGCTTGACCAAAGTCATGATGGGAGGTATATTGCAGGGAACTCCTTCACATACGTCAAGTATATCGAATTCTCTCTCACACGTATTGTCCCCACAAGGTATATAGTGAGGAAATTCACGTACACTCAGGTATATGAAATGGCTTATCCACAGGTACTGATTGCCCTAAAAAGCAAGACATATATCATGGAAGTCATGCCAAGGTGGGAACACCTTCCAATTAACCCAACATCTTCATACTCGCATATAGGTGTCAAACCTAGGGCACTCGTATTTAGTTTTTCGATTTTAAGCCGAAACTCTGTCGAAATGTCGGGCCGACATTTCGCTAAAATTTTTGTGCAATTTTCAAATGGGACCCAAGCCCAATTTTTTAGTCTCGGGTCTCGCCTGACATTTTTTTTTGCATTTAGGTAAACCTAATAAGTTAGAAGCTAATAAACATAATAATAATCATGTCGAGACCTGTCTCTCGTTTTTTTCTTCATTCATTTCCCAAAGTGTCCGAAAACATTTTTCCTTTTTTATCAAAAATACCAAAAACATTTTTCCTTCCTTATACCAAAAATATTGTCCTCCTTTTTACCCCAAAAAAACATTTTTTCCTTATCTTTTTCAAAAAATAAATCTATTTTTTCTCTTTCTCAAGTCGATCGCATACCCTTGGCTTGGCTCCCTATTGTCTTCGGTCTTCAGTCGAACCGCCCTGAAGCTCCGTCAGTCCCCTCACTTCCTCTAAGTTCATATGTTATCTTCCCTCTATAGAGAACACAAACCAGATGTCGAATGTGCAGCCAAATTTGATGACAATCCTAGCCCAGCTTACTGCCAAGAATGACAACCTTCAAATCGAGGTTGATGAGATGCAATAAAACTGGGGCCCTATTATCGAAGAGACCGAGGTCCTCTTTCCTCATGCTATGGGTACACCTACACTCGAGACTATTTAGGTTATCGATAAATACTAGCACACTCCACATGCTCCTCATACTAATGGGCCACCATCAGCCTAGGTTCCTATGCTAAATATTATCCAGCCACGGGATAACTTACCCGTGACCATTGATCTGAAGGAGGAAGAGTTGAACAAGTTCAAGGAAGACCTCAAAATGTTGACCAAGTTAGACTCTCTGAAAACTACATGGACTATACCCACATGTCTCCCTATCCTAACGCAATGTTATCGAAAAAGTTTAAGATTTCCAGCATTGAGAAATTCGGGGGTAGTGGACCCCCGATCATTCATCTTTGCAGTTATCACCGAGCTGACTCTCCTAGGAGACTCCGAGGAAATAATTGCCCAAATGTTCCAACACACCTCGAAGTATAGCGCTCTCAATTGGTTCTTATCTCTCGAGGAGTCCAAAATCCATTGTTGGGAGGATGTTGCCTGCGAGTTCATATCACAGTACAACTACAACGAAGAGTTAGAGGTTACCCATTATGATTTAGAGTTCTCAAATAGAATCCTAAGGAGTCAGTTAGTAACTTCATAGCAAGGTGGAGAGAGAAAGAAACCACCATGACCAACTGACCTTTCGAAGAGGAGAAAGTCAAAATTATGAAAGTTTAAAAAGTGGGTCAATACCGCAGTTTCAACCATCAATAACATCTCTCTACCTGCCACTTCATGGGCACTAGAAAGCCTCCCTAACTCATTCTAAAAGGAATACACCGAGATTCATGCTCCCTTCTCCAAAGTTTACCAAGACCTCATGACCCAAAACCCACTTCCCAGAAATTTCAAACCAGATACCCATTGTGACATTCACTAAACTGCCGGCCATACCACCGACCAGTAGAAATGTGATCCAAAGCCTGATTAACCAGGGTGTAATCGCCCCACCATCCAATACTAAACCAAACACTACCCGCAATCCCCTCCTGAATCATAAAAATGCCATCTTTCTATAAGAAAACCCAGAATTTGATCCATTTATCCAGATCATACCAAGAAAATCATCGATCATACCCATACACTCTCCTAAACCTATCCAAACATGTCCATATTTTCTCCTACACCCTACCACCTTTGCCGATCAGGCTCTATCACTCCTTACTAGAGCACGCATCGCTATTCGCACCGGTTCCAAAGGTAAAGATATGGAATTATTAGAAGTACTGAACGAACTTCTAGAGTTGGGGATGAAATTTCCATCTAAGATGACCGTTGATTATCAGAGATTCAGTGTGTTATTCTTAGAAGATAAAAAATGGGCTCGAGAGTTAGACAATTGGGTGTTACCACCGATGAAGTCAATTTAGATGATATGGTCCAAATCATGGTGGATTTATTTTGACAGACGGGTGATATTGGTAGTATATCCGAGCTACTCGATGCTTTGAGACTAAAAGTGTATCTAGTCCCTTCACTTCTACATATCCTCACCGAATGGGAGGATTTATATAAAGAAGCTATTAAAGTTGTGGAGTGTATTGACTTTTCATGGAAAGATAATGTCATTTCTACCGAATGGGGTGGCAAATTCAATGATTCAGAGAAAGGTCTATAAAAGGCAAGTCTGATAGTCAGCATATGTGGGATGATATCATTTTAGGAGATACTAAGAGAGGTCAATAAAGTGGTTGAACAACCCGAGATCGATGAGGAAATAGGGTTTCTATTTTTCCCCTCTTTTGTGAACCACATGACCACGTTAGGGAAGCACTACCAAACCCTAAGCCTGCAACCATCAGCGAATGATAAAAGAAAGGGTGCTGAGAATCTTCCTATGCCAGAAATGACCCTTGAGGAAAGCAGGTCCTCAATCAGTTGAAGAAAACCAAAGACAACATCACTCTATGGGAACTGTTTATGTTTTCCCAATTGCATCGAAATTCCTTGATCAAGATACTTATAGAACCCACAGTTCCTCCTTCTACCATGCCAGAAGAAGCAGTGAATCTGGTCAGGTCTCTAACCTCTACTAGAATGCTCTCATTCTCTAAAGAAAAAATCCACAAGATTGGTCCAGACAATAATTATGCTCTCAACATCTCTCTCAAAATCATGGGAAAAATTATCTCGTTCTCTTTTGTCGATAATGGATTATCTCTCTGCATGTTCAGAACCCTCAATTATTTTGGATTGAAAATTAGTGACCTTACTCCAACTTATGTCGCAGTAAGGACCTATAATAATACCCACCAAGAAGTGATAGGATCCATAAATCTTATAATAAGGACTGGCCCTATAAATTTTGTTATTGAATTCCAAGTCATCAATTTCCCAGCTTGTTTTAATCTGTTGCTCAGACGACTGTGGCTCCATAGAATCAAGGGGGTGTCTTCTTCCCTTCATCAGAATCTTAAGTTCTTTGCCAATGTGCAGGTCATCACCATCTTGGGCGATGATAAAAATGTCGAGAATGCAAGCACCAGCAATCCAGTATTAGAGATATAACATGGGACAAATAATATGCTTCTGTTAGATTTTCAGGTTGAACCACTTCTACTCCCATTAGGGGATGATTTCAAAGATAGGGATTGTACAGAATATAATCCTCATGGCAATATCAATATAATGCAGATGTTAAAAAACATACACATCATTATTGGATTGGGCTTAGGAGAAAGACAACAAGGATACTTGAACCCATTGTGTTGAAGAAGGATTTTCCTCCCTATGGCTTGGGCTATCAACCATTAGCAGAATAACTCAGAATAATTCATCAACCTCAACTAAAGATAAAGTTATAAAGTTCCAAGACTGTTTTGCGAGAGTACTTGAACGAAAGATTCATCAGAGAGGGTGAGGATTTCCCCTTCTGTGGCTTTCATAAACTGTGGTACGATCATGTGGATAAGAAGTTGAAACCTGGAATGGAAATATTTTTCCAAGATAGCTACTCATGGGCCTAGGATTCCCAACATCAAATGTAACCACTCATGGAGAAGACCATAGATGATACCGTAGATTATTAGGGAAGTGACTTCGAGAATTCTTCCATTTACAGGCACTGGGGCTAACACTCTTCATGATCCACTCAGGGGATACATCGTTGGATCCATCTCGCCTGATCCAAGCTGCTGATGCACCTCTCCTCAACTAGAATACCACACTTGTGCCACCTGCCGATATTCAATTTAGCCTTGATGTTTATCTCCTTTATTCTTCTTTAGTTGTTACTCCTTACTGTGATGAATCGAAAACTCCTTTCATTAGGTTCTCAATGTTATTTTTCTTATCAATGAAATAAAAGAAGATTTTGAATATGTTATTATGCCTTACATTAATTGTCTTGATTTTAATAAAACTCTTCATGATGATGATTTTGAAAATGAACAATTCTTAACTGATATGAATGAGGTTAATAAAAAATAACATAACCGTGTTCAAGTTAACAAAGATGAAACGGTTATTGTTAATCTCGATTCTAGTAGATAACTGCACGAGATTAGGATAGGGGCTACCTTTGACGAGCATGAGCTTGCTCAACTAGGGGAATTACTAAAGGAATTTGTGGATGTCTTTGTATGGTCCTATGATGACATAACTCACATTGACCCTGAGCTATCTCAGCATAGTATTCCTACTCTCTCTGAATGAAAATCGGTCAAACGAAAACTACGAAAGCTCTGCACCAAATGGTCACTCAAAGTTAAAGAAGAAGTGGTTAAATAGTTAAACGTGGTTTTCATCCGTGTGATCAAATATCCAATATGGCTAGCCAATATCATACCCATGCTGTTATGAGGAGGGAAGGTTCACATGTGCCTCGACTACCCAGACGTGAACAAGGCCTCTCCTAAGGATAATTTCCTGCTACCCAATATCGACATTATTATAGCTTACACGGCCAGTCATGCGCTCAAGTCATTCATTGATGGGTTTGCTAGATATAATTAGATTAAAATGCACTCAGATCATCAAGAGAAAACCACATTCAGGTCCCCTTGGGGAACCTTTTGGAACACCATCATGCCAGTTACTCTAAAAAATGCAAGGGCTACATACTAGAGGGCTGCCACAACCATCTTTGCACGATTTGATACACAAGGAAATCGAGGTCTATGTGGATGATATGATTATAGAGTCTTAAACTAGGAAATGTCATGTTCTCGCTCGTCGGAAGTTCTTCGGACGGCTGCAACAATATCAGATACGATTTAACCCACAAAAATGTGTCTTTGGTGTCACCAAAGGAAAACTCTTGGTATTCATGGTTTGTGCGAAAGTAATAGAATCATATCCTACCAAGATGAAAGATGTACTCGATATGCCACCACCCTAGACGAAGAAGGAAGTCCGGGGATTCCTTGGAAAATTATTGTATATCAGCTGGTTTATCAGCCAGTTGACTTCCGTCTGTGAGCCCATCTTCAAACTCCTCTAAAAATATTTGACCAAAGTCTAGAAAGAAGCTTGACAAGATGCCTTTGACTGGATGAAGCAATACCTAACCCAACCACCGGTACTCATGCCACCAGAGCCAGGTTTTCCCCTACTCTTGTACCTAATTGTGACAAATATCGTAGCTAGGGATTTGCTAGCCCAGTACCTTAAAGAAACCCATAAAGAAATAGCCTTCTACTATGATAGCTGCAAGTTGGTTGGGTATGAATTTAACTACATATCTCTGGAGAAAGCATGCGTCGCCCTTGTTTGGGTTACCCAAAAGTTGCGGCACTACATGCTCTCCTTTCCTATCAAACTAGTATCCTGAATAGATCCCATTAAGTACCTACTCGACAAGCTCTCCCCTGTCCAGTGGAATGTACCGTTGGTTGATGCTTTTAGCTGAGTTTGATATTGTACATGTCATATGAAAATCCATGAAAGGAAGAGCCATATTTGATCACCTTGTTGATTACCCTATGGAAGAAGCCGATGTCTGGATTTCTGAATTCCTAGATGATAATATCCTCTGTACATCCTAATAAAGTCTTTGATGGCAAATGTTCTTTGATGATGCTTCCAACCGGAAAGGGTATGGCATTAGGATAATCCTAATTTCCTTCAGTGACACTCACACTCCCATTGCTATCAAGATCTATTTTCCTTGCACCAATAACATGACTGAATATGAGGCGTGCATGGTAGCCCTCAAAGTTTCCCTCTAGAAAGGAATTTGATACCTTAATGTCAATGGGGATTCATCCATCATCATTGGTCAAGTACTAAAAAAATGGAAATTTAAGGACAAGAAACTCTTACCCTTCCATGCCCACTTAGAAGATCTAGCTTCCCAATTCCAAGAAATCACCTTCCACTACCTACCCCGAACCAAGAATAATCTAACCAATGCCCTTGCTACCTTAGCCTCCATTATTGACATACCTGAAGGAATAACCATGGTCCCTTTACTTGTCCAAAAGTAAGATAAACTAACCCACTGATACCACATTGAGCTTAGCACAAAAGAAGACTCAGAGATACCAACTACTGGTACTATGATATTTGGAGCCTCCTCAAACATGGTAAGTACCCCCAAAGTTCTGACAAGAAAGACCGAGAAACCCTCAGCAAACTGGTTGCTCAGTATATTATCTGTGATAAATCCGTGTTGAAGAGAAACTTTGATGGAACCCATTTACACTACATCACATGGGCTGACATTTCATAAATGATGCAAAAAATCCACAGCGGGGAATGTGGAACCCATATGAACGGCCATATGCTCTTCAAGAAAATCATTTGACAGAGTTACTACTAGACTACCATGGTTCAAAATTGCACAGCCTACATTCAAAGATGCCTCAAATGCCAGCAGTTTTCCAACCTACAACACTTGCCTCTTGTAACAACCCAATCAATTAAATACCGGGTGATCAGTCATATACCCAATTAAAATAGAAATTACAGTTTTTTCATTCTTAGCATCACTGTCGAAAAACATTTTTGTTTATTTAATCACCTAATATCCAATTAAGAAGGTGTTAAACTTTTCAAAATCTAATATAATTAAAAATTCCACTTTTAAAACATAAATCATTTAACACAATCCCTTCACACAATGAATAGCAACTGATTAATATCAAAGTTAATTAAATGCAATTGGAATAAAACTCTCCAATTTAAATATTGCAATACAATAATCCTAAGAAAAATTAAATGTACGACAACCGACATAACAACTTAATCTGTCTAAGATAGAAAAGAAATAACTAGAATCCTATTGGGCGACATGCCCTAAATGAAAGATCAACTACAAAGTATGAATCAATGAATATGAAAACGGCTATACAAAATCCAAACTCCATAACATCCATAGCTTGTTAAAATTTTTAATCATCTATGGTTGGCGTCCCTACAACTGGACACTTGATATAGGAGATAGAAAAAAAATAGAATATGCAAAAAATGGGTCAGAGCCCGATGTAAAAATAGTTTAGAAAACAACAAGGGAGTAAATTATATATTCAACAATTATTATATACATGTTAGATTATTCGACTCTCTCTTGAGATCCTCTCTTCTCATCTAGAGTGCACACCTAACGTACCTTAAAACTATACTAGTTACTATTCCCATGCTAACTAGTTCATATTAGTGCCAACTAACAATAGCCTATATTTTTCCCATGTATTTCTCTCGCAATACAGGTAATACATATATATCCAATTTCTCTTTAACATGGATAAGCCATTTTTCAATTTAGTATCATTAAGTATTCACTTACTTAATTCATTTCAGATTTCATTATCTCTCATGTCTTCTTAATTCACCTAGTAAACACTATCACACTTATATATACACATTCACCCTATTATATATATACAATACTGCACCCCAAGGCTCAGTTGCGGTGCATGCGTACTCTGCTATCATGTCCCAGTACATCTTGTCACTATATAAAGGACCATAGGTTCGGTATGTCCCACGAACCATAATTAACAAATCACAAGAAATGGAGGCGAACATAGTCCTAAGCCTTTGGGATATGCACCCAAAAGATCATTCAATACCATTGTTTTCACTAATAGAAATCCAACCTAAATCTTATGTTCTGAGGCAACAAGTCAAAGATCCCCCTTAAGGCTTATTAGGATATGAGTGCCCTCTACGCGTAAGCCTCCCGTTGATAGAAAGTAGCATATGTATTGATGATATGAGAAATCGTCCACTAGTCATTCTCGTACCAACAAATCAAGTGTAAAGTATAATAAACAGATAGAACTGGCAAAAAGAGAGAAGACACGTAGTATAGAGTGGTTCAGCCTCTAAATAGGCCTACATCCATTGTGTTGTTCTATTCTCATTATATGCGTTGCATAGCATAATACAATCAAGCCTAAAGAGGCGTACACGTGTAAGAATAAAGTAGAATACATGGAAGTAATGAGAATTCCGATGTGCCAGGGAGATGGATGTGATGCCGATGAGTAGCCCCCAAGCTGTGCTCAATGGCGTAGAGAGAGTAAGCAGTACTAAGCTTGAAACTCATGTAGAAAGAGTGAATTCGAATCCCATATCCTGAGGTGTTGACCTCTATTTATAGGTGTTGTATTTCTGGTAGATAAAAGGGGGTGCAGCCAGTTAATATGATAAGACTAGGGCCGCACTATGTAGTAAGTTGGGTTGTGCCCTATGACATAAAGGTGCTTCACCCTGTGCATGTGAGGCAGATATGGATAAATCCATAGCCTGCAAGTTATAGGTTGCAACAGCAAGTCTTTAGCACTTGCCCATTGTATACATTCTGCGGCTGAGTAGTCAAGTCCTCTTAAGGTGTCGCGGTGCTTCCAAGGCGACGCTTCATCTTCTCGCTCCCTCTTATATAAATTGTTCCGAATGTGGACTTTATTACGTTTCCCAAATCTTTGAGAGCATATCTAAAGTAAATCCTTGTTCATACTTCATCTTGAGTTTTCCGGTGACCTTTAGTAGTTGCGCGTGGTGGTTCTGAGGTCTTCTAAGGTGGTTTGAGGCTGAGCATTGGTTGTTTCTTCGTTTCCCAGTAATTTTTCAATCAAAAACCTCTTATGGTTCAATTTTTAGTTGCTTCCTTTCGATTACTGCTGGTTAGATGTTAGACGGTCTATTTGAACTCATATCTCGCAAAATAACTATTGCAACATCATCTGAATCTGTATCTGCTAACTTTATGATGAAACAAACCCGTTTGAAATTATGTAATTGTCTAAATCATAACATAATATGATTTCGTTCTTGAATTAATCTTCAACTGATGAAATAAACCCTTAATCTTCCATTGTTGGCCATATGAAATGTACTTGTGTTGGATCACATTAAAATCATATAACTATTATTGATGCTCTTAAACAAAAAACTTCATATTCTAGGTTTTCAATATTCAAATTTATCAACATTAAATACTAACCTATTTGAGTATATATCCGCGACATAAGTAATTCATGGCTATGGCATCATAAAATCCCTTAGAAATCTAGGGTTGTATTGGGTTAATGTCTAGGGCATGTGCATATCTGATCAACTCTTTAACATAATAGGTCATGGCATGAGTCATATTCTCTCTTGATTGATACAAACTCATGTCTTTGCAACATAACTGTGACTTTTCCAAGAATTAAACTCGTATCTATACATCTCTCCACGAATTGAGCACTCCTTTAGGCTAAATCGAATGATTACTTATTATAACTTCAATTACAAAATAATTATTGCTAAATTTCTCTTAAATACGGTTGTAGACTTTTAGGTTTCTTCCTTTATTTTTTATGTTCTTGAGAGAGACGTTTCACATTCTAGGGCCTTTGATCTTTGAATTTACTCAGATTAAATCTAAATCTGTTTGAGTGAGTGGCCACGACATGATAAAATATCCCTTTAGTAAAATTAAGGATGTCCTGAATCAATGCAACCTTCAAATATTGATTTGTTTAAGAAATATCTGCAGCATAAAGAATGTTGCTATGACAGGCTCTAAACATAATGCTGCGGCATGTGCTAAATAATATTCCTTTAGGCTCATATTATAATCCATGGCATTTTAGCCCATAGTTTAATGACTAAAACCTATAAGAAGACCCTA
Source organism: Sambucus nigra (assembly GCA_949130495.1). Classification (NCBI taxonomy): domain Eukaryota; kingdom Viridiplantae; phylum Streptophyta; class Magnoliopsida; order Dipsacales; family Adoxaceae; genus Sambucus; species Sambucus nigra. The sequence goes on along the minus strand of OX422212.1, from coordinate 331,558,060 downwards.
TACATCCTTCCGCAAAAATAATATGCCGCGACGATAATCGACTTCTAGGGATTTAGAACCTAACACTTAGTATACTTGGCCAATTTTGCCTAACATTTCTTGTTTGTCCTCTTCTTGATATATCATTAAACCAGATGCGGCCTATGAGAGGCCTTAGGAACATATTGGTTGTGGCGCCTAACTCCGGACTCTCTGCTTTTCAAGTACTACTGCAACCATATGAACTTTGACCTAGACGAATTTTTGAGAGGCTTTTGGAAAAAATATTTTGGAGCCTCTCCTCTCGAACTTCCTTCCATGAGCCCTTTGATATCAATTGGACCTTGCCAACTAAAAGATTTCCCCAACTGTGTGGCATTAGGTTTAGATTCGAGCCTAGACTCCGCGGCCATATAAGAAGAGGCCAATTTTAGCAACCATTTGATGGATATAGATGAGAATGCCACGGCAGGGGGTGCATCCAATGTTAGGGATGAACCTACTGGGACGTCTGGGAGGGCTTAGAGACCTCTTACTGCACTTAGTGTCTACAGTGCTATGACCCAAGAATGGGTTGATTAGGTAGTTGAGGCCTTCGAGCTCACGGAGGTTTTGATGTGCTCAGTATCTGCCGCAGAACAAAGGCCATGGATGTCACTTGCTGATGATGGCATCTGCTTCCCCTTGGACGTCTTCATTTATGGGTCGTGACTGCCTGTCCCTGTTCCCATTAGAATAATTTTTCAAGAAATGAGGTTATCCCCAGCCCAATTAGATCCCAATGGCTGGAGGGCCATTCTTTCAGTTGTTGTACTATGGGAGAATCAATTCAAGAAAGACATTACTCCTGCGGAGTTTTTCCATTTCTACCTCCCAAAGGAAAAATTCATCAAATTTGCGGGGTACTATTATTTTTTCGTTCGTGATAGGGATGAGACCCTTTACTCTTGGAGGCCTACCAGTGTAAAGAACTGGAAGGGAAAATACTTTTACTTTTCTGGAGTAGGGTGGGAGGTCCACCCTGAAGAGACTGAGAGGGAGAGAACCTTTAGGATGCCACGACAATGTGGGTGTCCCTCCAGACCTGCTAAATACCATTTAAATTATGGACGTGTCCCCTCTTTATAGTTTATTATTCTTCTCATTTTTCTTTTGCACTAACCTTTGCATTTTTCTACAGTTCTAGACAATTTGCAGCTGAGTAAGCGATAAGACAAGAGAGTTGGGGAGGCTGCGACAATTCTTGCTGAAAAGAAGAAGTTTAGCACCCTTGTAACCTCTGCCTCCATTTTTGAAGCGGGTTACTTCCCCAATAAATCTATTTACAAAGAGATGGGTGTTCAAGGTAATGCTATTATTTGATTTTTTTGATTTTGCGGCAATTGTCTTTAACTTTTGATATTTTGTTTTCTTTATTTTTCCTCAGGTAAGGAGATTGATAGGTCTCGATTAGAAGCTCAGCTTGCTGAGATGGATGAGGATGCGGTGGTCCTCAATAACACTACTAGGCAGAGAAAAAGGAAAAGGGTGAAGTCCAAATGCCCTATCGCGGTCACTTCTGATGACTATGTTGAGCCTACCGCGCCTCAAAATCAGGCTGTAGATCAATATGCTCCTGTCATTCCCTCCAACCAGGCGACAGATCAAACCAATATTATTACTCCCTCACTCAAAGTTGAGGAGTTAGACCCTCATGAGAGGCCTGAGGGAATATTTGATGATGATATCGGGGCTAATCTAGCCGTGGCTGGTCTGATGTCATCTCTCTCTGACCACGGTGGACGCGGCACTTCACCTATTCATGAGACAAATTCTCCTCCACCTCCATTAATAATTGTTATCAATGCAAATTTACCACCTCCACAGAGCATCCGTCTACGACCACAATTGCACAAGATGGATCCTCAGTCCTCTTGGGACACAACAGCCCGTGCCATTTACAGGATAAGGAAGGTAATGGATGGATACGACTTAGATCAGTTGGTAGATGAGGACCATGAGGACGTGGAGTCTTACACCCTTTCATAGCCTGCTGAGAGTAAGTAATTCCATCTTTTCAATATTCTTTGCAGTTTCAATTTTATTTTCTAACTCTCAATGTACTTACAGGCTGCAGAAGCTATGATGACCCAGAAAATGCAATATGAGGGTCTCTATAGGTTAAAGAAGGTCATGGAAGGTGTTCACACAACTGATTTGGCAAAGGCAAGAGCTGAATCTTTCGAAACTGGAAAGAAATTTTCTGTTGTGACACTCCAGGCGGCTCAGATGGATCTTGACGCTGCCTTCAGGGAAAAGGAGGAAGCTGAGGAGAATTTTAAGCAGGTTACGGAGGCTCTCAAGGCTTCCTAGGCTCAGATTGCGAAAGCTTCCAAGGCCACAGAGCTTGCAAATGGTAAGTTGGGACTTATTTAGGAGCAGCATGAGGAATTAAAGATCAAAGCTGCCAATGACGTCGAGGCCCATGCCGCGGCAATGAAGAAGATGGAGGAGCATCATGTCGCGATAACTAAGAAGATAGAAGATGACCATTCTGCGACCCTAACCAGAAAAGATGAACAACATGGAGAATCCCTTCAATTAGCCATTGACAACATTGTGGCATCATACAAAGGCTCCCCGAATCTCTTCCTCATTAACAATAGACCTTATATTCGCAGCTACCAAGAGTTGAGGTATAGGGTAGCAAAGAACTTCCTTAATGCTACGGCTATAATTAAATCTTAGAGCATCGCGGATGCTGAACATGATGCCTGCATGGACGAAATAAAGGCTACAACTGAAGAGAGGGACATACTGAGGGCTGAGGCAGATGCCGCGGCAGCAAATCAAGAGGCAGAGACCACATCAGATGATGATGAGGGAAATGATGAAGATGATGTAACCTCCTAGTCTTCCTTTAATTCTCAATCATTGGGGTTGCATCCCTCTTCATTTAACTGTTTGATATTCAATGATGCAAACTTTGTTTGTATAACCTTAACACTAGTCTTTGCCAAGGGTTTTTAATTTATGATCTTAAACATATGGGGCTACTGCCCTTTAAAACTTCTGTGACCCTTATTATTAAGGTCGCAGCCATTTTTGCATGCTTTAGACTTCCAATGCTTCAAAACTTAAATTCTTGTTTTCTTGATTGAATGAACTTGTAGGACTAATAGATTAAGGCCACGGCACCATAGTATAAATGGTTTCTTCACGTAAGCCGTGGACAGATTAATTCTCTTAGGACTTTCCACTTAAACTCTTATTTGTAACGTTAAAGATAGGCTGCAGCCCATGAGGCTTCCTTCATTCGTAGCTGTCTGCACTACTAATATATAGCTGTAGCTATTGAATATTATTTCAATCTTGAATTTTTGATGGTGGCTGCAGTCTCTTCTTTTAATCAAATTTATTAGGAATGGATCCATGGTACTTCTTAAATAGGTTCGAGACACCTTTGAATGTTTGAATGGCCTCTGAGCAGGGTTGTAGCCGGTTAACAATCCTGCCTTCTTTTATCTTTCATATCTTCTGAATGAGTTAACTTAACGACTACAGCCATACTGATAAGGTTGCGGCACCTTTCTAGCCCTTTAGGAAATTGATGACAGCATGCCGGGCTGAGGCCATCCTTCTATAGCCTTGGCATGCTTCGTGATCACTGCAATACAACCTGCTTTAGTCGCTTCGATTGCCTTTCATGGCTTCCAAACTTCAATTTGTAGGGAAATGATCACCTACGTTGCGGTGCCAATGAAATATGGCTTTTATCTTCTTAAAAATGGACCTCTGTACGTATATGGGATACTATCAAGCCTCCCAAGACTGGGTTATGTTATGAAGCCACCCACAGCTAATATATATGATACTATCAAGCCTCCCTATATTGGGTTATATTATTAAGCTACCCACAGTTAATATATGGTATACTATCAAGCCTCCCCAGGCTGGGTTATGTTATTAAGACATCCACAGCTAATATAAGGGATACTATCAGGCCTCCCTAGGCTGGGTTATGTTGTTAAGCCACTCACATCTAATATATGGGATACTATCAAGCCTTCCCAGGCTGGGTTATGTTGTTAAGCCACCCACACCTAATATATGGGATACTATCAAGCCTCCAAAAAATGAGTTATGTTGTTAAGCCACCCACAGCTAATATGTAGGATACTATTAAGCCTCCCTAGGCTGGGTGCTACAAGCCTCCTGGCATAATGACACATCCTGAAAGCTAAGAACATGCACTATAATCCCCCGTGGTTAATAACGCTTTCTTATAAATTCTCTTTATAATGCATCAATAATATGTAGGAATATAGTCTCTACAAGTGATGTCGCAGACCAATTCATATAGCTTCTCATGATATTTGCTTTCACCATTTTCAATTATTATTTTCTTTCGAACAATCAGGTTTCTTAATAAGGGTTGTGGGACCATTTGGATATTATCATTCCCGATATAACATATTGTCATGAATCGAGACATGTTTAAGACAAAATGGTCTTTTGTAAGATAACATTTCATGGAAATGAGAATCAAATATAGCATTATAAGAGTGAACTTGATATATATATATATATATATATATATATATATATATATATATATATATGACTTTGTAAGGTCAATACAAAGTTTAACTTAAAATAGCGTAAGAGGATTTTCACTGTAAAATAGATATAGATGAAATATAAAACATAAGCATGAAAAATGGGCATGTGGTCTGTCAGACTATGTTGCATGCCCTAAACATCAATGAGGAATATCTGCAACATCCCTTGCCCAATTAGCCTTTTAATTTCATCCTTTAGTGCATAGCATTGCTCAGTGTCATGGCCGTGGTTTAGATGGAATTTGCACCACTTGGCTTTGCTCCTCTTGTGGTGTGGAGATTTAAGCTTCTCTGACCATCTGAGAAGTTTCTCCACTTTAATGGACTCGAAGATGTCTTCAATTGGGAGGGCCAATGGGGTGTAAGCCCTAGATCTCTTGTTCTCTTTTTCCTTCTCTGTTTTCCTTTTCTGGGTCATGTTGGCTGCTTTCTCGGATGGATCTTCTGGTACTGCTGCAGAACCAAAAGTTGTTAAGGCAATGATTCTGGGTGCCACACCCACATTGGATGAGGCTGTGGCCTCTGGCATGAGGACCCTCTGGGTCAAGTAGTTGACCTGGGTTTGGAGCAAGGCATGAATGTCGTAGAAATGGTTGAGGTGATTGTACAACTGCACAATCTCATCTTTGACTTCTGTGCTCTGGCTGGATTCTCCTTCCATTTTCTTCTTTGTTAGTCTTTACAAAATATATAATTTGAGACAAAACTAGCAGAAGTGAGTAATCACAGAAATATTGGATTAACCAAGTAGGAAGTTGGGATACAGCATTTGCACTGCTGCATGACATTATTGCTGAGGCTGCGGGCAGTGAAGCACATATGTGTACTGTCGTGGCCTTTATATGACATTCACCAAGGTTGAGTTAGAAACCACCTGAGTTCGTTCCTTGATGTTTTGAAGCTTTTGTAATGCAACTTCACCAGTAGAGACTGCGACAAGAAAGGTAGTTGAAATGTCAGGCCACATCCCTGTTTAGGCAGTGAAAGGAACAATCCCAAAATTGGAACCCAAAAATTAGGTTTTTCTCCTGAAACACGTGGAGTGAGTACCTCACGGTGCACAAAACGACACAGTTCTAATGATAAACCCTAGATCATAGGTCAAGAATAACAAAAAGGGAGTAAATATAATCCTTCCCTAATAACTCATATTTAAGGGGATAAAGCCCATCATGCTTTTCAACATTATCTAGATGAAATTATATCACAGGGGTATGCAAAATAGGTCTGGGGTCATAAAATGAATACCCAAGAGCAGATCTGAATATATAAAATACCCATTTAAGGGTGTAAATCTAAAATAGAGACCAGTAACCAAAATTTACTCATGGGATGATGATCCCAAGGATCCCCATGAATAGAATAAGGTGTTCAAGAACTCGAAATATAGAGAAACAAGATTGAAATATATCGTTTCCCACAGACGAGGCAAAATTGATGACACGAGAAATCGTCCACTAGTGAAAAGAGATAAAACAGATAAAACAGATGACACGAGAAATCGTACCAGCAAATCAAGTGTAAAGTATAATAAACAGATAAAACTAGTGAAAAGAGAGAGAAGACACGCAATATAGAGTGGTTCAACCTCTAAAATAGGCCTACGTCCACTGTGTTTCTCCATTCTCATTATATGCATTGCATTGTACAATACAATCAACCCTAAAGAGTCGTACAATTTTGAGAATAAAGGAGAATACATGGTAGTAATGAGGATTCTGGTGTGTTGAGGAGATGGCTGCGATGCCGGCGAGTAGCCCCAAATCTGTGCTTAATGGCGTAGAGAGAGTAAGCAGTACAAAGCTTGACACTGATGTATAAATAGTGAATTCATATCCCATATCCCGAGGTGTTGATCTCTATTTATAGGTGTTATATTGCTGCTAGATAAAAGGGGGGTGCAGCCAGTTAATATGATAAGACTGGGGTCGCACCCTGTAGTAAGATGGGTCATGTCTTGTAGCATGAGGTGCCGCACCCTGTGCATGTGAGGCTGCGACAATTTCCAGTGAGGCAGATATGGATAAGGCCGCAACCTATAACTTATAGGTAGCAGCATCAAGTCTTAGCACTTGACCATTGTATACATTCCGCGATAAGGTACTATATATGTCCTATCAAGTATGTCATACACACAAATTATCAATCAATAGGTATATACTCATCCTATACAGTAGTAGGCACACACTCGACCTGTATATATCATAATAGGAATTTATCATATCCTAATTACCTATTGTAATTATCAATACTACCCGTACTTCTCAATTACGATTATTCACTTTATCATACTTTATTATATTGTTATCACTTACATAATGTCTTTCTCACTTAAATATAATTTTCCAACATTAACAAAAAAATTTCACTCCTTGTTAATGTACCAAAATTATTCAAACATAATTCATCGTATTTTATTATGTAGTTATGACTCATATAATTTTCTATCGTTAATTCAATATTTAATTTCCCAACATTAACCCAAGTGTCTCACTCTTTGTTAATGTACCAAAATTATTCAGAACCTACTGTGGGCTAAAATACAATTCTCTAAACTATTCTGGGATAAAATAGAGTTTCTGGAATCTCATCAGAAACCCAAAATTCTCGTTCAAATGAGATGGCATCTCGTTCGAATGATAGTATGTCTCGTTCGAACGATATTGGCATCATTCCAGTTCGCCTTCTACCTCAGTTTTTTGCGTTTTTCTTCATGTTCTTACTCCCAAACACTCATAGATTATATTCTACCCAAAACCCATATATTCTAACATTGTTCTAACATGTTCAAGGGCGATTTTCACATAAGGGTATCATCATCAAACCCATTAAATCCTTAAAAATTCTATTTATCTAAATTCTCCATTTTTATAACTCTTAAAAAAACCAGAATTTAGAACTATCATTTCATATCTAAATCATGAAATTTCCATTTTTAACATGAGTATGATTCATCTACATGAAATACCTATAATCATTTTCATATCTTCAATAAACATATATATATATATATATATATATATATATATATATATATATGCTTTACATGTAAAACCAATCCATTGTCATATTCATAGTCTCTACATGTATAAATCTCCAGCTACATGAATTTTCCTATACATTAAACTTGATTTATCAATCATTTTAATCCCAAATTCATAAGTTCATCAATACAAAAGAAAATCCTATTCTAACATGGATAATATAAGCACCAAAATAGAGCAAGAATTATAGTTGCCTCATGTGTAGGTCTGAACCTTTGGAGAAGACAAGTGTTTGGCACCTCCTCTTACTTTTTTGGCGACTATTAGGTGGTGGTTCAAGGTGTAGAGATGGTGGTTGTCCTCTTAATTCTCCCTAAGTGACTCTTCCTTTCCAAGCAACTCTTCCTCTCCTCCAGATAACCTTTCACTTTCTTTCTAAGTCTTTTCACTCTCTCTCAAAAGACCTCACTTTGTGTTTTGATGAAATGAAACTTACGTAAAATCTAAACCCACATATATAACAAGTTTCGAAGGTTAGCTAAAAGACAAAAAACGTAGGTACTATTCATCTCCCAATTAAAATGACTAAAATGCCCCTTCGGGGTGTCTTTTCATCTTTCAATTGATCCGAGACCCAAATCAAACCCCTGGATATACTTTTCTGCCTATTTTGACCCTTCTGGACTCAACGGCGCACTCAAAATGATCATCCTAATGAGTTACAAATAAATTTCATTTTATTCCCAAACTTTAGTCCCGCCTCGACTCATAAGCGCGTCCCGACTTAATTTTCATTATTGTCGTATTTGTAGCTCCCGACAATAATTATTATATTCACATATTACTTTTATATCACTAAGTAATATTCAAAATCATTTATTACCTTATTCTATGGTAATATTCAATCCGTATGAATCCCAATTAATTTCTTTTTCACATAATTAATTAAAATTAATCCCATCAATTTAGCCTATTAATTTTTAATTTATCTCATATTAAAAGTCATTAAAATTATGGGGTATTACACCTCCGCGAGAATCGTACAACATGACTTCTCCCTGGCCGTTCTCCACATGGCTCATTGACATCATAGGTAAGGTTACACCTAAAGAATCCAACAAACATGAATTCATCCTGGTTGCCATTGACTACAACACTAAATGGGTTGAAGTTGAGTCATACGCAGTTTTGAATGCCAAGAAGGTAGTCAAGTTCATCAAAGAAAATATCATATGTCTATATGGGGTCCCGCACAAGATGTTATTAGATAACGGGTTACACTTCGAGGAAGAAGTTACAGAGGTGGTCAATGAGTATGGGATTTAGAGACACAAATATTCTTCCTACCAACCTCAAACCAATGAAGCATTTGAAGCATCCAATAAGAACCTCAAATGACTGAGAGTTATCAAGATTGGACCGAACAGATCCCTTACGCCCTTTGGGGCTACCATACTTCAGTTCGAACCCCCACTAGTGCTACCCCTTTACTCTATAATCTACGACATGGAAGCAGTCCTATCCATTCGCTGCGCATCATGCTTGAAAGAAAGGTTAATGAGGAAGCCTGGCATTAAAGTCGTCTCGATGATTTGTCACTCTTGGACGAATGGAGGCTGAAAGCTCTATATCATATACAACGGTATCGTTATTGTATAGCGCGATCATTCAATAAGAGAGTCAAGGATCGCGGTGTCCGAGAAGGGGACTTAGCCCTTAAAGAAATTATAGAGCCCATCTATGACCCCAGAGGGAAGTTCAATCCCTATTGGAGCGGCCCATACATTGTGAAGAAGATCTTATCACGTGGCGCCGCTATTCTCACCGATCTTGATGGAGAAGAAATGTCACGTCTGGCCAACCTGGACCGTCTCAAGAAATTCTACCCCTACTCCCAAATCTCTATGCGCTACGATTCTTCTCATAACCCTTTTATTCTAAACAAAATCTCAATTTCCCTCTACTCAAAAGTACGCGGGGCTTCAAAAAATCCTTTTGCTTTTAAAAATTAATTTTAAATTTTTTTCAAAACCCCTAGAGGTACGTAGGCACCTCACACCATTTACATGATCACGACTCCCTTTTTTTTTCAAAATGCTATTCTCTTCTTATCTTGGATAACGAAAATTCATTTTAACATATACATGAACAAAAGGATTATGTATGACTTAGAGATTGGTATAGATAATTAAAATGCAAAACTCATCAAGAGGTACAACTAGGTGATCAAAAACTCCTTTATTTCGTTATTCAAAATTTTGGTACGATTACATTGGCATAAGGAGTTAAATGACTTCCCCCGTCAGCCTACACCTACCTTCCTAAAAACAAATAAAAATAAGTTCCACTACTCCTAAAATAACCCTCAAAATACAACTAGAATAACCCACAAATTATTACCAAACACATAACCATACCCATTATCAAAGCTTCACACATCTTACCTGCAGCTGCCAAAAGAACCAGCCCCATCATCACCCACATCCTGAGGTCCCCAAACTTTCCCTTCCTGAATAGAGTGCCACATACTCTCCATAGAACGATAAGCCCGAACTAGCTTGGGGAAACCACAACACCACACTCCATGGTATGAGATATGGCGAACGACCTTTTCCTAGTCTCCACAGCTAGCATCTTGGAAAATGTACATCCTGCAAATGTACAGACTACAAAACCGAGGGAAGAGAAATCATTCCTCCTGTAACCAACAACCTGGCTGCTAAAGGTAAAATATGGAGAAGTCCTGCCAATAGCTCCCTAGGCAACCGAGAAAATTCAGGCATAATCGTTGCAACGCTAGGATTTACCCCCAACATGGCAGAAAACTCTTCATAATTCGGATAGATTTCATCCAACCTGAAGCGAAAGACATGGTCTTCGGGGTACTAGAACTCAACTTCCACAATCAACATATTCCACTCTATAGGCCGATTGCACCACAAAGAGACTCGTTGCATGTTAAAAGCGTTGTAGTCAATGTTGTAGAAGCACATCGCTTCAAACATTTCGAGGTAGTTTGCAAACTCAACACTAACAAGGAGAGCCATATCACAAAGGAAGAAGAAAGTAAGAAAAGAAAAATGTGAAGGAGAAGGAATGTGGAAATGTGAAGAAAAATCTCCATCCACACCCTTATTTATACTTGAAAATTCTCAAACGAAGACAAGCAACCTTGCAGCAATCGAAGGAAAACTTACCCCACCAAGTACCAAGAAATTAAAGAAAGTGGAATCAAAGTCTTGGGTTGATTAGACTGAACTGATATGCCGATAAGAAGGACAAGGGTCATGCTAATCGGTTACCCTCTATTTTTGGGAAATCCCATTTTTCCTTTTTTGTAAAAATTAATAAAACTCAATAAAAATAATTTTTATTTTAAGGGAATTCCAAATTTTCTTATCCTTATGTTTTTACTTATCCCATTCTAAAATAAAATATTTATCCAATCATTTTTAATTATTTTTAAGGTCTCATAAGCAAAGTAAAAAGATCATGTGCATTAGTCACTAAAAACAGAAATTAACAAAAAAAACTTCATTTCATTTGCATAGATATTTGTTGTGTTACATCAGTTTTGAAGGAAAAAAATACAACGGGACTGAGCACGAACCCACCTACTTTTTCTCTCTCTCACTCACATTTGATCTCTATTCACCTACAATATCTCTCTCTCTCTCTCTCTCTCTCTCTCTCTCTCTCTCTCTTCTCCTTTTCCCTCTATAGGATCCTCGTTACCTGTGGCGCGCTCTCTTTCCTCTGGGAAGGGATGACGTGCCACCACTCTCCGAGCCACAACCTTCCTCAAACGAGGAAGATGGAACCAAATAAGAAGGAACAAAAATCTCATCCCGAATGTGGGCGGTAGCCGAAGATATCCAATCCCTAATATCTCTTAGCCAAGTGGTGGAGACCCGGATGTGCTGCAAAAGAAAACATAAAAGAGCAAATCAATCAGTCTGAGGCAAAGAAAAAAATCATGAAATCAAAAGGACAAAGAGATGAAAAGTACACCTTAGGTTGAAGGACGTCTTCTATTAAGACCAACTACTATGGATCCATCGCATTAGGATGGTGTAGTATACGCACCGACCCTCAATCTTCCCATCGATTGTTGTAAGTAGGAGTGGCCAGCCATACAAAAGTATCCTCTTAAGTCATCGCCACCACTGAAGTCGATGCACCGCCTACGTTGTGGGAGGATCTCACCAATTGACTCAGGCCCGCGTAGGAAAGAGGCATCACGTCATATATGTTGGGTGGCATCAACCATCTCAATATAAAATCTATATAGTCATACATAATCGTCGTGTTGGTATATGAAGAGTAAGGCTCGCCCATCATCGTCACTACCCATATATCATCCGACATCTCCCTCACTCGCCTCATATACATAGAGGCTTCGCCGGTGGCACCGTAACCTCATCTTCCACAATTTGGCAAACTAATCTCTCCCCTAGGTACTAAGAGTGGCCAAACTCATGTGCTAGCAGACGTCTTATCTGCACATGTTCCCCAATCAACCCCGTATGCTGGATAGCCCTCCCCCAGGGATAGAAGATCATCTGCAAATTCCCCACCAATGGAAGAAAGATCAATATCAAGAAAAGATCATTAAAGGAAAGAAAATATCAAAAGGAAAAAAAACAGAAGGACTTACCAGCTCACTAGTCAGGCCATTCAAGACCTGGCTCACTGCCTCCAAAGAAAGGGACTTCTTCGACTGCCGATTGGACTTTCACCATTGGTACATCCAGGAGAAGTCCCCAATAGACTCATCCTTCAAAGCCTTCAATTGGGTGTTAAACCCAATCATCTCATAAAACTACATCTACAAAGGGCAAAGGCTAGCAATTAAGAAATCAAGAATAAAACACATGAAGGAAAATGCAAAAAATAAAGAATACCTCCAGAAGATACATGACCCTAGTAAAAGATTACCGACAGCACCGGCTGAATGCATCAAGAGAATAATAAAGTGTCTCCAAGGTCAGGCTGCCCCAGTCATAAATACGGATGTTCAAAAACACCCTCAAAAATGGCAAAAACCACAAGTGGATGACGTCGCCAGTCGTCACCACCAAACACTAATAGAATAAACAAACGGACCATATGACGCACCTGTTGACGTTCACTCTCATGAATCCTCCTCCTCAATAATAACTCCCTTAAAAGAGACAAACGAAGAGACTTCATATAGACTACCCTCTCCACATCACCAATGTCGTCGTCATCACCTCTGGCGTCACTCTCAGAGTCCTCTCTACCTTAATCTTCACCCCCTTGCAATCCAACCCCAGCAGCTACTACACATCTACGGAGTCACCATCATCTCCCCAAAGCCAAAATGAAATGTGTGGGTGGTGTCCCGCCACCTCTCCCCCAGAGCATAGATAACGGCCATTGAATGAGGCATCTCATCCAAATCAGACACCAATCTCCAAAACCGGATGATGACACCATCAAACACGCCACAGTCGCAAGGTTTTTCTAAACATCCTTAGGCCCCATCGTCCCTTGAGAATGTATTATCGACATAGAAACATCAGAATATCAAAAGCAAAAAGCCAAAACCCTTGTCAAAATTTAAGATATAAGGAAATATCGCTAGGAAAAAAGGAAGAGAATACCAAAGGTCATCAATACTTACATAACCACTAGGGTTCACCACCCTAGAAGAGCGATGACGTGAAGGCTCGAATGAGTCAAAAGAGTTTTTGCTGCCCAAAGAAAGGGGCACCCTAGCCCTCCATTCCAAGCCTGCCCAATCGTCATCATCGAGCCACACTTGCACTACTTGAGAACTAAGACATCTTTTTACTTGGGAATGCTAGAACGATTTGCCCAAGGTAATTGCAAGAGAAAGTAAGTCAGAAAGCTAGGAAAAATGAGGATAACCCAACCCCTTTTTATAGGAGGCCAGGGGGTATACCGATCAGCATCTCCCTGCCACCCACCAATCGGCACTATCCTTCCACCTGCTCGAGGTACCCCAAAAGACCATGCCACTTTCATTTGGCACCCTCCCATCCATGACGGACGACACCCGACAATGTCAAAAAATCTAGACAAATCCCTAAAAATTTCCTAAAATTACCAAATAAATTTCCACTAAGAAAAAAATATTTTTACCACAATAATTTCCCCGATAGAGATCTTATCTCCCTAGTGTAATTCCCGAAATTAATTTCTTATCTCCCCAACAATGTCCCTAAAGGACACCACAAAAACTAAGAAATTCCCCAACTAAGAAAAATCCAATCCTCAGATTATTCCTTCTTCCTTAGAGGAACCTAAAATCAAATGCTTCCCCAAATACCTAGTGTAACTACACTAGAAATATCCCCACTAGAGTCTGCAAATTTCCCTAAGAAAACTTAAGCCCGCAGAATTGGTTTTTTCCACTGAAGCCCACATGATTGGCTTTGACCCGCAAAATTCGTCACTTCTATCCTAAGCCCTCAGAATTGACTTCAACCCGCGGAATAGGTCGCTTCTACCTAAGCCCTCATAATTGGATTTGACCCACAAAATTGGTCACCCATAAGCCCTTAGAATTGTCTTCGACCCACAGAATTGGTCACCCTTATCTTAATCCCACATAATTGGTCACTTTTACTTAAGCCCGTAGAATTGGATTTGACCCACAGATTTGGTCACCCCTATCTTAAGCCCGTAGAATTGGCTTTTGGCCCACAAAATTGGCTTTGACCCGCATAATTGGTCACCCCTATCTTAAGCCTGCAAAATTAGCTTCGACCCGTAGAATTGGTCGCTTCTACTTAAGCCCGCAGAATTGGCTTCGACACCCAAAATTGGTCATTTCTATCTTAAGCCCTCAAAATTGACTTTGACCCATAGAATTGGTCGCTTATACTTAAGCCAACATAATTGGCTTCGACTCGCATAATTGGTCTTTTTCACTTAAGCCCGCATAATTGGCTTCGACCCGTGGAATCGGTCTCCCCTACCTTAAGCCCGCAGAATTGGTTTTGACCCTCAGAATTGGTCACTTCTATCTTAATCCCACAGAATTGGCTTTGACCCACAGAATTGGTCACCCCTAACTTAAGCCCGCAGAATTGGCTTCGACCCGTAGAATTGGTCGCTTCTACTTGAGCCCTCAGAATTGACTTTGATTTATAGAAATGGTCACTTCTACTTAAGCCCGCAGAATTGGCTTCCACCCTCAGAATCGGTCATTTCTAACTTAAGCCCCCAGAATCGGCTTTGACTCGCAGAATTGGTCGCTACAACTTAGGTCCTCAAAATAGACCCCGATCCAAAGAATCGATCACTCCCTACCTTTAACCTCAATTGACACCCCCCTTAGGTCCTCGGAATCAGCCATCCCCAGCATCCCCTTAGGTCCTAAAAATTGACCTCAACCCTCTGAACTGATCATCCTCATCCCTTAGGTTCGGAGAATTGACCTCTTTCCAAACAAACATCATGTGGTGTCTATTCGACGACTTTCGATTGTACCAAGCTCATCCATCAAGGGGCTCTATAGACACCACATTCTAGGACCCCCAATGTCTCTCCTTAGGTCCCTAGTGTGACACCCCACATAATTAAATACCGAGTGATCATCCCTTTATTAAATTAAATAATAATATCCAGTTGGTTCAGATTTTGCATCACTATCCAAAACTTTATTATTAAATACTAACTACCTAATATCCTACTGTCGGTGCCCCACCGACACTACTACCTCCTGTCCGGCCTTGCTAGTTTGACTCCACGACTCGTTTTCTTCCCTGTTGATGGAAGTGGTGGTCGTGGAAATATAGTAGGGAAGCATTAACCACATCAAAATAAGTGGCCAATGAAAGATTCCCTAACACATGATGGCGAATCCTCCAACTCAATCCATCCATAAACTAATGGATATTCTTCTCCTCTATCGGTATCTCATCTGGAACTATATTCATAAGATCGGTAAACTCTTCCACATATTATGCAACTATCTTCCATTCCTGTTTGAGGTTCAACAACTTTCACCTCATCTAGATCTGCACGAAAGAATGGAAGTACTTGCTGTCAAACCGCACCCAAAAGTCTTTAATAGTCAAAACATTTTGCTCATCTGCAGTGGTAATGGACTCCCACCACTATAGCGCTGCTCCTACCAACTTAAAGGTAGAAAAAATTTTCCTTTGGACCTCTGTGCACTCATACATCCTCAGGTGTCTCTGTATATCCTTCTTCTATTGGCTCGCCTTTACCACATCTGAACTTCCTGCAAACTCTGGAGGATATGCCATCTGGAAGGCATCTCTGATGCTCTCCAAAGAAAAAGGGAAAGAGTGGGCTGGTGCTAGAGCCACTGCTGGTGCCTGTAGTGGGGCCTGCTGTACCATGGCTAATGCTTCATTTACCGCATGTGCTGTAATAGCAGAAACTTTCAGAGCATTCATCGCGCTCGGGGCCGCTTGGGCTCGACATCCCTATTGGCTCGCTGTGCACATATGGGAGGCATCTGAAATGAGAGAGACACTTTATAAGTCCATAGTAAATATCTCAAATAGCTGAAGACATAGAATGCGCAATTAATGAATGCAACATTCCTAAATATAGAGCTCTATATAAAAGAAAGCTACGCGAAAAGCATAATAAGATGCACAGATCCTAAGGACTCTAGAACCTGATGCACTAATACCACCTGTGACACCCCTCCTAATAAAATACCAGGTAATAAGTCCTTTATTAAATTAACTCAGAATATCCAGTTGGTTCAAATTATGCATCACTATCAAAAACTTTATTATTAAATACTAACCACCCAATATTTAAAAAGGTTGATGTCAAAATTGTATCTTTTAATTAATATAAATCTAGGTTAACGAATAATTAAACTTTAAGCATTCACACCAATCTCATACGATAGGTAATAACTGCAATAAAAAAGGTAACTGGAGTAAACACTTCCAGTGTAAGTACCAATACAATAATCCAACAAAAATAAACCAACAACTGAAAGAAGTAAATAATTAAATCCAAAATCTCCGAATATCTAAATTGAAAAGGGGCAACATGCCTTAAATAATAAAATAACTCAGAAGGAAGAAATGATGGACATAGAGGTGTCTACTACCAAGGTCATGTAACCTCCACACCAACTACAGCTCGTCGAGTGAATGGAACTCCTATGCCTGGTGTCCATGTGGTTGGGTACCTAAAATAATTTGATAAGAAAAGAGATTTGCAGAAAACGGGTCAGAGCCTGAGTTGAAAACAACTTAAAAAATCAGTAAGTACTTAAAATGAGTTAATAGCACATATATTATTCATGTTAGATTATCGTACTCACTTGAGATGCTCACCTCTCATCTAATGTGCATGCCTAACATACCTTCAAACCATGATAGTTTCTATTCCCATGCTAACTAGGTCTTTCCAGTCTAACATCTAATCATAGTCCGATGTCGTTCCCATGTGTTTCTCTCGCAATATAAGTAATAAATATATAAATCCAATTTTTGTTTAACATGGATAAGCGCTTTTCAATTTAATATAATTATGTGTTCACCAACCTAATTCATTTCAAATTTCATTATCGATCAGGTTTACTTAATTCACATAGTAGATAGTATAACAAGTATTGATATACGTACACTCTATTATATGCATATACAATACTGCACCCCGAGACATAGCTGTGGTGCATGCATACTCTGCTATCATATTCCGGTGCATCTTTCATTGCATAAAGGACTATGGGTTTAGTCTCTCGCGGACCATCAAAATAAACACACATATTGGAGGCGAACATAGTTCCAAGCCGATGGGCTACAAACATACCTATGCACCCATACCACCACCATCACTATCATTCTCATAGATAGCCCATACCTAGGTTCTATGCTCTAGTGCTAAAAATCAAGATCCCACCCGAAGGATCCTCAAGGCATGATCATCCACAACACGCAACCTCCACCTGATAGTAAGCAGCGTAGGTATGTTATACACATTATAGTTCAATCAGTAAGTATACACACAACTTATTATATTCATTAGGTATTCACACAACCCAAATCCCCGAATTTATAAGTAGTATTATCATTCCTACTACTCACAATACAATAACCATACGATTTATCTCTCTGTCGTTTAAATATTCCTTAGGACTCTCTTATTCCAACATATTCCCTGAGTAGTCACACACTCATGTCACCACTTGATTAAGAATTTAAGTCGTCACTCAATGTTAACGTAGGTCATTTCTCTCACTTGAATCAACCTAGGAGGATTTTAACTCGTCCAGGCAAAAATTAGAGTTTTTGACATCTCATTAAAAGCCGGGAATTCTCCTTCGAATGATGTCGTTTGAACGGGGGTCTCACTTTGAACGAACTATAAACCAAATATCGTTAGCAATCTCGTTAGAATTTTCGTTCGAACGACCTGGGCAGGTCTTCGAACAACAATTTTGAGTTCATCCCTTTCTTCCAAAAATTACATTTTCCCAATTCATTTAATACAAAAATCACTTAAAAATCAACCTAATTCACTTTCAACAACTCTAAACCATATCCCCTCATATTAGAACACTTTCTCATCCATTTTTAACATCAAATACCTAAACTTTTAACATGAATTTTGATTAATTTCTCATATCTTCAACCAGCCCTAATTTCTTATAATCACTATTAATGACCCACTAAACTCAGATATGTTTTCGTGGTTTCAACAGAAAAAAATCAAGTTTCTAATCCCCAATTCATATTTATTAAGCTACATGTAATTCCTATACCACATTCATAAATAAATTCCCAATTTCAGTCCCAATCACATGATATTATGATTTAACCATCAACTAAATTAACATGAATCATATATGCTCTAAAATCCAGCAAGATAAACACTTGCCTTTTTGTGAACTTCTAATTTGCTAAATAAAACTGGTATAGGGGTGATCCTCTCTTCACGATCTACGCATTGCTGTGATTTTTGGTGTGAGATCTTGATTCTTTTTCCTAGGGCACCTATGGAGTTCTTCTTCTTCTCCCTCTTTGGTTCTCTCTCTCTCTCTCTCTCTCTCTCTCTCTCACACACACACACACACATAGGTTTGAAAACTGACAGATAACCTATTATCTATTTTTGTCCATTTTATTTCCCCAAAATCTCAAAGGACAAAAATACCCCTTCGGGGTGTCGATTTGGCCTAAATTTCCCCGAAATTCAAATAAAACACCCGAGTAGAGTTTTCTGACTATCTCGATCCTTACATACTCATCGGTGCACTCAAAATGATCATACGAGTTACTTAAAAATAAATTATCCTTTTAACCCAATAAAATAATACCGACACGACTCACACGCGCGTCCCGACTAAGTGTATTACAACTGTTGTATTTTCACTCCCGACCACAATAATATTTTCGTAATCATATATTACTTTACTCACTAAGTAATATTCAACATAATTAGCACCAATAATACTAACTCTAGTCATGCTAGTAATTATTAAATTTAAATCCGAATTAATTATAACTAAATTTTCTCCATTTAAATTAATTAATACTAATTCCATAATTAAAATAAAATCCCTAAAAAATACGGGGTATTACATACTTTCCCCCTAATAACGGAATTTCGTCCCGAAATTCGAAAAAAGAACAGAATAAAGGTATAACTGGTAGGAATAAATCGGATAGTTGTCTCTCATGTCATCCTCACACTCCCAGGTAGATTCCTCTACATTATGATGCCACCACTGCATTCATACTAACGACATTATCTTTCACCTAAGTTTTCTCTCACTATAGTCTAGGATAGTAATTCGTTCTTCCTCATAGGAACTATCGGGTTGTAGATAAATCTCTTCTAAAACAATATGAGTGTGGTCCACGTCTTCCCAAATATATCTTCTAAGTGAAGAAATATGGAACACATCATGAATCCTATGAAGGTGTTCTGGTAAGCCAAGTATGTAAGCTACTAGACTAATCCACTCAATAATAGGAAATAACCCAACATACCTTGATGCCAACTTCCTTTTCTTCCCAAACTTCATTATCCCTTTCATAGGCGAGACTCACAAAAACACCTGATCCCCCACACTGAACTCCCTGAAGAACCTCTTGGCATCAGTGTAACTCTTCTGCCTATCCTGACCAACCCGAATGCGACTCCGTATCAACTCAATCTTAGCCAAGGTGTCCTGAATCACCTCCGGCCCAAGTAACTTGTTGTCCCCCACCTCAAGCCAACATGTTAGGGAATGACAGGGTCTATAAAATAACGCCTCAAATAGAGCCATGCCAATAGTAAACTGGTATGAGTTATTATAAGAAAACTCCACCTATGGAAGGTACTGTGTAAAATATGACGGTGTATGGTACCGATTTAAATTGATTCACAAGTTTTCAATTAAACGTTATTTAATTAGAGTCTATTTTTACACCAAATTAATTAAGCCCCTAAACATGCAACTACGTATCAAACCAAATAAGATATAGCATATGACACACAATTTCAGGAAAAATCCCCGAAGTGCAAAACCTTTTATTTCTAAAACTTTGAAAAGTTTACAAGACCATTGACTTACATACAACTTGATCTCCTACAATAGTAACGCAAGGTGTCTTCGTCAGACCTTCAAAGTAATGGCTAGAAATTAGCAGTGGTTCACATGTAGCTATACCACTAATAGCAAGCAACTATCGATTATAGAGCTCTCCCCACAAAGAATGAACAAAATTAAAGTGTGTTCTTGAACACAAAAAACAATTCACCAAACCATATGGGATTATTGTGAATTAAAAACAAAAGGGATGAAAACCCTAAAAGAAAAAGTCAAAAAGAATTATGTAGATTCGCTGTTTTCTGTCTTTTAAAACGCTGGGACTTCATAATAAAAATGAAACCATTTAATGAGTATTTAAAGAAAATCGCACCGCCTCGGTCGTTAAAACGAAAATGGGATCTTGCTCGAATTAAGGAAACATGTCGTTTGAACGACGTCGCGCAACATCTCAATGTCACTCGAATGAGATGGGATCTCTCTTGAATGACCTGAGCGTCAAAATCGAGGAACGCTACAAGACTTAGAAAATTTACTCATTCTTAAATTTTGACGAAAAAAGTCCGCTCCAACACTTAGGAAATATTTTGAAAAAATATCCCAAAGCTCTAAGTGCAAAGATAAGTTATTTAAAACATAACCTTACCAAAGTAAACTTTGCGGAGGCTTTTTGATGAAGAACCTTGATATATTCAGATCCGTCTTGATGTAGATTGCTCTTGAACTTCTTCGACGATTGTAACGGTATACGACATAATTAATTGTGAAGGACATTTATAAAAATATGTCCTTACAAATCTACCCCTATGTCTATGCCGAAACATACATAAAAACATATGAATTATCAGATACCAAAATGCCTATACAAATCTTCCCTCCCATAAATCTCAAAATTGAAACGGTACAAATTTGCAAGTTCTCAAACTTTTCTTCAAAAAGTCTTCATCAAATCTCAAAGCTTTTCTCATGAAGGTGTGTAACATAATGATATTCAATCTTCGTACCTACACACATGAGATAAATCAAATACCTTTATGAAGTATCGAGTTCAAAATGATATAAGAATAAATCAATCAATATACTCAAATCTCCCCCATAATGCAAAAACTCCACCATAAAATCATATATTGTTCTCCCCCTTTTTATGATGTCCCAAAATAGACAGATAAGAAGAAACAAACTAGACATGGAGTGTCACAATAAAATGCATAGCAAACATGAATGAGACTACGCACATGCAAAGGTATATCTCAAAAAACATCCACAAACTATTTTTGATTTTTCATTTTTTTCAAACAAAGAAAAAAAATGATACAATAATCACACACCATGGATTTATACTAAAACAACCAAGTCATAGAAACGGAATGAATGGGTTTGAACACATTCGATAGGTAAATCAAATCAATCAATCATATATGCACGATGAATATGTGTACCCCTAACGAATGAACATCAAAAACATCCTTAGGTGTAAATGTTTAATTTAGATGACATCGTCTTATGCAAATCAACAAATCAAAGTCAAAGTGATTTCCACACCAATAAAGTCCAAAATTATTTAATGCTTTTTCAAGACTTTTAAGGACGTGAAAATTCCATCCAAACTCCCTCATGCATATTTTCTTTTAGAGGTAATCTAAATTCTCAAACATTGGAGAATTGGTGCAAAAACCTAATGGCCCCTTTTTGCATGAATTTCTTTTTATTGCCTTTAAATTTTTTCGGGCTCTTTTAAACCTCTTTGGACCCCGGATAATAAAATTCCTCATTTTTTTAGGTCCGATATAACGGTGGCTTAGTATTCGCAAAGGTCAAATGTTAACCTTTCGCAACCCTTCCTCGTTTTCAAATAAAGAACGCAAACTCACAAATTGTTCTTACATGCACAACTTTCTTGTCAAGTTTTATCGTGCTTGGTTCGTTTTAAGGACAGTATTGAAGTGAAAACACTCAACTAACATGTGATAAGATAAGAACAATAATCAAACAAATCCATGCATGTGTGCAATAAAGGAAATCATGAGTCAAACATGTAGGAGGTAACACTTAATTACATCTCAATGACTCCAAACATTATAAATCACATAGATGAAATGATATATTATCTCAAAACACTATCAAATAGTCACATGGAAAATGGAATGATGTTGTGAATCGGTCATACTAAGTGTCCATCCATAAACGGTGTAAACAAAATACAAAAATCTTTTTGGATTTTCTCACAAATTTTATCAAAATAAAATCTTTTTGCATTTTTCAAATTTTGTCTAAAAAAAATGGAAAACATACAAAAATGATACATACTAGCAATAGGAAAATAAAGTCATCATGGAAAATATCCTATGCTAGTAAACAAGTCAAACCTCAATCATCAGGTGCGGAGGGTTTTTCCAAAGGTGGTGCCAACTTATGAAAAACCTCCATCAAATTTTATGAAGTTTTGACTAAAAACTTAACTTGCTCACCTAGATGTGAGAACTCTCTCAAGTAGTCTCCAGGAGCATGTAAAGTATCATGTGTGGGTGCATGTGTGGTAGAAACACGTGTAGTAGCAAAATGTGACACATAACCCAACTTAAAACAAAATTCCTTAAGGTTTCCTCTCCTTTTACAATGGGAACAAACATATATACGCTTAGAAACACTTCTCTAAAAAACTCTAGGACACGCTCTTCTAATAGGAATGGGACGCCTAGGTGGGTTAGGATGAGACTCATGTGAATCTAACATTAAAGTGGGAACCAACTCGAGTACTACTTGAGAAGTAAAAGCATCGTCATGACTTATTCCTAGACTCTCACCACTACCCAAAATAGGATTGAGAACTATCTTTACAACCTTCTTAGATGCATTCTCTAAAGGGACTTGGACCTACCAAGCACGTTCGAGATCACTCTTGATTTGGGATACACGAGTCGTCAGACTAGACACCGTGTTGGCCAAATCACACTTCTCCCTACATAAAGCAATCAACTTCTCACTCAAACTCACTTTCACCTTCTCAAGTTGACTTTCTTTGACCTCAAACTCACCCAAAATCGCAATCTCTCTCTCCAAATGTTTCACCTTGAGACTTAACTCTTTATTCAATTTTTTTAGTCTTTAAAGTCGCAGCATATAAATCTCTAAATGTAATTTAGATCTCACTTTCATCTCCACTTTCACACTCACCTTCACCCTCACTCGAAACACTCAAATCCTCCTCCTCGGTTGTCTCACAAGAACTAGTTCCCTCACCTCCATCTAAACTAGGTGTGTTAACCCGACTAGCTAAAAATGCGACACACATACCGTGCTCTTTTTCATCACCCAAATCAAAAACCTCTATGTCGCTATCACTAAGTGTGGAAGGCATAGCCACTTTCTTTCCCTCTCTCCTAAGTCTGGTGGCACACTCATACTCTCCTTTCCTTTGTCTCTCTCCTTCTCTTTCTCACCGCTTTCTTTGGCCTTTTTATTTTTCTCAAAAAATCTCTTATTAGAAGAATTATTTTTGTTCATGTTGAGAAATTTTTTAATTTTTTTTACAAATAAGGCCATATCTTTAGTATCAAAATCTTCCTCAGAATCAGACTCACAAACTTTTTCTTTAAAACGAGTCTTTAAAGAAACACCTTCTTCCTTATCCTTAATGGTTTGGGAAAACATGTCAATCTCATAGGTTGGAAGATGTCCTAAAAGTTCTTCCAACTTAAGTGGTTTCAAATTTCCCAAAGAGTTCAAAAAGTGACTTTAGGAATAAAGCGTTTTGGGAAAGATCTCAAAATCTTTTTAATGAAACGCGTATTATCAATCACCTCACCCAAATTAAAACTGGTGTTTACAATGTCCGACAAACGTGCATAAAAATCATCAAAGCATTCAGACTCAGACATGGTGATAGTCTCAAATTGGGTGACCAAATTTTGTAATTTTGATTCTTTAACCGCATTCGTACCCTCATGTGTCAATTTCAAAACATCCCATGCCTCTTTAGACGTGGTGCACGTCATAATTCGGTGGAACTCTTCGGGAGTGACTGCTTCAGAAATAGCACTCAAACCATGTGAATTAAAATTAGACATTTTAAAATCATCTTCAGTCCAGGCCGACACGGGTTTTAAAGAGGTGATATTTTTAACGGTGGCAGTGGGAGGAGTCCATCCATTTTTGCAAAGCAACCAAACACGCTCGTCAATGGCTTTTAAACTAGCTTTCATGCGAGCTTTCCAATAGGCATAATTTTTCCCATAAAAAATAGGCAACTTATTAAATGAATGTTCCATTGAAGAAATTGCAATTTTTCACAAAACTGATTTTTCAAAACTAATCAATATCACACGATTTTGCAGAAAATAGGAATACACGATAAATTAGCGCAACCTGCTTTGATACCAATTTGTAAAATATGACGGTGTGTGATACCGATTTAAATTAATTCGCAAGTTTCCAATTAAACCTTATTTAATTAAAGTCTATTTTTAAACCAAATTAATTCAGCCCCTAAACATACAACTACATATCAAAACAAATAAGATATATCATGCAACACACAATTTCAGGAAAAATCCCTGAAGGGCAAAACCTTTTATTTCTAGAACTTTGAAAAGTTTACAAGACCATTGACTTACATACAACTTGATCGCCTGCTAGAGCAACGCATGGTGTCTTCGTCAAAGCTTCAAAGTAACGGCTAGAAATTAGCAGTGGTTCACACGTAGCTATACCACCAGGACGCGCAGTCCAGGCACGCAGTCTAAAATCTTCATATTGACTCCCTCCATAATAGCACGCAGTTGTCGGTTGTAGAGCGCTCCCCAAAAGAATGAACAAAAGTAAATTATATTCTTGAACACCAAAAATAATTCACCAAAGCATATGGGATTTTTGTGAATTGAAAACAAAAGGGTTGAAAACCCTAAAAGAAGAAGTCAAAAAGAATTCTACAGATTCGCAATTTTCTGTCTTTCAAAATGCAGGGACTTCTCAATGAAAACGAAATCATTTAATAAGTATTTATAGAAAATCATGCCGCCTCGATCGTTAGAACAAAAATGGGATCTCGCTCGAACGAAGGACACATGTCGTTTGAATGACATCGCGTGACATCTCAATGTCACTCGAACGAGATGGGATCTCTCTTGAACGACTTGAGCGTCAAAATCGAGGAAAGCTAAAGGACTTAGAAAATTTACTCATTCTCAAGTTTTGACGAAAAAAGTCCACTCCAACACTTAGAAAATATTTTGAAAAAATATCCCAAAGCTCTAAGTGCAAAGTTAAGGTATTTAAAACATAACCTTACCAAAGTAAACTTTGCAGAGGCTTTTTGATGAAGAACCTTGATATATTCGGATCCGTCTCGATGTAGATTGCTCTTTAACTTCTTTGACGGTTGTAACGGTATACTATATAATTATTTTTGACGGACATTTATAAAAATATTTCCTTATATACTGCTCTTACCCCCCCCCCCCCCCTACAAAATCAAGGATACACATAAGCAACATATCCTCTAACATCTGATTTGTCCGCTCTATCTGCCTGTCTGTCTGCGAGTTATAGGTCAAACTCAGTCGTAACTCCCTACCCATGGCGTGTTGGAAACTCTCCCCAAATATGGATACAAAATCTTATCCCGATCGAACATAATATCAGGGGCACCCCATAGAGTCTCATGATCTTGGTAATGAATACCTGAGCATACTGTCTCGTAGTATAGTCGATCCAGACAGGAAGAAAATGAGCTACCTTGGTAAACTGATCCATAATCACCCATATGGAATCAGGACCCCTCTATGATATAGGCAGCACTGTGATGAAATCCATGGAAATGCTCTCCCATTTCCACGTAGGGATCTCTAATGGCTATAGTAATCCTCCCGGTATCTGATGGTCTGTCTTCACCAGGTGACAAGTGTCACACTTCGAAACAAACTCGACAACGTCCTTATTCATTCCACTCCACCAATACTGTCGCCTCATATCCTGGTACATCTTATTCCCTCCAGGATGTACCAAAAATTATGAACCATGCGACTCTGCCATCACTGCATGCCATAACTCCTCCCCCTCTAGAACTACTAATTTGATCCTGACAGAAGGAATCTGCTACCTGAGCTTGTATTACCCTGATAACTATTTCGGGTATAACCGTCATCACTGACAGGAATGAGCGGGCAACTGCATCCTGATGTCCAAGTTCTTTCCATTTCTCCTTCCACACCTCGGCCACCTCACCTCCTGGCCCACGGCTCAATGTGTCTACTACCACGTTATCCTTCCTTGGGTGGTAATGGATGTCGAACTAATAATCCTTCACAAATTCAATCCACCTCCGCTGACGCATATTAAACTCCCACTGCGTGAATAGATACTGCAGTGACTTGTGATCTTTGAACATGCGAAATCTCTCTCCCAAGAGATAATGTCTCCATATCCGCAATATAAACACAATTGTAGCTAACTCAAAGTCGTGGGTGGGGTAACTCCTCTCGTGAGGCTTAATCTTTCGGGAAGAATAAGCAATTTCCTTATCCTCCTGCTGAAGAACACACCCAAGTCCTAGTAAGGGCACATCAGTGTAAACCAGGTATCCCACCCCCTGGGGAGTGCTAGAACTGGTGTTGAAGTCATCTTGTCCTTTATCTCGTCAAAAGCCAACTGGTAGGCATTATCCCATATAATTGGCACCCCCATGCGATTCAGGTTTGTTAACGGACCCGCTATCTACGAGAATCTTCGAATAAACCTCCTGTAGTATCCTTCCAGCCCCCAGAAATTACGTATCTCAGTCGGCATAGTGGGATATCCCCATTCCCTCACCGTTGACACCTTCCCGAGATCTACCGATATCCCTTCTGCATAAATGATGTTCCCCAATAACTGAACCTCTCTTATCCAGAACCCACACTTCTCATATTTTGCATATAACTCGTGCTCACATAGTGTCTGCAAAACCATCCTCAGATGCTTGGCATGCTCCTCCTTAGTCCTAGAATAAATGAGGATGTCATCGATCAAGACAATTGTAACACCCCGTAATTTTGAGGATTTAGAATTTAATTATTTTTGGGAGAAAATAAAAATATTTAAATTGGAGAAACTTAAATTTATGATTTCAAGAATTTAATTGAGGGGAAAGAATTATTTTTAATTGGCGACTTTGAGTTAAATTGTTCGAATTAATGTGCGTCGCATTTTTTAGGTCAAATTTGGAAATGTCAAAAAGTATTTTAGATGACAATTATGAGTGCGTGATTGAGTCCAGATGGGTCGAGATAGTCAGAAAAGAGTGCCCGGGGGTAGTAATTGGGTCTCGAGAAATTTTTGGGCATAGCTGGGCCCACACGGGGTGATTTGAACCTCTTTAATTAGGCCCGTATGGCCTAAAATGGAATTAGGGTTTTCAAACCTAATTGAGGGACTAGTGAACGGCAGATAGAAAATTTTAAACCTAGGGTTTGAGAGGGGATTAGAGGAAGTTAATCAAGAAGCCAATTGGGGATCTTTTTGGAGCCAAATTAAGGGATTAATTGGGGTGTTCTTCGTCAACACCTTAACTACACCAACGGATCAGACCCCACGAACGATTTTAGGCAAGTAGTTAAATGTTGTAGTTATTAAATTGATGATAATTAATTCATATAATGGGAGGTGTAAGCCAAAAATCGTTTTGGGTGAGTTTTCATGTAAAAATTGGGTTTTTGGAAATTGATATACTTTAATGGAATTAGGGTGAGATTTATTATGTTTATGATTCTAGAATGTAGAGGCATGAATCCTACGCTAAAACCAGTTAGAATCAATGGTTAGTTGCTATTAATAGGGATGCAAATCGTATTGGAGATTTGAAACCTCGGATAAAACCCAAATCGGGAAAATGTTGGAAATTAATGGAATTTGATGATGAATTAAGGTCTTTAGGATGTTTAGACCTTTTCTTATGTGGAGGAAAAGTTTATTTTAATTGGTTAAGGGTTTAGAACGAAAAAAAAAGCTTTAGGGTTCGTCTATGGCCGAACAGTAGGCTGGAGAAGATGATGACTGGGATGATCGATCGATCGACCCAGGGGGTTCGATCGATCGATGATAAAGGATTTTTGGCAGTGACGACAGTTCTGAATTTTATGGGAGATTTTCATTGGGGAGCATTCTTAGGTTGATTTAAATGATGAAAATTAATTAGGGGCATGATTCTTGATAATTATAGGTTAATATAATTGGGAAATTTGGGAGAGATGAACGCGTGACATATTGTGGGAGAATATTGGGAATTAAATTATGAGATTTAAGATACGGACTAAGTGAACGAGTTCAAGTATATTGATTGAGTGACACCAAGGTGTTAAATTAATTACTGAGAGGAGTAGATTAATTTGGAGTGGGAATGTTGACTCGGGAAATATTAGGTTACGAACCAAGTAAGCGGGTATACGGGTTGAGTGACACCAGAATAATAAATTAATTAAGGGATAAATTAATTAATTTAGAGTCGAACCATAGACTCGGATTGGTAATTAATTAATGTGAAAATTATTTAATTTAGAGTCGAACCATAGACTCGGATTTGTATTAATTAATTAATGTGTAAATTAATTAAATTAGAGTCGAATCACAGACTCGGGTAAATATTATATAAATCAATGTGCAACGTATTTATATAAGAGTCGGACCATAGACTCGGGGAAATATTATATTAATTGACGTGTGAATTAATAAGTGAGAAAATTAATTAAGTTGAGTCGGGCCACAGACTCAGGAAATTACAGGCTAGTGTTACGGGATTTTGAGTACCCGGTAAAGCCGGGGTGTATATTATATATATACGTGTAGTGATAGTATATATATGTGTATATATTGTGTGTGCTATTAAATATCAGTGGCTAGATATTTATTTAATTTAAATACTCTAGTGCTATCAAGGGAGGTTGCACGATGTCGGTGAATCCACTAGCTTAAGGATTAGGGTGCGTATATCCCCAGGTCATAGCGTCCAGTATATGGGTGAGGGATTTATCTCACTTTCAGGGAAAGAATATGACCGCCTCCACTACGTTTATATTTTGGGCCAAGTTGGTGAGCGATTCCAACTCGAATAACTAGGTTCTGTGAGCACACCTAGTAAGATAGCGCTTTAGAGGGAATCATCCGGTGAGGGTATACTCAGAGGGTTGGATGTGTATATATATATATATATATGTGTGTGTGTGTGTGTGTGTGTGTGTGTGGATGTTGTGGTAAAGGTATGTATATAATGGCAGTAAATATTATATGCGGGTAATAATACAGTGTGTGATGTAATTGTTTTATATAACTTGTGACACAGTTATATGATTATTATTTAAAGGAAATTAATTAGGTTAATCGGTGAGATAAATTATTAATCTAGGCATTATTATACTCAGGTTATAGTAGTATGGCAAGGGGAGATTATACCAGGACTAGTTGGATGGGGGTAGTACAACTAGGTGGGGTTAAGGTAACTGTTAGGTGTGCACAATAGTGGAGGGGTAAGAATGTCCTCAAGAGTGTGCGACACTAACTTATATATGAAGCGCATTCATGCATTTTAAATTACTGCAGTTTATTCACTTGCTAAATATTTTCAAAATGTTTTGGGTTCTAACCCTTGCTATAAAACTATTTTCAAAACCTTTTAGGTGTCCAGTCACAGGGACGCCAGGATTGATATTCTAATCCTGGGACACGGAGCTGCGACATATGTGGATGCTAGTAGGAGCTTGGATTAGACGCATCGTTCTTTCATTCCTAGAGTAGGAATCATTTATCAGTTCCAGTCTTATTTAGGTCATGTCGCCCATACTTCCAGTTCAATTTTCAGATTTATTTTATTCCGGTGTCGAATATTTGTATTGGATTATTTTACTTTGGTGACCGAAGGTTTATTCAGCATGTAGTCATTATTTATTCAGTTGATTTAATTCAGTTGTGTGAATGGATTATATTTATTTTCACATGTACTGTTTGGTTTAATTAATAAGATAAAAATTGGCACCAACTTTTGGAATACTAGGTGGTTAGTAAGTCTTAAAAAGGTATTTGACAGTGTGCTAAGGATGAACCAACTGGGATTCCTATTTTAATTTGGTATACGATTGATCACTCGGTATTATATTAGGCAGGGTGTCATAACAATGACAAACTGATCTAAGAACTCTTTGAACACTCTGTTCATCAAGTCCATGAAAACAGTCGGTGTGTTGGTTAGCCCAAATGGCATAATTCTGAACTCATAAGATCCATACCTCGTTAGAAAAGCAATCTTAGGGACATCCGTCTCCCTAATATGCAACTGATGGTACTCCGACCTCAAGTCTATCTTTCAAAAATAGGAAGCTCCCCTCAATTGGTCAAATAGGTCATCGATTCGGGGCAATGGATATTTATTATGTATCGTGACCTTATTCAACTCTCTCTAGTCAACACATAATTGTAGCGACCCATATCTCTTATTCACGAATAGTACGAGAGAACCCCAAGGTGAAGTACTCCTACGGATGGATCCCTGACCCAAAAATTGCTCGATATGATCCCGTAGCTCCCTCATCTTCGCCAGAGCCATACGACAAGGTGCATGGTCTATCGACCGAGTGCCTGACATCAAATCTATCATAAACTCTATCTCCCTGCTAGGCGATAATCCTGGTATGTCCTAAAAGACATCAGAGAACTCATGAACAATCGAAATCGAATCAAGTGGTATCACCACCTCCTTAGAGGTCTCCTCCTCTATAAAATATAAATGGGTGGACGAACCTCCCTCGGGACGAGACATTGCCACCAAAAACATCTCCTGACCCGGTATGATAAACACAATACTAAGACTATAGCAATCAGTCATAGACCTATACATGACTAACCAATCCATCCCGATAATATCATTATACGCGTGCATCTCTAAGACAAGCATATCAGTCGGTAAGATCAATCTCCCAATCTCTATGCCTACTCCCCAACATATAAAAAATATACAAGACACATAGCCCAACGACGAGTCTACACTAGTAATGGTGCTATGTGACGTGTCTAATAACCTCGTGGCGCGTGAAAAACTAGTAGCAATGAAACTATGTGAAGCCCCCCGTGTCAAATAATATCCTCCCAAAAGTCCCCTGAATGGAAAACATACACTCGACTATGGGCGGGGCCTGATGAACCGCGGACTGATGGACATTGTATACACGCCCATACTACAGCTGTCCTTGGTAAATCGGAACTGATGGAATTGATGGAAAAGTTGGTACCTGTGGTGGTGCTAGGAGGGTGGCTAGAAATAACGGTCATTGGGGCTCCCAACGAGCGCCCTACTGTTGTTGCCACAGGGCTTGACCCCTCTGAGGACAATCCTGACGCTTGTGTCCAGTGTTGCCACAAATAAAGCACATCTACGGAAAGTTCCTTCCCCTCTGCCCCTGATATCCTCGACCCTAATGGCTGTTACTGATGATGCTTGGATTAAGCACCACCAAATAAGTGATGATGAGCTCAAACAATAGTAACCATGGCATCCATAGAGATGTAAGTGTATAAGTATGTAGAAGGAGCTGAGTATAAGAGGAATAAGACAATGATGTATAGTGGTTCAGCCAATTTGGCCTACATCCACTGTGAGTGTAATCCACTAAGTATGGGCACTAATGGCCTTGGATACAATGATACTCCAGACGACCCCTCAGGGGGCCGACCCTTCATCAGGCTCCAGACGATCCCTCAGGAAGCCGACCCTTCATCAGGATCCAGACGACCCTCCAGGGGGCCGACCCCTCATCAGGCCCAGACGACCCACCGAGGGTACGATAGTACGAGGCCTAAATTGGGCCAGACTCGCTGCCAGAGGGAACTTTACCCTCGGCCTCATATCATAGGCCGAGGGTGACATCATCATACGCGTGGAACAGTGCGCGTGAGGCTCACATGGCACGTGGAAAACCGTTATAACAATATCACCCCCTCACGTGAGGGAATATTATGTCACCATTATTCTCAAGTGGCATGCACAGGTGTCAACAGAGGTTTGGCTAGATCATCATTCACATGCACCATGCATACTTGGATGGTACAATACACCCCCCAAGACCTATATGTACTTGTCACCTACAACCCTACAAAGGGGATGATCGATCGATAATTGTAACCCTAGAAAAAACTCTGCTTGTACACACAGTAGAGAGAGAAAATGAGCTTATGTGCATTGTATCCAAAGCCATTAGTGCCCATACTTAGTGGAACACACTCACATCGGATGTAGGCCAAATTGGCTGAACCACTATACATCATTGTCTTATTCCTCTTATACTCAGCTCCTTCTACATACTTATACACTTACATCTCTATGGATGCCATGATTACTATTGTTTGAGCTCATCATCACTTATCTGGTGGTGCTAAATCCAAGCATCATCAGTTTGGCACCATCTGTGGGAACGAGAAGACGTCTCTTCCTTGAATACAGCTTGGCCTCACTGGGCACTCTAGTGGTGAGACAGTCCTCCCCCTGTGTGGAGATGTTTCACCATTAAAAGAGACCCATTAAGGTTCTCAAGCTTACAAACCTTCTTCAGTGGAGCTATTCATAGCTCAAACACATGGCACCAGAGATACCACCACCACCACTTCCCCCACCGGGTGGTGGAGGAGGACCCAGTTCCAGTGAGCCACCACCTCAGTCTGAGATGGCTGATGTGGTGGCAACCTTGAAGTCTCTGGCAGCGAGCCAGCGGATCATGCAGGAGTAGTTAACAGCTCTGAGCCAAAACATACTAAGACCACCAGGGGTCTCACCTGAGATGATTACTCCGGCAGCAGCTCTAGGACAACATGAGGCCAGGGGACCACCTCAGGCACCACGCAAAGACCTGCCACCCCTCAGCGATATAGGGATGTTGCTGACCCCGGCGTCTATGCCTGGGGAGGCAAGGAAACCCTTGCCCGGAAGACAGGTATGATGATCTGGAGGGGGAGGAAGACCCCATAGAATGCTGGGAGCCGTATGAGGTCTCCAACAATACCGTACGACCTCTGCAGGAGAGCAGAGGGAAGTGTGGCAGTCAAAATCCTGACGATCGCTCGAGAGGCTCTACTTTCGATTGCCTGAGCATGGGATCGTCCTTTGAGAGGCTGGGCCCAGTGAATGACCTGAGGAAAAAATTGTCTTGATCAAGGAGTGCTGCGAGGTCCAGAAGGGAGGTTGCTGATGGCCGACCCCATGGGGGCCGACCCCAAGGATTGGATGACGGTCAGGGGGAGGTAAACAGCCGACACCGGACAGCCGCGGCAGAACCCTCAGTCCATCTCAAAGAAGCGGCATGGGATAACATTAGCCAAGCTGACCCTACGAGGTCTTGGAATGACTCGATCCAACAATTGTAGGATAAGATCGACGATATACTGAAAAGCCGCGACCCTCTTCGGAGAGTATATTCCATAGGCTCACCATTTGTGGCGAAGATAGTCAACTTCCCTATGCCATCGAAGTTCACGCAACCTGTAGTCACCCCAAGATATGACGGGAGCACCAACCATATCCACCATATCGAGATGTATCAATCAATAGCAGACATATACTCTATCTCAGATGAGATGAGGTGTCGTGCCTTCTCTGGTACTCTGACTGGGGCTGCACATGTCTGGTACATGTCTCTCCCGAAAAACTCCTTTGAAAACTTTAAGCAGCTGGAAGACCGATTCATACATAACTTTTTCTTTGGGGTGAGGACACAGAAGAAGACCACACACCTACTCTATGTTAAGCAGGGGAAGAATGAGAATCTCAGAGACTACATAGCCAGATTCAACAAAGAAAAGTTAGAGGTGGAAGACTATGAGGAGAGCATAGCCATGACCGCCCTCATTGGAGGGATCCAGAATGGGAAGATGTTATGGAATCTTGCCGAAGACCCTCCGAGGATGATGGCTGAATTGCTGTCAACAGCTAGAAAGGTAATGAGCGCCGAAGAGGCGATGGCCACAAAATACGAGGATGAAAAAGGAGTCTCTAGTGGGGGTAAATAATCTAAGAAGAACAAAGAGGGGAAGAAGAGGTCTACGAACGACAAGTTCGCTGGTTACACCCCACTAACGGTCAACTGTGAACATATTCTCAATGAAATAAAGAGTGACCGATCCCTGAAATGGCCTGAGAAGTTGAGGGTGGCCCCCAACAAGAGGAACGAGAACCTGTGGTGCGAATTTCACCAAGACCACGGCCACATAACAGATAAATTCTTTTCTCTGAAAGATGAGATTGAGAAGAGTCTGAAAGAAGGGAAGCTCAGAAAGTACATCGACAAAGGTGCCTTCAAGAGGGGCTGAGGGGACGACCCCAGAAAGAAGCGAGGCGATACATGTAGAGAAGGTCCTTAAAAAAGAGGGGACGACCCTTCTGATGATGCGGATGACCCTGACCTCCCATCGAGAGACGGCCAAGGCCTTGTCAAGAGGCTTAATATAATCTCGCTCGGAGTGGGAATGACCTCCGGGGGTCTAGCAGGAGAAGGGTCTGAGGTCGCTGACAGGAAGGCCCATGTGGCTGAGGCCAAGGCAGTGACGAAGACGGTACACTAAACCTCTTTGGAGGTCAAGTCAGAAAAGAGGAAGAAGGTCGATATGGACACTCTAATAGTGTGGTTCTCGAGAATGGACTTTAAAGGCCTCCTAGCCCAACCCGATGACCCACTCGTCATCATAAACTAGGGTGCACGGGTGTGAGGTGCCGAGGATATTGGTCGACGGGGGTAGTTCTGTAGATGTAATGTTTTGGCCGTGCTTCAAAGCCTTAGGTCTCAACCATGCTAGACTCATTCCATACCATCATCCATTGATTGGGTACAGTGGGGAAAAGGTTCATCCCCTTAGAGTGTATGAGGCCGATGTCAGGAAGAGGGACGAGTGCCTGAGATGGCTTACCAAGAAGGTCAGTTTCTTTGTGATGGATGAACATGTGTTTTCGGCCTACAACATCATACTGGGGCGTGTGGCCCTCCAGACGACCCCTCAGGGGGCCGACCCTTCATCAGGCTCCAGACGACCCCTCAGGGACCCGACCATTCATCAGGCTCCAGACGACCCTCCAGGGGGCCGACCCCTCATGAGTCCCAGACAACCCTCTAGGGGGACGACCCTTCATCAAGCTCCAGATGACCCCTCAGGGGGAGACCCCTCATTAGGCCCAAACGACCCTCCGAGGGTACGATAGTACGAGGCCTAAATTGGGCCAGACTCGCTGCCAGAGGGAACTTTACCCTCGACCTCATATCATAGGCCGAGGGTGACATCATCACAGCCCGTGGTTTGGGTGACGTATGGAACAGTGCGCGTGAGGCTCACATGGCACGTGGAAGACCGTTATAACAATATCACCCCCTCACGTGAGGGAATATTATGTCATCATTATTCACAAGTGGCATCTACAGGTGTCAACAGGGGATTGGCTAGATCATCATTCACATGCACCATGCATACTTGGGGGGTACAATACACCCCCCAAGACCTATATGTACTTGTCACCTACAACCCTACAAAGGGGATGATCGATCGATAATTGTAACCCTAGCAAAAACTCTGCTTGTACACACAGTAGAGAGAGAAAATGAGCTTATGTGCATTGTTTCCAAGACCATTAGTGCCCATACTTAGTGGAACACACTCACAGCGGATGTAGGCCAAATTGGCTGAACCACTATACATCATTGTCTTATTCCTCTTATACTCAGCTCCTTCTACATACTTATACACTTACATCTCTATGGATGCCATGGTTACTATTGTTTGAGCTCATCATCACTTATCTGGTGGTGCTAAATCCAAGCATCATCAGTTTGGCGCCGTCTGTGGGAACGAGAAGACGTCTCTTCCTTGAATACATCTTGACCTCACTGGGCACTCTGGTGGTGAGACAGTCCTCCCCCTATGTGGAGATGTTTCACCATTAAAAGAGACCCATTAAGGTTCTCAAGCTTACAAACCTACTTCAGTGCAGCTCTTCATAGCTCAAAAACATGGCACCAGAGATGCCACCACCACCACCACTTCCCCCACCAGATGATGGAGGAGGTCCCAGTTCCAATCAACCACCACCTCAGTCTGAGATGGCTGATGTGGCGGCAGCCTTGAAGTCTCTGGCAGCGAGCCAGCGGATCATGCAGGAGTAGTTAACAGCTCTGAGCCAGAACATACTAAGACAACCAGGGGTCTCACCTGAGATGATTACTCCGGCAGCAGCTCTAGGACAGCATGAGGCCAGGGGACCACCCCAGGCACCACGCAAAGACCTGCCACCCCCTCAGCGGCGTAGGGATGTTGCTGACCCCCGGCGTCTATGCCTGAGGTGGCAAGGAAACCCTTGCCTTGAAGACAGGTATGATGATCTGGAGGGGGAGGAAGACCCCATAGAATGCTGGGAGCCGTGTGAGGTCTCCAACAATACCATACGACCTCTGCAGGAGAGAAGAGGGAAGTGTGGAAGGCAAAATCCTGACGATCGCTCGAGAGGCTCTACTTTCGATCGCCTGAGCAGGGGATCGACCTTTGAGAAGCTGGGCCCAGTGAATGACCTGAGGAAAAAAATTTCTAGCTCAAGGAGTGCTCCGAGGTCTAGAAGGGAGGCGGCTGATGGCCGACCCCATGGGGGCGGACCCCAAGGATGGGATGATGGTCAGGGGGAGGTAAACAGCCGACACCGGACAGCCACGGCTGAACCCTTAGTCCATCTCAAAGAAGCGGCAGGGGATAACATTGGCCAACCTGACCCTACGAGGCCTTGGAATGACTCGATCCAACAATTAGAGTATAAGATTGGCGATATACTGAAAAGTCGCGACCCTCTTCAGAGAGGATATTCCATAGGTTCACCATTTGTGGCGAAGATAGTCAACTTCCCTATGCCATCGAAGTTCTAGCCACCTATGGTCACCCCAAGATATGGCGGGAGCACCAACCATATCCACCATATCAAGATTTATCAATAAACAGTAGACATATACTCTATCTCAGATGAGATGAGGTGTCGTGCCTTCTCTGGTACTCTGACTGGGGCTGCACATATCTGGTACATGTCTCTCCTGAAAAACTCCATTGAAAACTTTAAGAAGCTGGCAAACCGATTCATCCATAACTTTTGCTTTGGGGTGAGGCCACAGAAGAAGACCACACACCTGATCTATGTTAAGCAGGGGAAGAATGAGAATCTCAGAGACTACATAGCCAGATTCAACAAAGAAAAGTTAGAGGTGGAAGACTATGAGGAGAGCATAGCCATGACCGCCCTCATTGGAGGGATCCAGAATGGGAAGATGTTATGGAAGCTTGCCGAAGACCCTCCGAGGACGATGGCTGAATTGCTGTCAACAGAAGGAAAGGTAATAAACGCCGAAGAGGCAATGGCCACAAAATACGAGGACAAAAAAGGAGGCGTTAGTGGGGGTAAATACTCTAAGAAGAACAAAGAGGGGAAGAAGAGGTCTACGGATGACAAGTTCGCTGGTTACACCCCACTAACGGTCATCTGTGAACATATTCTCAATGAAATAAAGAGTGACCAATCCCTGAAGTGGCCTGAGAAGTTGAGGGTGGCCCCCAACAAGAGGAACAAGAACATGTGGTGTGAATTTCACCAAGACCACGGTCACATAACAGACAAATGCTTTGCTTTGCAAGATGAGATTGAGAAGATGCTGAAAGAAGGGAAGCTCAGAAAGTACGTCGACAAAGGTGCCTTTAAGAGGGGCCGAGGGGACGACCCCATAAAGAAGCGAGGCGATATATGTAGAGAAGGTCCTCAAAAAAGAGGGGACGACCCTTCTAATGATGAGGACGACCCTGAACTCCCGTCGAGAGATGACCAAGGCCTTGTCAAGAGGCTTAATATAATCTCACTCGGAGTGGGAATGATCTCCGGGGGTCTAGCAGGAGGAGGGTCTGAGGTCGCTGACAGGAAGGCCCATGTGGCTGAGGCCAAGGCAGTGACGAAGACGGTACACTCAACCTCTCTGG
This sequence comes from Sambucus nigra, assembly GCA_949130495.1. NCBI lineage: Eukaryota > Viridiplantae > Streptophyta > Magnoliopsida > Dipsacales > Adoxaceae > Sambucus > Sambucus nigra. The sequence continues at coordinate 331,519,973 of OX422212.1, read as the reverse complement.
AGGTCAAGTCAGAAAAGAGGAAGAAGGTCTATATGGACACTCTGATAGTGGGGTTCTCGAGAATGGACTTTAAAGGCCTCCTAGCCCCACACGATGACCCACTCGTCATCACAACTAGGGTGCACGGGTGTGAGGTGCCGAGGATATTGGTCGACGGGGGCAGTTCTGTAGATGCAATGTTTTGTCCGTGCTTCAAAGCCTTAGGTCTCAGCCATGCTAGACTCGTCCCATACCATCATCCATTGATTGGGTTCAGTGGGGAAAAGGTTCATCCCCTTAGAGTGTATGAGGCCGATGTCAGGATGGGGGACGAGTGGACGAGATGGCTTACCAAGAAGGTCAGTTTCTTTGTGATGGATGAACATGTGTTTTCGGCCTACAACATCATACTGGGGCGTGTGTCCCTCAAGGGGTTTGAAATTGTGCCATCTACGGTCCATCAGATGATTAAATTTCCTACCCCTTACGGGGTGGGGGAAGTTCAGGGAGACCAGACGACAGTGCGAGAATGTTACTACAACTCCGCTGAAGAAAGAGAGGCACACAAGAGGGCTACAACCACTTACAATATTGATACCCTAGACCCCAGGGATGAGACGAAGCTAAAGAAAGGAGAGGCCATGGAAGAGGAAGAATCCATCATCCTCGATGAGGATGACCCGGAAAAAACATCAAAATCGGCAAGTCTCTGAAGCCCAATATCAAGGAAGACCTCATTAGACTGTTGAGGAGAAGAGGAAGCGTCTTTGCGTGGAGTCATGTAGATATGCCGGGGATCGACCTTGAAATTATGTGCCACAAGCTCAATGTGGTAGAGGTAGCAAAGCCGATAAAGCATAAGAGGAGAATTTACTCTAGAGAAAAGTATGAGGTCATAAGGGATGAGGTCAAAAAATTAGAAGATGCTGAATTTATCAAAGAGGTCATCTACCCTGAATGGTTGTCCAATGCAGTCATTGTCCAAAAGGCCAATGGGAAGTGGAGAATATGTGTGGACTTCACCGACCTCAATAAACACTTTCGCAAAGACAGCTTCCCTCTCCCCCGCATTGACCAGATGGTAGACGCTACCGCAGGACATGAGCTCATGAGCTTTATGGATGCCTATTCAGGGTATAACCAGATCTTCATGAACCCTGAAGACTCAGAGAAGACAACCTTCATTACTAACAAGGGGACATACTGTTATAGGTTCATGCCCTTTGGTAAAAAAAATACGGGGATGACATACCAACGCCTTGTAAATAAAATGTTTGAAGACCAAATTGGGAAGTCTATGGAGGTCTATATAGATGACATGATGACTAAGAGTTTGAAGGCAGAGGATCATGTGGTAGACCTTGAGAGGACCTTTAATACGATGGAAAAATACCAGATGAAGCTCAACCCGGCCAAGTGTGTCTTCGGGGTCGGAGCAGGGAAGTTCTTGGGGTTCATTATCAACAAAAGAGGCATTGAGGCCAATCCTGAAAAGATAAAGTCCCTTATTGAGATGAAGACCCCCAAGTCCATTACAGACGTTGAGAGACTCATAGGGAGAGTTGCTGCCTTAAACAGGTTCGTGTCTAGGGCCACAGACAGGTGTATACCATTCTTCAAAATTCTCAGAAAAGCCTTCGAATGGAGCGAAGAGTGTGATGAGGCTTTCAAGGAGTTGAAATCATACCTAGGGTATCCCTTGCTGTTGTCACGGCCCGTGAAGGGTGAGAAACTTTATGTGTACCTCGCCGTCTCAGAGTCAGCCATCAGTGTAGCCATTGTGAGAGACGAAGACGGGGTACTGAAGCCCACGTATTTTAACAGCAATGCACTCCAGGGGGCAGAACAAAGATATCCAAGGATGGAGAAGTTGGCTTATGCCTTGATCCATGCATCGAGATAGATGAAACCATACTTCCAGTCCCATACAATGGTCATCCTCACTGACTCTCCCCTTAGGCAGGTTTTGCACAAGCCTGAAAAATCAGGGAGGCTAATGGCCTGGGCTATAGAGCTGGGGGAGTTTGACATAGTGTATCAGCCTAGGACGACCATTAAGGGGAAAGCATTGGGAGATTTCATGGCCGAGTTTACTTAGGAAGATGACGAAGCCGAGGGTGAGAGCCTCGGGAAGATAAATACCCGATAAGGTGAGCTCACCGACACACCTGCAGATAAGGCTAAGACAAGCACCGCTAGAAGGAAAGTGGATGAAAATGAAGAGGGAATATAATTCTTTAGACAGGGGTCACTCACCGAGGGAAGTTTCTCGGAAGAACATGTCGTGTGGAGTCTCTTCGTTAACGGGTCCTCTTGCGAAAGCGGGAGTGGAGATGGATTAATAGTATCAGCACCTGACGGCACAGACATTGAGTATGCCCTGAGGTTCAACTTTAAGGCCTCCAATAATGAGGCCGAATATAAGGCCGAATATAAGGCCTTGATAACATGTCTCTCCTTGGCCAGATCTCTTAGTGTCGGCCAATTTTTGGTTCATAGTGACTCGAGGCTAGTAGTGAATCAGATACTAGGAGCTTACGAGGCCAAGGATAAGAGGATGGCTAGGTACCTAGAGAAGTTGCGGTCATTACTAAAGAGCTTCAGATAAGTGAAGTTAAAGAGGATACCTAGGCTTGATAATGGCCGTGCTGACGCCCTTGCTAGGTTAGCCTCGGCGACTAGGACAGAAATCAGGAGGACGGTCCCAGTGGAAATTTTGCTTCAACCAACTATTGAAGATGCTGAGGGATCACTTAGCACTTGCCTAAATATTTCTAAGGAGTCTTCATGGATGGACCCTCTGATCCGATACATCAAAGAGGGGGAGATGCCAAAAGCTAGACAGGAAAGGAAGAAGCTGAGATACAGGGCTGCAAAATTCACTGTCATCGGAGACACCTTGTACAAAAAGGGGTTTTTGCTCCCCTTAATTAGGTGTGTGCACCCAACTGAAGTCCCTTCCATTTTGCAAGATGTGCACAAAGGATCATGTTCAAGCCACATTGGGGGCGGATCCTTAGCGAAGAGGGTGATCACCCAAGGGTATTGGTGGCCGACCTTGAGGAAAGATGCTTTGGCATATGTAAAAAAGTGTGATAAATGCCAAAGATTTTCCACCATCCCTCACCAACCCCATCAGCCTCTTACCTCCATGACATCCCCATGGCCGTTTGCAGTGTGGGGGATCGACTTAGTAGGACCCTTGCCTAGGGTCATTAATAACTATCGGTTCCTCATCGTGGCCATTGACTATTTTTCAAAATGGGTAGAGGCGGAGCCGATGGTAACGATCACAGAGAAGAATACCTTTCAGTTCATATGGAGAAACATTATATGCAAATATGGTCTCCCCAATACCCTCATCTCGGATAACGGGACTCAATTCAAGAATATATCTCTACAGAAGTACTGTGAAAAGGTGAGTATCAAGCAATTCTTCTCTACCCCAGGCCGACCTCAGGCTAACGGGAAAATGGAAGTAACAAACAGGACGATCCTTGACGGGATCAAGAAGAGAATTGAAGAGGCAAAAGGAAGATGGGTTGGGAAGTTATATGCTGTACTGTGGGCCTACAGAACGACGGCAAAGACCTCCACCGGGGAGACCCCATTCATGCTAGCTTATGGCTCAGAGGCCGTCATCCCCACTGGGATTGGGTTTCCTACTCATAGGGTCCAAATGTATGACCCCCAGAGAAATACAGAAGAGAGGAGACTCGACTTAGACCTGATTGAAGAAAGGAGGGAAGATGCCGAGATAAGGCAAACCTCCTACCAGCAGAGGACTGCAAGGTTTTACAATGAGAGGGTGAAACAAAGACCAATTGCAGTGGGGGACTTGGTCCTCAAAAAGACTTGGTAGAAGCCCAACAAACTCCATCCTAATTGGCATGGCCCGTATAGGGTCATCGATGAAGTTGTCCCAGGGACCTATAGACTAGAAAACCTAGAGGGGCAACACTTTTTCAACCCCTGGAATGCAGATCATTTGAAGAAATACTATCCGTAATTTTGTAAAGTCCTATTGGACGACAGTTGTAATGGGTGTTGCTCCAGTAGAACACTTTGGAAAATTAATAAGAAAGATCAGTGTTTCATCTCATCTTATGTTTGAAAGTTCTAATGCCAATGAGATCATCTTTGGGTAACTACCCTCGGATATAATGAGGGTCAATGGAGGGGACAACCCCACCATTGTCCTGAAGAAAGATGAGGGAAGACTTTGTTAAAAACCATTAATTTGGTAATTACAACCCTTAGCTATAATGAGGGTCAATGGAGGGGACGACCCCACCATTGTCCTCAAGAAAGACGAGGGAAGACTTGTTTAAAAACCATTAATTTGGTAATTACAACCCTCGGCGATAATGGGGGTGAATGGAGGGGACGACCCCACCATTGTCCTAAAAAAAGACGAGGGAAGACTTGTTTAAAAACCATTAATTTGGTAATTACAACCCTCGGCGATAATGAGGGTCAATGGAGGGGACGCCCTCACCATTGTCCTAAAAAAAGACGAGGGAAGACTTGTTTGAAAACCATTAATTTTGTAATTACAACCTTCGGCTATAATGAGGGTCAATGGAGGGGACGACCCCACCATTGTCCTCAAGAAAGACGAGGGAAGACTTGATTAAAAACCATTAATTTGGTAATTATAACCCTCGGCTATAATGAGGGTCAATGGTGGGGACGACCCCACCATTGCCTTCAAGAAAGACGAGGGAAGACTTGATTAAAAACCATTAATTTGGTAATTATAACCCTCGGCTATAATGAGGGTCAATGGAGGGGACGACCCCACCATTTTCCTCAAGAAATACGAGGGAAGACTTGATTAAAAGCCTTTAATTTGGTAATTACATCCCTCGGCTATAATGAGGGTCAATGGAGGGGACGACCCCACCATTGTCCTCAAGAAAGACGAGGGAAGACTTTAAAACCATTAATTTGGTAATTATAACCCTCGACTATAATGAGGGTCAATGGAGGGGACGACCCCACCATTGTCCTCAAGAAAGATGAGGGAAGACTTTAAAACCATTAATTTGGTAATTATAACCATAGGCTATAATGAGGGTCAATGGAGGTGACGACCCCACCATTGTCCTCAAGAAAGATGAGGGAAGACTTTAAAACCATTAATTTGGTAATTATAACCCTCGGCTATAATGAGGGTCAATGGAGGGGACGTCCCCACCATTGTCCTCAAGAAAGACGAGGGAAGACATTAAAACCATTAATTTGGTAATTATAACCCTCGGCTATAATGAGGGTCAATGGAGAGGACGACCCCACCATTGTCCTCAAGAAAGACGAGGAAGACTTGTTTAAAAACCATTAATTTGGTAATTATAACCCTCGGCTATAATGAGGGTCAATGGTGGGGACGACTCCCCCATTGCCTTCAAGAAAGATGAGGGAAGACATGATTAAAAACTATTAATTTGGTAATTATAACCCTCGGCTATAATGAGGGCTAATGGAGGGGACGACCCCACCATTGTCCCCAAGAAAGACGAGGGGAGACTTGATTAAAAACCATTAATTTGGTAATTGAAACCCTCGACTATAATGAGGGTCAATGGTGGGGACGACCGCACCATTACCTTCAAGAAAGACGAGGGGAGACTTGATTAAAAACCATTAATTTGGTAATTATAACCCTCAGATATAATGAGGGTTAATGGTGGGGACCACCCCACCATTGTCTTCAAGAAAGACGAGGGAAGACTTGATTAAAAACCATTAATTTTTTAATTAGAACCCTCGGCTATGACGAGGGTCAAGGGTGGGGACAACCCCCCCCCCCCCCCCCCCATTGCCCTCAAGAAAGACGAGGGAGTACTTGAGCATCAATTAGAATTGGTTAAAAACCCTCGGCTATAATGAGGGCCAACGCAGGGGACGACCCCTCGTTCACCCTCAAGAAAGATGAGGGAGGGGTTAGTGATATTAACATAAAGATTCACAATATAAATCACACGAGAGACAAATGCAGAAGACGAAGAGAGGCATTATATTACATTACAAAATGAAGATGTTCATCTGATAAAAGAGTACAAAAATATTAATTACACGAAGAGGGTATGGGCTACAGACAACCACCCTATTGAGCAATGTCAGAGGGCAAGGCCTCAACATCTATTGGAGATTCTTCTATGACCATGACATGCCGAGCCTCAGACGTGCCTGTGTCTTCTACATGCAGAGATTCCACTTGGGCTAGGGCTTCAGCAATAAGTGGATCGTCCAGATGAACTGCCTCAAGAGAGGGGCGGACGGACGATACCGCGTTAGCAAAATTAAGGACGAACCACCGACAGGCCGTCCTAATCCCCCTCTCTAAGTACTCAAGACCGAAGCCTTGGAACTCGTCTGAGAGTTTGTAGGCCTCCACATCATCGGCCTCTGCCTTCTTCACTGCCTCAGATAGCTCAGTCTTGTGCTGAGCCCCCATGTTGGTCAAGGCCTCATCCCTCTCCTTTATAAGCAAGTCTTTGGCCGCCATGTCTAAATCATGATACCTCGTCAGCTCGTCCAGAACCCTTGCATATTCAATTCTGGCACTCTCTAGCTCAGCCCTTGCAGTCTCCAGCTCCGTCTGCAAATCGTCCTCGTTATGGATGGCTCTCTCTACTTCATGGAATTTTTGTTGGTTTTCAGCCATCCATTTAGTGGCCGAGGTAAAGGCTCACACAGACTGCACAGAAATAATAAACAGTTGTCAAGAGGCCGAGAAAATAGTTAGTGAAAGAATGCAACTAAGGGAATGAAAGGAGAACAAATACCTGAGCTAGGGCGTGCAGACCATAGTCATACACTTTTGCTGGAGGCATCTTTGAAAGAAATTCATAATCAGAAATCGAGGGGGCAGAAAACATGGACGCCTTGGCTGCCCCCAGGTTCGCGATAATGGAAGATGGAACGGCCTTCAGAAGCGCCAAGTTCCAGGACCAGAAGGCCCCCATGATGGAAGAGGAGCCAGTCCCCTCAGACGACTCTACCCTCGCCCTCATCCTTGAATTCGACCGAGGGTCAGCAGGAGCTTCAGGCTCTTTCCTTTTATAACTGTCAGCGGTCGTCTCAACAAGCGTCGGCCCCACGGCCCTCGTCTTCCTCGGAGCTTGCTGAGGCTCCTTGCCTTTCTTCTTGCCTAGACCTGATAGCAAACTGGGAGCAGTCATTTCCCAAAGTTGATCTGATATACCAGAGGGACGACCTGAAAGGAGGACAACATGTCAGAATAATACAGAGGCAAAGATGAAAGACTTGAAAAAAGTAAAGAATTAATGAAAAATAATGTAACTCACATATCTCTGTCAGGGGGCCGACCCTCAGACCAACTTCCTTGAGGAACTTGGGGGTCATCAGATCTTCGAACTTTGCAATTTCACCCCCTCTCCTTCGTTCCCTCAGATACTCCAGTATATCTTTCTCATCTAGACTAAGTCTGGGGTCTGACCTGGACTTCATTGAAGGGTTAGACCATCTTCTGGGGACCCTCGGACCATCGGCTACAGGTTGTGCCTCGATGGAGAATTCCCACTCTCCAGAGATAAAGAAGAATATCTTCTTCCAATCGTGGTTGGAGGTTTGTGCCACGTGGAGAAGTTTTTTGTCAGACCTCCTCGCCCCCAGGTGATAGTACCCAGGCTGTTTAGATGAGGAGGTGATATTGTAATAGGCCAAAAATACTTCGTCCGAGGGCTCATCAGTGAAAGCATTCTTCCACAAGGAGATGTAGCCAAGGATCGTCCTCCAAGAGTTGGGAGAAAGCTGAGAGGGGGCAACGCCAAGGGCTGACAAGATATCTATGACAGCAGGATGCAGAGGGAATCTGACACCAACCTTAAACATTTGTTCGTGTACTGCAACCTCTCCCTCTTCACCCTCGAAAACCCTCTCAGACTCGGAGGGAACCCTCATAGTTATATTGGGGGACACTCCATAGGCATGCCTCCACAGTAAGAGGTCACGATCCCTGACTGAGGAGATATAGGACGAGACATGGGAGGTGTCAATTGGGTCAACATCTGAGTCCTCACCCTCGTCCTCAGTCCCCTCTCCCTCGGCCTCATCACCTGTCAGAGACCTCTGTGGAAAAGTTATCTGGAAGGCATGTGGGGATAGAGTAGTCACAGGTCAAACCCCTATTTCCATAATTAAAATTAAATCCCTAAAAAATATGGTGTATTACACCTAGCACCTCCCCATTTCACTACAAACCCTAGGTCGTACTCCGAGTACCGATCTAAAGTCCATTAGGCGCTCCCGAGCCCCGTTTGACACCAGTCAACTCTATCATTAGAGGGAAATCTCTTTGAATCCTCTAAGAGATCTGAATCCCCTTTCCAACGGTCCATGCAGGAATCGGCATAATGGTTCAGACGAACGGATCATTTTACTATAAAAAATCCATTCGGAGGCCACCGGGCGCTCCCGAGCCTCGATTTGAACCTAACCAACTTCATTGTCAGAGTGAAATCTCTTTTAATCTTTTAAGGTCACTGAAACCCCTTTCCAACAGTCTACCCCATGTGCAAAATGGCATAACTGTTCAGTCGAACGATCAGTTTTCCCCTGAAAAATTGATTTGGAGGCCACTGGGCGCTCCCGAGCTCCGTTTGACCAAATTCAACTCTTTAGCTCAAATGAGACAAAATGAATGTCCTAAAGGCATTAAATACCCTTTCGAATGGTCTACCCTATGTGCGATTCTGACTTACAGTTTGGATGAACGATCCGTTTTACCCCGAGAGGTCACCGGGCACTTTAGTGCCCCGATTGACCAAGGTCAACTTTGCTAACCGAGAACAATTCTGACTTACCATTCGAACAAATGATCCATTTTCATCCGAAGATCTCGCATCCAAAGGACCGACATGCACTTTTGAGCCATATTTGACCCAAAGTCAACTCCCAAACCTGGGAGCACTTTAAAGAATTCTTGAAGGTATATGAACTAAATTTTTCACGGTGTGCCCTGTGCATTATTCGGATCAACAGATTACGTTCAATGACCGTTTTTCTAAGAAAACCTGCACGAAACTGCTAATTAACAGGTCTAGTTCCCTTCTTATCGGCAGTGTGTCTAGGGTCACTTGCCGATAGGCAGGACTAGGGAAGTGATGATTGGCAAACCCCTGACCCTATAAAAGGAGGGCATGACCTCACTACCAAGGAGACCGACACTAGAGATTTATCAGCATCAGTGATCTCAAAAACATTCTCTCGAAATCAGTGAAGTTCCTCCATGTGAAGTTCCATTAAAACTTTCATTCCCATCCTTTTCATACCCAATTTAGCAAAAATAACATTCTCTCTCATCCCACATTCATATTACATTTAAGGGAGCTCATCCAAGATCAAAGATCAAGATTCAAAGAAGGTCCAATTCCTTCCCTTTTAATTTAAATTATTTGTTTTTCATAAATTTCATTAGATCCATAATTTAGTTCTTACTCTAGTTCATACACATTAATATCTACATTTTTATTAGTATATTGCAAATAATTTGTTTTCTATAAAAAAAACAAAATAAACAAAAAGTGGGTTACACCCATAAATTCCGAACGCGATTATCTATCACACTATTTAAAGACTAAAAATACTTTTCTACACACTCATATAATAAAATCCCATTCGGATTTATGGGATAAACCCTACCCCCATGACGCATCAGAACTACGTGGACTTGATGCCTTTATAGGCTACATAGGTGTTTCGGATTAAAACTCGAGACTCGAGTCCAATTTTCCAATTCTCTAATTTTCTAATTTTCCTTAATTCCTCATTTTTATCACATTCTTGCATTAATATACATATTATGTTTATTCACCTTTCATCCAATGTATATTATCATTTTTTCATAACAATCAACATCGCTATAAGCACATAAATCATATTTTCTATATATATTATTTTGGGAACATTGCTATGGATTACTTCACTTTATCTTTCCCATGGTATGGGTTGAACGATTTCAATCTCCATTATGTATACACGTACAAAATCTTCACGGAGAAATAATGGAAAACAACAACACAAGCCAATGAGAGATCAAAAGGGAGGGATGGGTGCCTAACACCTTCCCATTCCGTAACTTAGCCCTCTAACCTTCGAACTATTGGTTTCGTACACATCAATTTGTCTTTGATGTCGCTCTCTCCAGGTGGAAACATGTTCTTTTGCATGTTTTGTGCAAAATAGGTTGGCGACTCCATATCTTTACATTAACCCCACACTGATGACGGCCGAAACATTCCTAAGAGGGGCGCGAGACCTTTCGAATCCCCGCCCCAGTTGCATGATCTCAATCGGGATGGACATTATATATATATATATATATATATATTTCACATCGCTTGTGTATCTCCAGGTTTTACTCCATTTGTACGTATTTTTATGCATCACTCCACGAAAACCCATCACATGCTTTATGTCACTTGTACATATTCCGCGTGTTTTACTTCACTAATGTAGATAGTTCTTTATCACATGCCACTTTCTTATATTTAATTCTTTTTACTTTATTCTAAGAAGTATCCATATCACTCTTAGCATACATAATACTTTGCATAAAGTTACTAATCAAGACATATGAAACTGCACACTACATCACACGAGCATCGACTATTGACCCTAGATTTGTCCTGAACAGAGGAGTTTCTTTATGATGGGTTTTTTATTTTGTCGAGCATGGTTAACCTGAGTAATAGGTTCCCACCTTGCATGGACCAATTACCCTCGACGTATATCAAATGGTTCCATGCATTGTATAGATTGACCAAACTCACGACGGGAGGCATATGTAGCAATCCGAACATATGAATAGATTATGATATCACTAGTTTACTTATATACAGGAAACATGACTACTCACCGATAAAAATTGAAATATCCTATATTCATATGCCAACGATTAAATGTAATAGTTATGTTTAAGTACCTAACTAGGTACCAAATAAACCACAAATTACTTTGAAAGTTCTTAGGTTATAATAATTCCAAAATCGGCCCTAAAAATTTCAAAAACTTATTTAGACCTACAAACCAACCCCAAACCCAAAACTTATTTACACACGCAACATATAACATCAAAAAGTACTACTAGTACCTAACATATCCTCAAAATTTGTAAAATTTCAATTTAGTCCCTAAAACTTTCAAAAATTTAGGTAAAGAACAATATACTTAAACCTAAACTAGATAGGAATCAAATACTTACACCAAAATAATTTCACAAACCCCCTACTGATTTGGAAGAGACCAAGGTAGCCACCTAGACTCTAGCACATGGTAATTCATGTGAAACCTCATGGTACCCATTACCCCATAACTAAAACTCCAACAAAAACCTCCTAAAATTCATCTCTAAAGCCACCAATCATATTCCCATCTTCAACCTTATAAAAGGCCCTTATTGCCACTGTAAAAACTTACCTATTTACCATTTAAAAATCAAGCTCAAAATTTGGTAGTTTTTGTATGTTAATAATTTATGTATCAAACTTAGTTTTCTTAATTTTATTGTCCTTGTTCAATAGCCTAGGATTATTTTTAGCTTTTACATGTTGGAATTCATGTTAGTTTGGCACTGAATTGTGTCATATAACATAAAGCTCCATTAAAGTTTGAGCGTCAATGGTAGATTCCATGTTCCTGACCTCGAAAAAATTTCAAAGTGGGAAAGTTTGATCTTTGATTCAATGGCCAATTTGAGTATAATATAGTTTTGATACCCGAAAACAAAAAAATATTTACGGCTTGAAAATTTTCAGAGTTAAAATTCTCTCTCTAAACTATGGATTAGGACCTCAAACCAAAACCATTCTATTCTAAATTCACCCAAAAGAAAAACCATGAACATGTCGTAGTTCATATTTACCCAGAAAACCATGAATATGATGTAAAAAAATTAAATTTTTTACAGAAATTGAATATGAGGCTACATTTAACCTCAATCCAAAGAAGTTAGTTATATGCATACCTTGTAAAATATTTGGAAGAATGTCTTTTGAATCATTAAATGAAAAATGGATGGTTCCCGAAAATTTTTAATTTTTAAATTTCATTCAAATTTAAATTTTCACTTAAACAAAAATTCAATTGACATTCAAATTAAAACAAATCAAACTAAGCATCAATTTTTCCAAATTTAACTTCTTCTTAAACTATTGCAACCCGGAATAATTAAGCAACAATTAAAACATTTTTTTTGTTAAACAAATTTTATCTTTTTAACCTAAGCATGCATTTAGGTGTGAATTTTCACGATAAAATAAACAACCACAATGCCGCGATGTAAGAGGAAAACCCACAACAGGAAAAACCTCGAATGATCTAGCCATAAGTCCACTAAGTGCGGGATTATAAAAGGACATGGAAAAAGGCTTACACAACGACTTGACGCCCTCGCAAGCTTTGATGCTCTTCGTTCCTTCAACCTCTGCCTAGTGACAATGTACAAGTCCACCTAAGTCTTGGAGTTCACCGATGGGGCACAACTTTCGTCAAGCATACAGAGTTCACCGTATATACACTAACGAACACAGAATTCTCCAGAAGAAAAAATCCTCAATGATATAGAGAATGATAAACCCGATGCTAAAATGTGATCTCAAAACATATGTAAGTTGACACTTTGGATCAAAATAATTAAGTGTAAACTTGGGTTGGAGTTTGGTAACAATTAATCACAAATGATTAACAAATTTTTATGAAATATTTGAGAGAGATTTTGATCTCTAAAGAATGAAAAAGTTCTTTGAAAAAACTCCCATCCCGCACTAAATAAAGTGAAGAAGAAAGTAGTGGGGAGTTGAGAAGAAAATTGCCATAAAAATTGATATTTTGAGATTCTCTCCCATATCGTTAGAAGTCTCGTTTGAACGACACTTCTAATGAGATTTCATCACGTAAAAATACCATTTGAACGAGCTAGGAAAATATCGTTTGAAAATTATTGAAGTCGTTAGCACGAGGCTACTAATTCCTATTCGAATGAGACAGGGAAGTGTTCAAATGGCATGCACAAAAATAAAATATTTTCTTTAGAAAAATATAAGTCATTTTAAAACCTTTTAAAATAATTCTAACACCCAAAAATGAAATTTCAAACGCCCAATATAATATAAACATTCATACCTGAGAGATCCTTAGAGTGTTGATGATGAAAATGAGGCACGAAACACAACGTAGGATGTGATATGTCCGACTTGGCCACTAAGTTTTCAATAAAAATGTCATAGGCTCGAATGGTCAGAAACACAACTTTTATCCTATGACTCAAAGAATTTGTCCAAAATTAAAAGAATACATACAAATTGACTCAGTTGAAAATTTATCCTTACAAATCTCCTCTTTGGCTATTTCAGGACAAAACCAAAAATAAAAGCCCTATGGCCATCAAGATCATCTAAAAGACTCAATCCCAACCCAAAAGAAAAATACCAACGCTTGACCGACACGTATTCGGAGAAGCTTTGTTTGCATTAAAACTTTATCCGCAATGTTGAAAACTTGGACATTTAAACACACCATAAAACTCATAGAGAATATAACAGTATAAATTACATAAGAAAATCATGTTTTTTATTCTAACAATATCTACATAGAAAAGTATATCTCCCCTTAAGCGATAGAACTCCCCTAAAATGTTAGATATCGTTTCTCCCCCTTTTTGTTCAGGAATTGAAAAAGAGTAAGGTGCATAAAATCAATAATTTCCCCCCTAATTAAACAAATTCTACTTTTAAATGAAACAAGGGCTAAGCATAAAGAAAAAAATATTTCATGCAATGGTGTATAATGATAGAAGAAACAACAAATCAACTTGGCAACACAAGAACAACTAAACCACATAAGGAACAATAAATACCAGCTATGATGTGATAGCGATATGATATCAAGTAGAATGAACTAAAATGAGCATGGGATACCAATGACAAATTTCAACAAGATAGATATTGATATGAGCAAATAGAATATAAGGTCTATAGGTAAAAGCAGAGACTCAAAACAAATGATACCATATATATATATATATATATATATATATACTAGGGTGTACCCATGCCAATGGCACGAATGTTTTTCCCCATAATATTGAATCGTGTCTAATTTGAGTCAAAAGGTTTATTTTACAATACATACAAGTGTGTACAACTTTAAAAAATTTGGACAAAATTTCCTTTGTTTATAGGAGTATTGGCCATGGTTAAGAAAGAAAAAGTACAACGACAATACAAATAGTTCGTAACAACAATACTAATAGGACTGAAAGTACCAACGACACAAAAAGAATTGCCAATGGTGTTTTAATTCTTATAGTATGTAATGTGCTTGAACACGGGTTGATTAGGTTTAGTTCCATAACTAAACCAGAACAGTAACCTCCATTGTCCATTTTTAAAAATATAATTCCAAGTGATAAATGCAAAAAAGAAAATAAATAATTTAATCCCTTGTTATTTCCTTGCTCTTCTTGTGTTCCAAAAAACTTTTGTATTTTGAGATTGTATTTAAAGGTTGGCCTGCAAAATAATACACAATTAGTAAACAAGAAAATGCATCATTGAAATCTTGTATAAACTGAAAAATATATATCATTGCTAGAAATTTTCTCTTACTGAGAAGAAACCACATAAAAAACGCTAATCACCAACTGAGGAGATTCAACATACTGTGAAATTTAAGAAATAAGCTTGTCCCATGAACCAAATTTGTCATCTCTATTACTTTTTTCATACAAAATAGAAATCACCGCATCTTCCCTTAGAGATTGATGTTGAATTTTTAAATAGAAAACTTGATCTTCATTATGAAGACCCTACACTTTCATATCAAATTTCCAAATGAACCATATTTTGTTGGTAGAATTGAAACTTAACCCTACAAAATCCCATTTCCACTGACATTTTTTCATTTTAGTTGAATCTACGTTAGGTTCGACCAAAGTCATCCCAGGAACCTTATGAAATCTGATTAACTTTTTTATTATTTTGGAAGTAGGTCGATTTTCAGCCCCTCTAACATTCCAATATAAGAAACTTATCATTGATACTTCCCCAAAGTGGAATTTGTGGATACCTTAGCTTTGGATCTTGTAATTCTTCTAAAGAGGGGATCTTGAAGTGTAGTTTTTAGGCCTTTAATATTGTTAATTCATAACTTTTTCTTGAGAACGAAATTAATTGTCTACTTTAGTCTTCTTTTTAGCTATTTCCTTCTCCTGCTTATACTACGTTCACTTCTGATCAAAAATAGTAGAAAAACTATCACGATCTTCATATATGGGAGCCCCTACCAGGCTTGTCTTCACTTTCATAAGCATAGATCTGGAAACACGATAAACACGCATGTGTACAATACCCGTTAAGAGAGAGAACCTATGCAGATAAGAGAGAAAGAGAGGGATGAGGTATTGCACCTATTTCTCTTATGAAATAAAGCCATTAGTATTTTTAATCATAATGGAAAATTTCAATACATGTAATTACAAAACCCCACCATGCCAATGTTCCTCAAAATATTATTGAACCTGTCTACTAACGTTGTTCAAAACAAAATGAAACAAATTTTGATTATGACAGAGAACTACTTATCGGATCAAGATGGAAAGTTCCAAAAAAAATAACAGAGAACTATCGTTTTTCATCTCGGATATGTTCAGCCAACCTTTACCGAAAGATCACACAGATGAAAAATAGATTAGAGAGATGAAAAAATACCTGAAGCGCATGAAGACCAACTAAGCTCTGTTACCTCGAGATAAAAAATGTTGGACTGCCTTCACAGTGCTTGAGTTCATCCCTGATGAAGTTTGGCTTAACATGGAGGCTCTCGATGGCACCCTCACTCAACGAAGAACGCATCTTGTGCTCGGAGAAAAATCTGACATGTATTGGAGATATATCAGTCGTTAAGGAAAGAATAGCAAGTGTTGTGTTCCAGGTAAATTCCAGTTAAGAGAAACACATCAATAGAAACACCAATATGTAAGATTAAGTAATTGTGCTAGGATCAAGAGCTGAGTTATTTGTCTTCAGTCATTGTATATCTGAAACAAAAAACAAAGCACACAACAAACACAAATGCATATAACTCCATCAATAAATAAAAATTAAGAAAACTAGCATAGTATCTTTCATACCAAAAACTATCATCAATCCAAACCCCCACAGACGTACTATAAACCTTAAACCCAAACTAAAAATAAATTGAAACCAACAATTTGAACAATGGGAGGGACCATCCGTAGAGATACAAAAAGTAATCGGAGTGGATAAGTGAGGGGTTGATAGCCTTATAAGGTAAAATGAAAAGGTGAAACGACTGTAAATGGTTGAATTAAAGTAACCATCACAAATCTTAAAACAGACACAACAGACACATTGTCCTACAGCTGTAAAAGAAGCCCCCATCACAAATTTCAGATATATGTCTACATATTAGTATCTATAAGACCGAAGTAAATAACTAAACTATGATAAAATTAAATCTCTTTAAAAAACACATTATAGTTAATAATTTTTTTTTTTTTTACCAATATCGAAGACCGTCACCAATGGATACCATCAAAAGCCTATGATTATTGAGCACCAATTCATAAATTGAATACGATGAGTTGCACAAAAGAACATAAACCCCCCATCTTTCCATGTTATCTGCAAAAACAATGCATACACGCATCATTTACTATCAAGTTGTGGAGAGTGAAAATGAGATTTTAAAAAAAACTCAAAACTGGAAGTAAAACAGAGTATACTAAAGTTAGGTATTACATAAAATAATCGATTTAGGTGGTATAGTAGATTCAGGTGAAGCAACTATCTTAGAACACAACCGTGGCCACCCCAATAAGACACAATAGAATAATCTATTCAATCTAAATATTTAGACATCATATTCTCAAATAAATCTAATCTAAATTACTAACCAAGAGATGAAAAAAGTTGACAAAATTATTACACCATGTATTTAAATGGGCAGTACCTATTTAAATGGGCATACCTGTTTGTGAGCTACATCATATAACTGATAGACAAACCAAAAATTGAGCTAATATAGTTGTTAGATTTTGTTTCAATTTTTTGTAACTTACAAAAAAACCATCAATAGTTGCTAAAAATGTTGACTAAATAGAGGTTACAAATCAATCCTCTACAAACCCTTGTTAGATCTGTAAAACATTTGTTACATTTGTACCAAATGAACAAACCATTGTTTGATATGGAAAAACCTTGTAGTTGGGGGGGCATGTGTGTAAGAGAGTGAATATACCCATAGAAGTGCATGAGAGAGAGAGAGAGAGAGAGAGAGAGAGAGAGAGAGAGAGAGAGAGAGAGAGAGAGGCAGAGGAAGCGGCACAAAGCAGAGGCAGATGAGTGACGGGGAGAGAATGTGGTAGGGTTTTTGTTTTGGGAGGCATAATCGATTGAGTGTGAGGGAGAGAATGAGGTTCGGTTTTGGATAAGGGTTCAAGGCCGAGCTTTACACATGACTCTTTATTTCACCGTTAGATTCAAACCCCCAAATTAAAAAAGAGCCATCAGTTAGCCTATATAAAAAATGGCCTCCTCTTTTATTATATAGATGTGTGGATATACATATACATCAGCACAAATGTGTGGATATACATATACATCAGCACAAATGAGTGGATATACATATGTATTAGGCATAAAAGAACTCAATATCATAACATATATATCATCAGCAAAACACATCAAGCAACTCAATATTTTTTTTTATTAAATGAGACATTTTTTCAAACACTTCATGGACTTAAGAGGTTAATGTCTTTCTCATTTCATCATTAGCTCCATATATATTAAAAAATAGTAGTGAATGGAAATAATTAATGGGATGATGACACTGAAATTTAAGTTCCAAGCCCCAACCCCTACATTCACCTTGTAAAGTTCAACAATAAAAATATAAATTAGAGAACAGTAGGTAAGTAGATGGACAAAACATAAAGGATGAAAAATGGTACATTCCTAATATAGTACAAGACCCATTAGAGTTAACTAAAAAAATACCTTCACATTCAATGGTGAAGGATGTGGTGTGTCAGTATGCTAACTAAACTCATACTCAATAGTGAGCTAAACTCATTGATCCCTTCATATTCAATCGTGATCTAAACTCATTGATCCCTCAATGTAGTATATCAGTATGTTAACTAAACTCTTCAGACGTCGGTACCTTTCATCACACTTCATGCCTATGAGTTTTGGTGCATCTGTGTAGATGTTAATCATTCCTAAAAACATCCAAATAATTACCATACTTAAAATACATACAAATAACTCTAGAAAAATATGGTAACAAACAAAACAACTTTCAGAAAATTAATATTTTTAAGAGATATGTACCGGTGATGTGTAAAAGCATTAGATATTAATGGTTTCACTAAACATAAAGCATTCAAAGGGACCTTTTTTACAGACCCATGTACTCCCTTCATATACATCCACTGTTCTCTGTCAAATTACCTAATTTAAGGGAGAGCATATTTTTCCCTACTATATCAGTATGAAGGTAAGTCTAAAGGGAATGTCAATAAGAAAGTAAACCATTACAAAAATATATGAATATAAATAAATTACACAAAATAAATACTACTATTGCAGCAATGAAGTGTTCTACACCATCTTGGATTTAGTGGTATAAAATACATCATTTTTTTTATTTCTATAATTTCTTTATCTATAACATTCCTCAAAAATATTTGTGATGACACTAACACTGAATGTAATATTTATGGCTTCACGTGACACAAGACATTCACCTCCACAAAATACATGAATCCATTACCTTGCCTGATAGAGAACACCTATTTGATATTGTTGATATAGAACTGTTGGGCATATCAATGTATACTCGCCTTACACGAATCCAGAGAAATCCATCTTAAAAAATTTGCCAAATTATTGTTGCAAATTATACATTAACAATTTATCAAACACCAACATCAAGAAGTAAAAAACTTAGCTGATATCTAAGCAAACTAAAAAAAATCTTTTTTTTACCACCACAAATTCATAATATAATGTTTTAAAAATTCAATTTTTTAAACAACTTACAGTTTCCAGATGGTGAGAAGAAAGGGTGTGGAAATCTAAAAAAAGTACAACTATGCTCGTCTGAAGATTGTTAAGAAGAAACTCATAAAAAACTAGAATCTTCTAAAAATTGCAATTCCAAAAAAAAAAATCTAAGATTTTCATAACCCAAAGTAACTAGTGAGGACGGAATATTAATTACAATTTAAACATGTGACACTCTCAGGTATGAATGCATTATGTTTATGGAGTTCGAAAAATGTTATAAGGGATGGAAATTTGTTTATAAATGTTTTAAAATGTTTAAAATGATTTTAAGAGGTTTTATCTTCGTTTATTCTGAGATAATTATTATTTAGAGTCATGTGATTTCTCACCTTAGGTTTCGAGACATCAAACGACATGTGATGTCATTCGAATGACATCTCTCAGTTGTTAGAACGACATGCACATCTCATTCAAATGACCTACCGACTTAGTTTTAATATTTAAGGCAGTGTTTTGTTAGAATTTCGAAGGTGAGCAGAACCATATTACAGAAAAGAACTCATATGTTTTCTGCATAAGTTTTCTAATGTTTTCAAAGTTTAAAACCATCCTTAGAGTTTAAAGATCCGAGATTTCTTTTTATATTTCTATAGAGATCTTATTTGCACCATATGGGTTTGTTCATCCTTATTGGGCAAAAGGTTTCGTTCGGTTTTGCGGTGAATAAACGGAGGAGTTCGCGTGCTTAATCATAAACGGTAGCCAAAGCTACATCGATGGACAACGAGGCATTCATGGATGCGTGTGTTGTGGACGGGTATTACAGAAGGATTTTCGCGTAGTCACTGTGCAGGAGCGATTAAAGAGAATAAGTGCTTCAAGGCTTGTGGGGATCGAGTCGTTGTGTAAGTCTATCTGTCTTACTTTGCAAAATCGTATCATAGTGATTGTCTGGCTTGGGTCGTCTATGGTTTTTTCCTTTTGGGATTTCCTCGTAAAACTAGTGTTATGAACTTATTTATTTTACTTGATTTAATCACCTAGATGCATGTTTATGATTAAACAAGATAAAATTATACTTAATTAAAATTGGTTCACAAATTTGGTGCATGTTAAAATTTTGAAAACAATTTTTGTAAGAATTTTTTTTTTGACATCCTTAAAGCACATTTCAAATAAAAAGGGGGCCTATAGACTGGGAATAGCAATATCTAATATGAGGATCCCTATGTTGGTCCCATATAGTTCATTTATTCTACGGACTCCATTTACAATCCGCTATAGGCTCGACAATTAATCACACACACAACAATAGATATAATATATCCCATATAGGGTTGTCAACTTACCTACGTCCATGGAGAGGTTACTTCATCTTATTAGTGTCTCTCAATAACTGAGGTTACATCTCATTGCCCAGGGCCATGCTCTACAATTTTTAGATGCAAAAAATAAGAGATTGAGTTGTATAAGTAACTCAATTTGCTCGTGGATAACTCGTGGTGTCCCTAAATATCTCCTCGGAGATTGTTATTATCTAATTTGAGTATATCCTTGTTTATTTAAGTGCATGTTAAATACACAAGTCTTAATGAATAACTGATTTGGGTCGGGCAATCCACTATCCATGTTGGGTTGGTAGGCTACTCTCTTGGGCTGAAATAAATTATCCCCCATAAATATCGAAGTCAAATATTCACTATCTAATGAAAAATGGTTTGAATGCTCCAACCTCAGTTTTGCACAAAATA
Source organism: Sambucus nigra (assembly GCA_949130495.1). Taxonomy (NCBI): domain Eukaryota; kingdom Viridiplantae; phylum Streptophyta; class Magnoliopsida; order Dipsacales; family Adoxaceae; genus Sambucus; species Sambucus nigra. The sequence continues at coordinate 331,499,182 of OX422212.1, read as the reverse complement.
TTTTCAACAACTATGGAAGTCGTAAATGTATATACAACTACTTTACAACAAACAAACACATTATAATGAAGGCCAAATATATATCAAAATCAAATATTTACATTCTAATAAAGAATGATTTGAATGTTCAAACTTAGTTTTTGCAGAAATTGATTTCAAAGAATAAGAAGATAATACATGTATATACAACTAACGTACAACACATATATTGAAAAACTACACACATAATAATGGTATAGATGTGTATATATTTGTGTTTGTGTGTGTGTGTGTGTGTGTGTGTCTGTAAATCATACCATTTGAATGAAGTAAAATGGGCATTTTTTACACTGGAGAGAGAGAGAGAGAGAGAGAGAGAGAGAGAGAGAATGGAAAGATAAAAGAGGGGAGAAAAGGGTTTTATTTTTGGGTTCAGGGCAGTCGAAATTATCACAGACTTATCACAGTCATGGATTGTAATAAAAATCTTTGTTGTGGACTTATCATGGTTATGGATCGTGAGAACAATGTGTATTTTTGTCATGGTCTTTAACCGTGACAATCCTTTGGTGAAAAGGTGGGACAATTTTCAACCTTTTGTGTAGTGGAACAAAATGTCGCATGTATGAATCAGACGACAATATAAAGCTTTGAGAATATTAAACTCAAGTATTCTAAGTACACACTATGCACGTATTTCAAAATAAGTTTTACACAAAAGTATATTGTATATGTGTATGGAAATCCATGCATAAGTTTAATTTAAAAAATATTCATCTATTAAGCGTTTGATTAACTAAGGGTAATTAAAATCTTTAAGTAACATTTTACCTTCATCCCAAGTCAGAAATTTGATAACTGATGTTTTAAAAGAGGTACCACATGAAATCTTTGACTCTGAATCTTTATGGACACATAAAAAGATAATCTAAATCAAGAGTATAACTGTTACTCTTATAGTCCCCCCTTTGTCTATTTTATAATAAATACCCATAAATATAAGATTGCATACAAAAGATCAAATTCTATCACCCATGACATGACAAGGTTTGATAAAAGTCGTAAAAAATATCATCATCATCATCATCATCATCATCATCATCATCATCATCATCATCCTTGTCTTAATCTCATCATATGGGGTTGACCACATGGATTCTCTTTTTCCATTCTAATTTATTACATGCAATACTATCATTTAAGTATAATTTCTTAAGATCTCTTCTAATAATTTCTCTTTTTTCCTCTATTTTTAATAATCTTCCTCTTGTTAGAGGTGCATCTACTCGTCTACACAACACATGTTTGTACCACCTAAGTCTACTTTGTCTTAATTTATCACTAATGGGAGCAAATCCTAGCTTTCCTCTCACATACTGGTTTTTACTTTTGTCCATTCTAGTAATTCCTATCATCCATCGAAGCATCCTCATCTCACTAACATGGAGACTTTGTTCATGTTTTTTCTTTAAAGCCCTACACTCCGCTCCGTAGAGGGTCGCTGGCCTAATAGTTGTTCTACAAAAATCTCCTTTTAATCTATTAGTTATCCTCTTATTGATATTCTACCCGTAACATCATCAACAATATCCCCATTACTTTATAACACTGAACCTATATAACGAAATTTATTAGTTTTGTTTATCACTTTTTGTTCAATCTTTAACATTATGCTATCCGATGCCTCATTGTTACATTTACATTCCATAAATTTTGTTTTATTTCTATTAATTCTTAGTCCAAGTATCTACTCTCATTGCTAATCCCTCCTTTGAAGTGTCTACTAAAACTATATCATCCGCAAACAATATACACCAAGGGACAACATCAAAATACCAATGTATAATAAAAATTACAGAGAAGCATATGTGAGAGCATATTGTAAATCAATATAAATCCCCCTCATATGAACCATATGCTTAAGATATTAACATTAATGACAATAAACATATATATAAACAATAACAAATGAAATCAAAAGTCAAAATACATCAACAAGCAGCATGAATAAACAAGGAACTAAGATATAGTGGTTTTGTCAAACGAAATAAAACCAAACATCACATTTAATTAAGGAAATGCGAAGTTTGAGGAAATATTATTTGGGCAAGTTTCCTCCATTTTTTATCGTTATTCACTAAGCGTATGGACTTTTCTTGGTTTATATGTTGTGCTACATTTTTACTTCTTGTGACACATTTTAATATTTTTGGACTTTCTATGACACATTTTTTCTTGACAGAAGTTTTGCAAAAATTGAAAATGGAGCCCAAAATATAAACACGAAAAACTTTGATGCCCATATTAAAATATGACAATAAATGGGGATTAATGTTAAAATAATATTTTAATCACTACTTAGTTAAAAGATTATACAAAATGAAATTTTTTGAATAAGAAAATTGATTAAAGAAATAATTTATTTTTTCTTTGGCATTTTATAGTTTCTGAGATACTAATTAAATTAGTTTCTTTCAACAAACATTAAAACATTCAGCATGAATTAAAAATTGCAAATAAGAAAAGTTAGTTTTTAAAACATTCAACAAAAGAAAAAAAGAGATATAAATGAAGGGATAGAGATACGTTAGAGTAATAAAATTGCAGAGAGATATAAATGAAAAGAAATAAAAAGAGAAATATAATTAAGGGAAGGAGAATGACGAGAGTAATAAAAGTAGAGGCTTCAAATGTCATCATGTTTTACAAAGATAGAATTCAAAAGTACTTTATTTTACTATATTGTGTTTGTGTTTGTGTGTGTGTGTGTGTGTGTGTGTGTATATATATATATATATATATATATAGGTCCTAAAAATTGCGGGGCATGATTGAGGTGTGGAGGCCAAGCCTTAGAAGCCTAGGCGTGCCCTAGGCATAAAAAGGCGTGAAAAGGCATTTAGGCCTTTTTAATATATTTTGATATGTTTTAACCATAACAAGGCTATTAAATACTAAAATTGTACATATCATAAAAATATGTATAAATATTTGCAAATTAAAATACTATTTGATTATTTTGGACGAGATAATGGTTCGATTTGTAAAAACATTCTTTAAAAGCTTATATCGTTTCACTAAAGCATTGTTGTTTTTAGAAAAAAGTGCACCTTAAGGGATTTACCAAGAATAAGGCGTAAAAATCTTAAGGTGGAGCGTTTCTCCCAAGCCTCAATACTAGGCAGGTTTTAGAGAGAGAGAGAGAGAGAGAGAGAGAGAGAGGTAGGCTCTCATACATACCAAGTATACATACTTGCTGGCATAAACCTTTTTTTTTAAGATATTAAAAAAATATTTTTGAGTTGAATATTTTGTGTGATATTAAACATTTCAAGGGACCCATATAAAAAATCAGCTCAAAATATTTTTTTTTGCTCTTTTAAAAAAACCAGTCAAACTTTCACAACTTTTAAAGTGCTTTAAAAGTATGAAAGTTTGACCGATTATTTTAAAATAGAAAAAAAAGTTATTTTGAGTTGATTTTTTTTTATTTTGGTTCCTGGAAATGCTTAAATATCACATAAAAAAATCATCTGAAAAATAATTTTCTTACTATGTTAAAATATCGGTGTGTAAACTTGGTATGTAAGTTTGATATATATAGGAGCCTCTCTCTCTCTCTCTCTCTCTCTCTCCCTCTCTCTCTCTCTCTCTCTCTCTCTCTCTCTCTCTCTCTCTCTATATATATATATATATATATATATATATATATATATATATATATATATATATATATAATCACTTTAGTAGTTCATATTTTCCTTTACATCTTCTTTTTAATTTAGCTAAAATATTTTATCTAGTTTGTTATGCCCTTTTTTTAGAAATGTTTTTACCATGCAATAAAAAATGACAACATTAATAACTTTTATAATTACTGTAACTAAAGTTATTTGAAAATTTCAATTAATTTATAAGTAATAATAACTCCACTAAAATATATAAGATCTCATTCCAAAGATAATTGTTACGAACATCAAGTAATATATATATATATATATATATATATAATAGGGTTGGTTTTCGATCAGTTTAGTTGGTAAATGGAGCATACACATACCATATCGACATTGTAATCATCAAACCAAAATTATCGATTTTACCAGCCATTGCGATAGCACATAAATCAAAGCCAAACCATGCAGTACATCGGCAAAATCGATTTTTTACCGTAAAATTGATTTTTCAAAAATACGATAGATTTCGATAAATTTCTCTTTACAGTAAATTTGGTACTACTCTGTACATAATGGTAATTTGTTGTACCACTTACCTAAACCTTTTTATATGAATATTTAAAAAAGCATAAAATGTCTGATATAATTATGTCATCTCCATAACTATATATAAGTATTAAACTCCAAAATAAACATCACAAATTGTAATTCAAGTTATATTATTGTCCAAGTAATTCGAATAAATATCAACTTCGGTCGTTATATTAAATAACAAAAGAAAGTGAAAATGTTTCACATTATTTATTTCTTTCACTTGATAGTTCTTCATCTACAAAAGAAAATATTGAAAATACTCTTTCTAAATCGTTTAACAAAATTTAAATCAGTTAAGTAAGATCCGAATTGTTTTCTTCAAAAAACTCTTTTCTAAAACAGTCAAAAGGACACAAGATGTGTTTGATTATTAGGAACGTGAAATTTCAATTGCTTAAAATCAGATTTTAAAATCTCAAAAACTAAGTCTAGAAGTGTAGTAATATATCTGAAGAGATAAAAAACACACAAGGCAGATAACTTCTTAACGTAGTAAAACCCCACCCAATTGGGGAAACATCCATAGAGGTCTCTACACCTCAAAACTAAAAATCCACTAGAAAGAGTTTTAGGTTACAAGCAAGCAATGAACTAAACACACAAATACATACCTAAATCTAAGTTCAGAAGGTACACTAACTCCGTTAGGTAACTCTGACTTCTTTTAAGGCTCTGATTGGTTTTTGTCGTCCTTCGGCTTGTCTTCTTATATCCTTCTTTACGTCGACTCTAAATGGTAAAAATCTCTCTACCAACACACTTTTTTAAGTGATGTTGTATGAAGGTGGCGTGAGTGAAGTGTCTAACACATGCATGTACTCACACACACTTATACAAATAATTCCTACGAATTTCAGAAACTGTCTAAGTATGAAATGAAATATTTCACACTACTAAAATTATGGATATTCTTGAAATCTCACTATTTTCAAATCTTTATTATCATGAATCTTTTAAAAAGAAAGATCCTTCAAATCCTATTTTTATACATGTTTTTCAAAATGAAAATCTCATATCTGAAATATATAAACCCTAGTTTCAATTTTGTAAAACAGAATAAAGATTTGTTGGATATAACTTGATAATTTTTTTTAAGCAGATCCAACAAGAGAGGTTTATTTATAAACTAAAGAAATCAAATATTAACACTATAAAGTGACTGTATCACTTTTTGAATTAGATATACAAGTTTCAATTAACATAAATGACTTCTAATCCTTAGTGAAGGTGTTAGACGAGAGATTAAAACCATAGAGGGATTTGAACTTGATAAAAGGAAACCCGAAAACCCTTACTCTCTCTCAAATATTTTTGAAATAATTTTGGTAGAGTTTTTTTTGGTTTTAGTATTTTTTGTCGATTTGTTTCTCGATCTTCTCTCTCTCTCTCTCTCTCTCTCTATCTCTCTCTCTCTCTCTCTATCTATCTATCTCTCTCTTTTCTCTCAGACCTCTTATCTCCCAAAGATTATAAATGTATGAATAATGGTCTCTACTTATACTAATAGTTGGAAGGGTTTGGAAGCTTAAGCTAAATTAACGGCTAAGATCAACTCTCATAAGTCGATGTAAATCTTACAGCTCATAATTATGACACCCCGCCTAAATAAATAACGGGTGATCATTGCTTCATTAAAGTAAATCAGGATTTCCAAATTTATTCATTCTTAGCATCAATGTTGTAAACAAAGTTAATTACTAATCACCTATAAGTTAATCAAACAGGTGCCAATTTTTTATCTTTCAATAAATAGATAACAACATGCGGAAAACCAACAATAAACCATACACCAATATAAAGTCTAATACAATCACAAAAAATTCCGAATAAATCATCGTATATAAACCAAGATAAGTAAATCCAACATAATAAAAATTGAATCCAATGTAAGTCTGAATTGAATAAAATCTGAATGCGGCAACATGCCCAAATGAAAACTGTAATACTGCCATAAGATTCTAAACTATGATATGAGGAAATAAGGCGTCTAAACAAAGCTCCTGCAAGCATCCACCAGTGTTGTAGTTGTGTGTCCCTGGAACAGAATGTCAAGTTTGGCGTCCTTATGGGTGGACACATAAAAGGTTTTGAAATTATTTTTATAGCAAGAGTTAGTACTCAAAACATTTTGAAAATACTTAGTAAGAGTTTATAAGAGTACAAAATCAATTATTGATTACACATGTTAGGTTCACGTACACTCTCTTGAGTTTCATCACCCCTTAACTATTGTGCACGCCTAATGTTCTCTACTTAGCCCACCTAGCTGTGCTACCCAAGCTAGCAAGACATAAGTAACTATCTGGACTATTTACATCTCTAAGTCCATGTACTACCCATACACTACGCCATCCGAATTCACATTACTCGTATGTTAAGAGTTAAAATTAAAATTTCATTTATCTTCCCATTTATTCAATTAATTAAGTTTCACTACTTAATTCGTTCTTTAGATACACATTATCTATTAGTCTACTATCACACATAAGTAGAATAATCACAATCGTGTATGTATATATTTATCTCTTTAATATATATAAATTCGGTGTCTCTCAATAGGACCACCGTGAAACAATAGGCGTACTCTAATATCAGTCCAAATACTTCCCATACTAAATGGGGACTATTGGTTCAGCATGTCTCCTCAAACCTAAAATCAAATAACAACAGTGGAGGTGACCATAGTTCTAAGTGATACGACGCAAATATTGCGTATTTCACTGGTTAACCTACGCATTATTAGCCCCCTCGGGTATCTTAATCCATATATTTATGCTCGTTAATCAGAAAACCTTGGATTTCTATGTTAACATGTTTTCCAGGGGTTAATTGAGCTTTTATAAGTTTTTGGATGCTTAGTATGAAGTTTGGATGCATTCCGTCGAAGTTCCGTACACAACCGCACGTGCAAGGGCATTTTAGTCATTTCATAATTTGGGAAACTGGCCCAATGACTTCACAGAAGTTGTATCCCTTTAAACAAGCCTTGAGTGGCCGAGAACAGTGCGTAATTATGAGTCTAAACGAAGAAGTTATGGCCTTTTTAGCAGAAGGGAATTTCAATACACCAAAAACAGGGGAAGATTCAAAACCTGTAGGTCTGAATCGATTCGGCCCAAATCCGAATCGGTTCAGGTTGAGAAAGAGTGAGAGTTCTTCTATTCTAAATTGATTTAGATTTCAGCCAAATCGATTCGCCCCCCTTTCTGAATCGTTTCAAATTTAGCCCGAATCGATTCAGCCCTTATACAGTCTTGAGATATTTCCATCCGAATCGATTCGACCCAATTTCGAATCGATTCGGCCCTGCAGATATTTGTTTTTCTTCCTTTTATTTACAAGTTTACCATGGTATATTTTGTATATAAATCATTTCTCTCATTTGGGATAAGGATCAATTTTCATTTTTATCTTAGTTTAGGGTTTGGTTTTGGGAGCTTTTCTTTATTTCTCCTTGGGGTTATGCCCTTTTTGGGTTTTGTAAGTTGGTTTTCATTGTCCATTCCATTAATATAGTTGCATCTATTTATTTTTCTATTCTTTTCATTTAATTCCGTATCTAGATAGTTGTAGTTAATTATGTGACATCCCACCTAATTAAATACCGGGTGATCAGTCCTTCGTCAAATTATAATCAATGTGAGCGGTTGGTTCATTCTTAGCATTACTGTCGCAAAATAAACTTTCCAATTTAAACACCCTAAATAATTAAGCTAAGTGTCAAAACCATTTAAAACATTATTTCCATTTTATAAATCCAATTATGAAAACCTTTAATAAGTAACAGTTTAAGAATCACACAATTATTAAGACTCGAAGTAAACATCCATGAATTTAACCATTCAGATAAACCAATACCAACTTTCAAACCACAAAGAAAAACCATCCCGACAGTAATCAAATCCCGAAGAGTAAAATACTAAAGATAAATGAACATAATTTCTGACAAATCCAATGGAATAAGGAAACGGGCGACACATGCCCAACTAATTAGAATTGAAATAAGAGTGAAATCAACAACGAGGTCGTCTGAGCAAATGGCTTGAAACTCCCACATAAGCTGCAGCAAATCCAGTCCAAAGAACCTAAGCATGACGCCCCTGTGGCGGGTCACCTGTAATATATACATATATATATACAAGAGAGAAAATATGACAAGAGACGGGTCAGAGCCCGATTCTAAAACAGTTTAAATTTAGTTTAACAAGTATTTAAAATGCTTACCGGCCAATGCAACAATCATGTTAGTATGCGACACTCATGAGAAATTATCACCTCTCACCTAGTGTACACGCCTACCGCACTATTAACCGCGAAAGTTCATTTTAATGTAAATCTCCCATAAGGTTTCATATTGACAATTGCTATGGCAAAGATAATTATTTTCTGAGAATAAGGTTCGCACAGCTATCTCATTTCATTTAAAAAAATATACCAGTGTTGTCACAAGATTTCCAAATACTTATATTAAAGTAAAAGTATTGATTCGTTACTGAACTACTTTTATACACAGATGAAAGTTCCCAGTTTCATGTATATATATATATATATATATATATATATATATATATATATATATATATATATATATATATATATATATATATATATATTAAATCACTCATATAATAAATATACAATCGGCACCCCATAGAAACTTTATGGTGTAGGCATACTCTGCTATCAAGTCCCCGTATCACTCGTACTAAGGGAAATACTAGTTCGGAATCACTCTCTAACTGTATTAACACAAAACACATACAAATGGGGGCGAAGCATAGTTCTAAGTCACTAAGAGGTCAACACATACCCTTACGTCTCTTCGGACCATCTGACTATCAATCAGATAGCCTGTAACAAGGATTTCTATGTTCTAAGGTACAAGTAAATATTCCCCATAAAGGTCCCATCGAGATAAGACCGTCCCGGCGCGGTAACCACCGTGATAGCAAGTAGCGCGGGCATGATTTTTCACATATATAATATATGCTCAAACACACAGTCATATATATATATATATATATATATATATATATATATATATATATATATATATATATATATATATATATTACTATCCCCATTTCTAAATTAGGTAAACCCACGACCCATAATTATGATTATTCTTTCTTAGTACACTATACTCGATTATCCCATATAACGGGCTCGTCTCTTTTATTCTTAATTATATATTATTCCATACTTACTTCATATCACTCGTATTATTCTATCTCCCTGTGTATAATTTCAGTAGGTACTCTCTTATCTTCTAACGTGACTTCCTTACGAGTATCACTCCTTTAGTTACACGTTCCCGTAATTTCCTATGTGTATATTACTCCCCGTTAACCCTAACTTCGTCTTACATTAAATACTCACTTTTTACTAAGTCCTACTGGTCCTCTTTATGTCCCAAAATGTTCTAACAATAATGCTCAAAGGTTACTACTCATTTTAATCGGAATAAACTATTATAAGAGGAATATGAGTTTTCCAGGAGGGATAGATCGATCGATGCTCTTTAATCGATCGATCGATCAAGCAGTTATGGCGAAACAGCAAAAAACCCAGTTTTGGAAATCATTCTCCAAACTCAACCGAATCATATATATATATATATATATATATATATATATATATATTTATTAAATCACTCATATAATATATATACTATCGGCACCCAATATAAACTTTATGGTGTTGGCATACTCTGCTATCAAGTCCCCGTATCACTCGTACTAAGGGAAATACTAGTTCGGAATCACTCTCGAACTGTATTAACACAAAACACATACAAATGGAGGCGAAGTATAGTCTAAAGTCACTAAGAGGTCAACACATACCCTCACGTCTCTTAGGACCGTCTGACTATCAATCAGATAGCATGTACCAAGGATTTTTATGTTCTAGGGTACAAGTCAATATCCCCCCCATAAAGGTCCCATCGAGATCAGACCGTCCTAGTGCGGTAACCTCCGTGATAGCAAGTAGTACGGGCATGATTTTTCACATATATAATATCTGCTCAAACACACAGTCATATATATATATATATATTCCTATCCCCATTTCTAAATTAGGTAAACCCACGACCCATAATTACGATTATTCGTTCTTAGTACACTATACTCGATTATCCCATATAACGGGCTCGTCTCTTTTATTCTTAATTATAGATTATTCCATACTTACTTCATATCACTCGTAGTATTCTATCTCCCTATGTATTATTTCAGTAGGTACTCTCTTATGTTCTAACGTGACTTCCTTACGAGTCTCACTCCTTTAGTTACACTTTCCCATAATTTCCTATGTGTATATTACTCCCCGTTAACCCTAACTTCGTCTTACATTAAATACTCACTTTTTCCTAAGTCCTACTGGTCCTCTTTATGTCCCAAAATGTTCTAACAATAATGCTCAAAGGTTACTACTCATTTTAATCGAAATAAACTATTATAAGAGGAATATGAGTTTTCCAGGAGGGGTCGATCGATCGATGCCCTTTAATCGATCGATCGATCAAGCAGTTATGGCGAAATTGCAAAAAACCCAATTTCGGAAATCATTCTCCAAACTCAACCAAATCATCATATTTATCTCCCAAACTCCCAAAAATTGATTCTACAAGTGTTATATACCCAAACACATAATTTTCTACGTAAAACATATGGGTTTTCATCAATTATGACAATTAAAAGGGCAAAAATTATATAAACCTCAAGAACCCTAATCTTTTCTTTAACTTTCAAATATTCCACTTCTTTTTCCAGATTTTCTACTTCTAACTCAATGAAAATTTGTTTTTTATTCTCAACATGTGAATTAGAATTCCAGAATATGATTATTACCTCTACAACATGCGAATTCTAGTCTCCAATATATGCTTTCTTTCATGAATCTAGTTCTAATCAACCCTAGACTAACGTAATTGAAGCATTAACTAAAAATAAAGCAAGATAGATAATTTCCTGGAAATTTTATTTCTGATTTGTGGAAGAAGGTGGTGTGGTTGTGTTCCTCGTCGTGCGATCTACAATCTGGCGGTGCAGGCGGTGCAAACGAATGAGTTTTTGACCTAGAACTCCTTGGAAAGCTTCTCCACTTCTTCACCAATGGTCGTTCTTTGGTTTTGCTTATGTTAACACTAGATGACAACCCCTAACATATGATATATCCTAGGTAAATTCGTGGGTTTAATTACCTAAAAATATGAAATGTCCAAAATGCCCTCCCGGGATGCTAATTATGCCTAAAAATTTCCCGAGATCCAAAATAAACCCCCGGGTACATTATTTTGACTATCTCGTCCCTTTCGGACACATTGGCGAACTCAAAACGACCATACGAGTGGATTATAATTTATTCACTTTTAATAATACTAATTTAATCCCGACACGACACCGGCGTGTCCCAATTTAATTTCCCAAAATTATCAAATTATATACTCGTGATAATTTTAATAATTTCGATTATACATATTACTTTATCCGTTAAATAATATTCAACAGAATCCCAATAATTACTAACTCTCATCGTGCTAGTAAATATTTAAAATAATTTTGGGATTAATATTAAATTTAATAAATCCCCAAATTTAAAAGTCATAAAAATACGGGGTATTACATACTTCCCCCTAATAACGGAATTTCGTCCCGAATTAAAAAAAAAACAAGGCATACTTGGTAAAAATAACTCTGGGTATTTCTCGCCCATGTCTTCCTCACACTCCCAAGTGGATTCCTCCACATTATGATGTTTCCACTAGACCCGTACAAGTGAAACTACCTTCGACCTCAATCTTCTTTCGCTATGGTCTAGGATAGCCACTGGCCTTTCCTCGTAGGAGCTGTCGGGTTGTAAGTCAATCTCCTCTATCGCGATGTGGGTATGGGCCATATCATCTCAAAGGTATCATCTCAATGACGAAATGTGGAATACATCGTGAATGCGGTGTAAGTGTTCTGGCAGTCCCAATCTGTATGCTACCGACCCATTCCTCTCGATAATGGCAAATGGTTCCACGTACCTTGGGGCCAACTTCCCCTTCTTCCCAAACCTCATCACTCCTCTCATAGGAGACACGCGCAGTAATACTTGGTCCCCCACATTAAATTCTCGAAAAGACCTATTTTCATCGGCGTAGCTTTTTTGCCTATCCTGGGCTACCCGCATGTGTTTCCTGATAGGCTCAATCCTAGATGAGGTTTCCTGAATTACCTATAGTCCAAGAAACTTGTTGTCCCCCACCTCTAGCCAACAAGTTGGAGAACGACAAGTCCTACCATACAATGCCTCAAATGGAGCCATGCCGATCATGAACTGATAGGAGTTATTGTAAGCAAACTCCACCAGTGGAAGATGCAGCTCCCATCCTCCTCCAAAATCAAGGACACACATGCATAGCATATATTCCAACATCTGATTGGTACGCTCTGTTTGTCCATCCATCTGTGGGTGATAAGCTTAACTCTATCTCAACTCTGTACCCATGGCCTCCTGAAAGCTCTCCCAGAAATGCAACATGAAAATCTTGTCTCTATCCGACACAATATCTAGGGGCATCCCATGTAGCTTAACAATCTTGATAATGAACAACTGTGCATACTGGCCCATGGTATAGTCTGTCCGTACTGGCAGAAAATGAGCCACCTTGGTCAAACGATCCACGATCACCCAGATGGAGTCATGACTCCGTTGTGATGTAGGCAGCCTAGTAATGAAGTCCATGGAAATACTCTCCCACTTCCACGTAGGTATCTCCAATGGCTGAAGCAACCCCGACGGTCTCTAGTGGTCTACCTTTACCATTTGGAAAGTAGAACACTTGGACATGAACTTAGTAATGTCCTTCTTTATCCCACTCCACAAGTACTGCCGCCTCATATCCTGGTACATCTTATCTCCTCTGGGATATATCGCAAATTTGGACCCGTGAGACTGTGTCATCACTTCATGATGTAAGTCTTCTCCTCATGGGAACACCAATCTCCCATTAAACCTCAAACCTCCATCGAAACCTACTAAATAGGACTCAGTGCCCTCAGCTAAAAGTCGTACAATCTGCTCCTGGTAAAATGAATCTGCTGTCTATACCTGTATTACCCTCATAATAATCTCGGGGGTGACTGTCATGACAGATATAAAGGAATGGGCTACCGCATCATGGTGACCCAACTCTTTCCACTTCACTTTTCAGACGTCCGCTATGTCGCCTACCGGTCTACGTCTCAATGCATCAATAACCACGTTAGCCCTCCCCGGATGGTACTATATTTTGAACTGACAGTCTTTCACAAACTCTAACCATCTGCGCTGACGCATATTCAACTCTCCCTGAGTGAACAGGTATTGTAGGGACTTGTGGTCTGTGAATAAGAGAAATTTCTTCCCCAACAAATAATGTATCTATATCCTGAATGCAAAAATGACCGCTGCTAGCTGTAGGTCGTGAGTGGGATAATTTCTTTTGTGCGGCTTAAGCTTGCGGGAGGCAAAAGCTATAGCCTTCTCTTCCAGCTGGAGTACCCCCCCAAGTCCCCATAAAGAGGCATCGGTGTAAACCAAATACTCTACTCCCGGCTTGGGTAAAGCAATAACTGGTGCTGAGGTCAGCTTATCTTTCCGCTCATCGAAAGCCAATTGACAAGCATCGTCCTAAACATATGGTACCCCTTGCGAATCGAATTCGTAAATGGACCCGCAATCTTTGAGAAAGCTCGGATGAATCTCCTGTAGTACCCGGCTAACCCTAAGAAACTACGCACTTCCGTCGGTGTCGTGGGCTGTCCCCACTCCCTCACTACTGACACTTTACTCGGGTCAACTGCTATCCCCAATTCGGACACATGTCCCAAAAATTGCACCTCACGTAACCAGAATCCACACTTCTCGTACATAGCATACAACTGATGCTCTTGTAGAGTCTGAAGAACCTGCCTCAAGTGCGCAGCATGCTCCTCCTCAGTGTGTGAATATATCAGAATGTCATCTATGAAAATGATGATAAACTGATCCAAGAACTCTCTGAATACTCGATTCATCAAGTCCATGAATACGGCTGGAGCATTTATCAACCCAAATGGCATGACTCTGAACTCATAAGACCTATATCTCGCCAAAAAAGTAGTCTTCGACACATCATGATCCCTAATCCATAGCTGATGGTATTTCGATCTCAAATCTATCTTCGAAAAGAAGGATGATCCTCTCAGTTGGTTGAACAGGTCATCGATTCGAGGCAACGAATATTTATTCTGTATCGTGACTTTATTCATCTCCCGGTAATCCACGCATAACCTCCGTGTACCATATCTCTTATTTACAAATAAAACTGGAGTGCCCTAAGGTGAGGTGCTCCTACGAATGAAGACCTGACCTAACAGTTGCTCTATCTGATCCCGTAACTCCCTTATTTCCGCTGGAGCCATACGGCACGGAGCACGTGCTGTCGGTCGAGTATCCGGCATCAATTCTATGACGAAATATATTTCTCGACTGGGGGGTAGGCCCGGTATCTCCTGAAATACATCGAAATACTCATGAACGACTGGGATAGAATCTAAGGGAATCACGACCTCCTTAGAGGTATCCTCCTCTATGTAATACAAATGAGCGGTAGAGCCTCCCCTTGGTCGAGGCATCGCCACCACAAACATCTCCTTCCTGGGAATGGCAAAGATAATACTACCACCGAAACAATCTATTATGGCTCTATAGGCGGCGAGCCAATCCATGCCAATAATAACATCGTGCTCATGCATCTCTAAGACTAACATGTCAGCTGGTAAAATTAGGCTACCAATCTCTACTCCCACGCCCTGACATATAAAGAAAATCAACTACCCATTCCCCAGTGATGAGTCTACGCATGTCACAATGCTCTCTGTTGTGGCCAATAATCCTAAGGCCTTTGCAAAATGAGTATCTATAAAGCAGTGTGTCTCCCTAGTATCAAATAAAACCCAACCCATAGTGCCATGGATAGGAAACGTACCCTCAATCGTGGGTGGTGCCTAAGGAGCTGTTGCCTGGTGGACGTTTTAGACACGTACGTACTGCAACTGTCCCTGTTGTACTGGAGCTACTGGGATGGCTGGTAGGGCTGGTACCTGAGCTGATGCTGGGAGGGCGGCTGGAAAGAGTGGCCTCTGTGGCTCATTATGGGAACCCTGCTGCTGTGGGGCCCTATCTCTCTCTGGACAATCCTGGCGCCTATGGCCATTCTTTCCATAACTGAAATATCGGCCCCTAACATTTTCTCCCCGCTATCCATGCTGACCGCGGCCTTATTTTCCATTACCACCCCGCCATTGGTCTTGATGGCCCTGCTGATTAGATTGGTCCTGCTGGCCCTGCCTAAATCCCCCAAATCCATGTCTGGAGTCACCTGATCGAAACCGCTTGGCAGGGTCCCCCTGATAGAAACTCTGCTCACCGTGATGAGTTTTCCCTTGGGCTGCTAGTGTACCACCAGTACTACTGCCCCCAGACTTCCCTGCTGGCTGGACTCTCCTGCTCGTTTGCTTCCCTGCAGATGGAAGTAGTGATCCTGACAGTGTAACAACGGAGCATTGAGTACATCCGTGTAGGTGCTCAGTGATAGATTGCCTATGAGGTGCTGGCGGATCCTCCAGGTCAATCCATCCACAAATAGTAGTATCTTCTTACCCTCTGTGGGTGCCTCATCTGGCACTATAGTGAGAGGTCTGGTGAACTCCTCCTCATACTCGGCAATAGTCATATTCTCGTGTTTCAGATTCAGTAACTTTCGCCTCATCTCAGTATGCACGACGGGTGGAAAGTATTTACGGTCAAACCGCGCCCAGAATGACTGAATCGTGATGATGTCCCTCTCCTCCAAGGTGGTGGTGGACTCCCACCACTGCAAAGCGGCACCTACTAGCTTGAAGGAAGCCAACAGGTGTTTATGTACATCCTTTCACTCGTACATGCGCAGATGCCACTGGATATCTTTAATCCAGTGGATGGCTTCGAGGGATGCGCGTTCTGAAATGCATCCCTAACCTACTCCCATGCAGATGGAAGTTATGCTGGTACTGGCGCCACTGCCTGAACCTGTGGTGGAGCTTGCTGCACTACCACTAATGCGGCATTCACCGCCTGAGCAACGATAGCAGCTACCTCGGTTGCGTTCATCATTCCCTGAACCGGAGCTGCTGGTTGCTCGGCCTGGGCACGTCTGTCCTTAGGTGCGTATCTCGGAGGCATCTGAAATGAGAACGAAGTTTATTAGTCTACAATTATTAACAAATCTCGAATAGCTGAAGAGGTAAGCGTAAATGCAAGAATACAACAATCCTAAAAATAGGGATCTATATCAAGAACACTAATATGGAAGTGAAAAGAAGACGTACAGATCATAAAGGACACTAGAACCGGATGCTCTGATACCACGTATGACACCCCGCCTAATTAAATACCAGGTGATTAGTCCTTCATCAAATTATAATCAACGTGAACGGTTGGTTCATTCTTAGCATCACTATCGCAAAATAAAATTTCCAATTTAAACACCCTAAATAATTAAGCTAAGTGTCAAAATCATTTAAAACATTATTTCCATTTTATTAAATCCAATTATGAAAACCTTTAATAAGTAACAGTTTAATAATCACATAATTATTAATTTTGGAAATAAACACCCATGAATTTAACCATTCAGATAAACCAATACCAACTTTCAAACCACAAAGGAAAACCATCCTGACAGTAATCAAATCCGAAAGAGTAAAATACTAAAGATAAATGAACATAATTTCTGACAAATCCAACGGAATAAGGAAACGGGCGACACATGCCCAACTAATTAGAACTGAAATAAGAGTGGAATCAATAACGAGGTCGTCCAAGCAAATGGCCTGCAACTCCCACATAAGCTGCAGCACATCCAGTCCAAAGAACCTAAGCATAACGCCCCTGTGGCGGGGCACCTGTAATATTTACATATATGTATATACAAGAGAGAAAATATGACAAGAGACGGGTCAGAGCCCGATTCTAAAACAGTTTAAATTTAGTTTAACAAGTATTTAAAATGCTTACCGGCCAATGCAACAATCATGTTAGTATGCGACACTCATGAGAAATTATCACCTCTCACCTAGTGTACACGCCTACCGCACTATTAACCGCGAAAGTTCATTTTAATGTAAATCTCCCATAAGGTTTCATATTGACAATTGCTATGGCAAAGATAATTATTTTCTGAGAATAAGGTTCGCACAGCTATCTCATTTCATTTAAAAAAATATACCAGTGTTGTCACAAGATTTCCAAATACTTATATTAAAGTAAAAGTATTGATTCGTTACTGAACTACTTTTATACACAGATGAAAGTTCCCAGTTTCATGTGTGTATATATATATATATATATATATATATATATATATATATATTAAATCACTCATATAATATATATACTATCGGCACCCCACATAAACTTTATGGTGCTGGCATACTCTGCTACCAAGTCCCCGTATCACTCGTACAAAGGGAAATACCAGTTCGGAATCACTCTCGAGCTGTATTAACACAAAACACATACAAATGGAGGCAAAGCATAGTTCCAAGTCACTAAGAGGTCAGCACATACCCTCATGTCTCTTAGGACCGTCTGACTATCAATCAAATAGCCTGTACCAAGGATTTCTATGTTCTAGGGTACAAGTCAATATCCCCCGTAAAGGTCCGATCGAGATAAGATCGTCCCGGCGCGGTAACCTCTGTGATAGCAAGTAGCGCGGGCATGATTTTTCACATATATAATATATGCTCAAACACACAGTCATATATATATATATATATATATATATATATTACTATCCCCATTTCTAAATTAGGTAAACCCACGACCCATAATTATGATTATTCGTTCTTAGTACACTATACTCGATTATCCCATATAACGGGCTTGTCTCTTTTATTCTTAATTATATATTATTCCATACTTACTTCATATCACTCATAGTATTCTATCTCCCTATGTATAATTTCAGTAGGTACTCTCTTATCTTCTAACGTGACTTCCTTATGAGTCTCACTCCATTAGTTAGACGTTCCCATAAATTCCTATGAGTATATTACTCCCCGTTAACACTAACTACGTCTTACATTAATTACTCACTTTTTACTAAGTCCTACTGGTCGTCTTTATGTCCCAAAATGTTCTAACAACAATGCTCAAAGGTTACTACTCATTTTAATCAGAATAAACTGTTATAAGAGGAATATGAGTTTTTGAGGAGGGGTCGATTGATCGATGGAAGGGGGTCGATCGATCGATGCTCTTTGATCGATCGATCGATCAAGCAGGTATGACGAAACTGCAAAAGACTCAGTTACAGAAATCATTCTCCAAGCTCAAACAAATCATCATATTTATCTCCCAAACTCCCAACAATTGATGCTATAAGTATTATATACCCAAACACATAATTTTCTACATAAAACATATGAGTTTTCATCAATTATAACAATTAAAAGGGTAAAAATTATATAATCCTCAAGAACCCTATTCTTTTCTTTAACTTTCAATTCTTCCACTTATTTTTCTAGATTTTCTACTACTAACTCAATGAAAAGTCCTGGTTTATTCTCTACATGTGAATTAGAATTCCAGAATATGATTATTACCTCTACAACCTGCGAATTATAGTCTCCAATATATGCTTTCTTTCATAAAACTAGTTTTAATCAAACCTAGACTAACGTAATTGAAGCATTAACTAAAAATAAAGAAAGATAGATACTTACCTGGAAATTTTGTTTATGATTTGTGGAAGAAGGTGGTGGGGTTGTGTTCCTCATCGCGAGATCTATAATTTGGCGATGACGGCGGTGCAAACAGCGGAGTTTTTGGCCTAGAACTCCTTGGAAACCTTCTCCACTTCTTTTCCAATGGTCTTTCTTTGATTTTTCTTATGTTAACCCTAGATGACAACCCCTAACATTTGATATATCCTTGGTAAATTCGTGGGTTTAATTATCCAAAAATATGAAATGTCTAAAACCCCCTCCCGGGATGCTAATTAGGCCTAAAAACATCCCGAGACCCAAACTAAACCCCCGGGTACATTATTTTGATTATATCAAACCTTCCGGACATATTGGCGCACTCAAAATGATCATTTGAGTGACTTATAATTTATTCACTTTTAATAATACTAATTTAATCTCGACACGACACCGGCGCGTCCCGATTTAATTTTCCAAAATTATCAAATTATATACTCGTGATAATTTTAATAATTTTTATTATACATATTATTTTATCTGTTAAGTAATATTCAACAGAATCCCAATAATTACTAACGCTCATCGTGCTAGTAAATATTTAAAATAATTTTCGGATTAATATTAAATTTAATAAATTCCCAAATTTAGAAGTCATAAAAATACGGGGTATTACAAATTATTTCTTGCTTAATTAGTTTCTTGCTTTGTTAATTAGATACATTTATGTCTTGCCCTTAGATAAATAGGGTCGGGGATGTGTTCCGCCATTAACGGGCCTTGAGCTCCGAAAATTAGGTTTTGTGTAAAATTGCATTTAATTAAAATTGCGTGTATTAAAGTTGGATTGTTATGTGTTTAACTTTATTTGTCCCGCAACTTTAGTGTTTAAAGCGAAAATTCGAATTTAATCCGCGTGTGATCATTTTTTATTAAATGTTTAATCTCGTAACTTTGTGTTAAATTCCTTATTGTGTGATGTTTATGCTTAATTGAAAATGATCGATTAAAGTGCTTTCTAGCCTTAACTCTAATTAGTAGTTGTTTCGATCCGTGTGGTAGGATGCGATCCCGATCCTCGCTTTACTTTTGTGTGGCGTAACTTATTCTTTTCGTTTTTCACCATAACCACCCATTACCTTTTATTTTATTTATTTTACACTTTTATTCCTGAAGTAATTAAAGAAATTAAAATCTAAAATTCAATCACTCCCTGTGGATTTCTTACGATACCCGACTTACTATTGTGCTTGCCTCGCAAGTATAGTAGTAGCTTAGGTTTTTTGCGTGTTGAGCGGGAGCCGAAATCAATGACAGTGTCCCTATACGAACACTCGGTTCCCCTCGCCACCAAAATGGGGTCGTTGTTGGGGAGTGTGTTTTAGATTGTAATTATTTTATTATTTCATAATATTTCTTTCATTCATATTTTTATTCTTTATTTTCTCCTTTCTTTTTTACTTGTGCTAGATTGTTTCGAGAGATTGGAATCTCGGTGCTTGTCACTTTATTGAATTGCCTATTTTGAAATGTCTCGCTATAACTCTATAGATAACTTTAATTCTTCTCTGAATAGTAGTGGGGATTCCATTAGCTATGAGCAAACCATACAAGAAGATGATATGTCTTCTTGTTCGTTGATTATGAGTTAATGATAAAGGAAATTAATGAACGATTTGAAAGTTCTCAAGCTTGGTTTCTAGAAAATGATGCCATGCTCGATGAGATTATTTCTTTACAAAACCGGGTCAAGGTTGAAACTTGCGTTTCACCTCCACCCCTTTTTGTTGAAGAAATCATTGAGAGTGAACCAAGCGTTAGCACTTTCGATTTTCAACCGCTTATTAATTCTTTCAATTGTATTGAGGTTGTTGGTCCTTCCTTTCCTTTACTCGCTACTATTAGAAAACCATTAAATTTATCATAAGAATTGATTGAAAGTCTCGAGGACTTTGACCCTATTCTTGAACGAGAATGTTATTTTGAGATGATTCATCTCATGGTCTATTCACTCTCACTAGCCCCACCTCACCTTCCAATTGAAGAACCTTGG
This sequence comes from Sambucus nigra, assembly GCA_949130495.1. NCBI lineage: Eukaryota > Viridiplantae > Streptophyta > Magnoliopsida > Dipsacales > Adoxaceae > Sambucus > Sambucus nigra. The sequence goes on along the minus strand of OX422212.1, from coordinate 331,478,123 downwards.
GGACGTGATTTTAATTTTTTCGATATTAATGTAGTCTTGTCCCCCACTTTATCCTAATCCCCCATCATCCCTCTCAAACTTTTAATTGATGATGGTCCATTTCTTACACCTTACACATGCCTTTCGTTTTTCAAACGGAATTATAATTTTTTGGTAGGCATGTATGTTCGGGAGGGTCCATTGTTGATCTTTCAAATTCAAATTGTGTTTTTGATGGACCCTCAACTATTTAGACTTCTAGTGTATAGTTAGTGTGAAGCCTAAATAGTAGGTTGTAAATAGTTAGCTTTTTAATTTTATTTCTTTCCTTTTTTTCTTTCCTTTTTATTTAGTATAGTGTAATTAGTTAATTTTTTGTTATTTGTTTTTGCTATGCTCGGTACTAACTTGTTTTGTAGATTTCATTGGACTCATGCCTATGGAGATCGCTCCAATTTTGGGTAATATCATTCTTTTCCTCTCTTTGTGTTGTGGTCTTAATGCGCATTGAAGACAATGCAACATTTAAGTTAGGGGTGTAGGATATTCTATATATTTCATGTGTAGTCCATTGATTTGCTTACTTGTTAGTTACTTAGTATGCCTTTTTGTGAAAATTTGAAAATTTTCAAAAATATTGCCTTATTTCCAATGATAAATTTCAATAATTGCCCGATCTAATTGACAAATCGACGATGCATGTTCTCAATTTTAAAAGTTATTAGACTTTAGTCCTCAAATCATTGATATTACGAATAACTTCATGAATTAAACTTTATCCCATGAGCACGTGCGTTTTTCTTGTTCTATTGATTTGGTTTAAGATTTTTATAACTCAGTAATCTTTTGTTGCATTGTATATACTTATAGCGAGTAAGCTTTGTACCTTTCATCGTTTGTGAGTGTATATACTATTCTTTCCTCTTTGAAAATGTTGAATTCGTTGGTAATCTCTCTATTCTTTCATTGATCGTTCATTAATTGAATTTATATCTTCAAATGTGTTACTTGAGCATGATTTTCATATATTATTTTAACTCGAGAATTGCGTAAACTTTATGAAATGATCATAGGCCATCTTTGTTATATCACCCATATTAGACTATACCTCACCTTAAATGTTTTCCCTCATCACCCCTTTTGAGCCTAAATATTAGCCTTTCGTTTCATTACCCAAAATACCATAACCAACTCCTAATTGGAGTTCTAAATCATACATATTACATTTCATACCTTTGTTTGGAATGTTTCTTGGTATTGCATGATTTTTTATAGTGTGGTCACAATTTGAGCATGAAAAAAGTGAGAAAAGTAAAGAAAAAGAGTAGTGAAAAAGAAACGAAAAAGCAAAAAGCAAAAAGCAGAAGAAAACATGTGAAAAGAAGAAAAGAAAAAGAAAAGACAAAGTTGTATATGATGTATGTAGTGTTCAATAAGCTTTGATTACTCTCCCATTGTCATATTTATTTCTTGATTATGGAACTTGCTTTCCATTTTTTATATTGCCTGCATTCTTTCCATTATTCCAAGTTTTTCATCTCCGAACGCTTTGAATCCGTACATACATTCCTTTCATTTCATACCTTAGCATAGCCTACATTACAACCCTATAAAGTCCTATGTGATCCTAGGGTGAGTTCAATTTAAAAGTTAAAATAGTTTTGATAATCTGTGAAAATGCATTTCGCCTCTTTTAATATTTGATATCTTTCATTGAGATTAAAAGTTTTTTTTATTTCCTATATGTCGTTCTTCATTTGTGACATGTGTGAAGCCTTGTTTCCATTTATATTTATTCTTTATTCCCGCATGTTCCGTTTGTTACCTCCCTGTTTCGAGTGAATTCATTTGATGAGTGTAATGAACGCGAGGATTGAATATATGCACACTGTATGTTTATTCGGTTTATTTAAGATTTTTCCAAATCATACTATGCATGTGCTCTCCCCCCTCCCACTTTTAAAGTTTCAATTCCACGTGGTGCATTCAACCTGTTAATAACAACGGAATTTAGCTTGAATTCATTCAATATGCTAATAACGCGTTTGATAAAGAGAAATTTTCGGTGTATTTTTTTATCATTTCTTGAAAATCTCTTCTAATCAACATCCTCAAATACCTACAAAATAATATAACATCAAACTCAAGTGTAGAAGTAAGTAAGGGTATCAATCCACATCAAGGGGGTAAGCTAGAGACAAACTCAATCGTAATTCAATTTTATTTTATTTTTGGGCTTTTGCTTTTTCTATTTTTTTTTTAGCTTTTGAAAATATTAAAATAATGGGGTGAGGTGAGTTGAAATAACACTAAACTATATGGAAGATCAAATTACAAACTAAAAAGTGACTAAAATGAAAAATAAAGTCTAACACAAAAATAAGAGATAAATGAGGTAAATAAATTTGAGAACAATCAAGGAGTGGGATTACACCACAAATTTTAGATATTCTAATTAATTCATTGAATTCTCCCAAATTAATATCAAACTTACAAATCAACTCTCGTTGCAAATGTAATTTTAATAGTAACCTTCTAGAAAATTTAGTTTAATCCCCCACAACTATAGAAAATAGATCTACACTCCATTTAATTAATCACCTGCTAGGATCGATCGATTAAAATTTATGTAAATCTTAGAAAATAAAAATATAGTTGAAATTCAAGTAATAATACCCCACTTAAGAAACCCCTATCTCTAGTTCGAATAAAAAATGGGTATTATAACTAGAATTTAGATTTTCTTTAGAAAATCATTTACCCTCTCTCGAGGCGTAAATTTAAGGGTGAGGGATAAAAATTAACATTCAAAGGGAATTTTCAAGTAAGCAAACTAATTAAATTAAAATAACATCAAATAAGGGTTCACCCCCATCCCTTGAAAGGGGATTTAGCCTAACATGGTATGGAATTTGACAAATTAATAATCAAAGGCATAAAATAAATGAGAAGAGAAGAGAACAATCAAACCCAATTTCTTGATGCTTAATTGAACTTCAATCCATGAGTTGAAATTAACATCCATCAATTTGAATGATCCAAACAAAATTACATCAAAATCTTCACTCAAATTAATCCTCACAACAATTTATTTTCCCTCACTATCTAAAAAAAATAAAATAAAAATTATAATCTTAAAAACTACACTAAAATGGTATTTCTCTTTCTAAAACTCTAGATGGGGTTTCTAGATTTTTCTTAAAAATGGTCTTCATCTTCTTTTTATAATAGACATGGTGCTAAGGGTAAACTGAGTAGGAATTAAATGGACATATGGGGTGTGAGGATAAGTTGGGGTTAAAATAGGAAAATTCACAAATGTGCATGGGTTATGTGAGGTCATGTGGATGAGGGGAGGCAATAAAAATCTGATTTGGTTTAGAGGGCATAATGGGAAGACATGAGGGAAAGGTGAGTTAAAAGGTGCTGGGGGCATTTTGGGTTAAAAGGGGATAAGTGGTTTATTAGGCACGTGTGGGATTTAAATGAGTTTATTTTACATTTGGTTTTGGCTTTGTGTGTTTTTGTGCAGGTGGCAAAAAACGATTTTGCATTTAGGGAGAAATGGGTTTGGCTTGGTTGGGTAAGAGAGAGAAATATTCAGGTTCATGGGTTTTCAGAAACAGGTTTGGATGTCGAGTTGGAGGCCTCGGGTTGGATCAAAGTTTAAGGTTCTGGGTTGAGGGGGTTCTGGATTGGGAGTTTGGTTTGCGGTTTTTGTCCGTGGGTGAATGGGTGAGGCAGTGGGTATGGGTTCGGGTAGTGTACGCTGCTGCTGGTGGTGCAGGTAGGGGGCGCCGGCGGTTCAATCCGGGTAGGGGTGGTTGCCGGGGGTATAAGGGATTTGGCGGGTTAAAGTTGGGCGTGTCTTAGGGTTCCGGGTATGGTTTTGGGGATAAGGTGGGGATGGGGGTGTAGTTGGGTTATGGAGTTGAGGAGAGAGAGTGGAAAAGATTTGGTGGGGAAGAAGATGGATGGAGGTTATTGTGTGTAGTGGAGGTGTAGGGTAAGTTAGGTGAGGGTTAAGGGGTTGGTTGGGTGTGTTTAGGTGTGTGGGTGTTATGTGTGTGAGTGAGTTGGTTTAGGTGTGTGTGAGTGTGTATGGTATTGGGGTGTGAGGGGCTGTGTGTGTGTTTAACTTATGACCCCTAAAAAAACTAAAACTAAAAATAAAATAAAGTAAAATAAATAAAAATCACCTAAAATAAAAATGACACGACACGACACACTATACAAACTCTAAAAAAAATAAACACGACTAAAATAAAAACTATAAAAATAAAAACTAACTAATAAAAAATAATTAAAAAATGAAATAATAATAAACTAACTTAAAACGAAGAAACTAAAAGAAAAAATAAAAACTAATACATGACGCGCTAAAAAATGCAAAAAATATATACATGACTCAATAAAATAAAATAATAAAATAAACCCTAAAAATAAAATTACACAAATAAAATAAAATGGGACAAACTAAACACACACGGTTCGGGACAGGTTTAGGCAGGTTTAGGGTAGGCTAGGGTACGGAACAAGGGTAATTAGCTCCATAATCCGCACTATTGCCTTGAAATACGCATTTGAACACCGCAACGTGCATTCGACCTACGAAATATACAATAAAGCACATAAGACCCAAATTGCTGAGAATTAGCAACTAAAATACGTCTATTCGAGGTATAAAATGTACACTTTTGGGTGCTTATCACACCACCCCCAAATAGAGCATTGCTAGTCCTCGAGCAATAAGATAGAGAGAAAGAGAAAGATAAGAAAATAAAAGTGTACCACTTTCGCGGGCACTTGCGATTGCACTTAGCATAACCTATAGATTTTCCTACGGGACGAGTTGTGTCTCGTGAGGGTTTGCAGGAAATATACCCACAAAATTCTTATTTTCAAAGGGCAATAAATCTCTTATTAAACATAGAATGATCTCACAATCCATCATGAGAAAAATATTTTGAGAAATACAAGCTAGAATCTGTAAAAAGATTAAGCTAACTAAATACTCAAGGCACATCCTCCCTAGAAATCAAGATGTGTAGTGCGAGTCCGTGAAAACGGGTCGAGTATCACAAGAGTAATTCCTAGATTGACTTTTCGGAATCAACGCTTCAACTTCAAATCTCACTGGATATAACTCTCTCAACTAACTTCTCGATATTAGAGTAAGTGTATCGCTCTTGAGTGTGAGGAGGTGAGTAAATGTAAGCAAGTTCAAACGTCTCACACACATATAAGAAAGAACGTACAATCTAAAAAGAAAGTGATCTCATGAAAGAATGCTAATCACTATAGTGAGAACGTCGAGTTATTCACCACGTTGACTTTCATTTCCCGAACACCTAGGGGAAATATGGATGATAATGGGTGAAGTGAATGGGTACTGTGATATTAATAAGCATGGGAGTGTGATGAGTGAAGTATATGGGTGAAAATCTAGTGATTGGGACAAACTTAAAGACACATGTTTCTTACAACTCGAAAGTGATGTCGTTCTCAGTGATCAAGTCCAAAATGAAGAATAATGAAATCATACAACAATTTAAGGGTGGACCCAAATGAAGTTGAATCAACTTGTGACTCGAAGATTGCGTAAAACTCTCTGAAAGGGTGAAAGGCGCGAATCTCACAAGATAAAGTCTCTACTAGTGATCCTTAAGGTTCTCATAAGAATTGTAGTACTCCTCAACTCTAAATCGTATTGACGTGATAAGTGCGCAAATTTTGTTGAGTCTAGAAATTCATGGTGCAACATGACTTAGTAGGTATTACATAAGCTATTTAGAAAAAAAATATTCTCTAGCTTGATTCCTAGACTTTGAAAGATGGATGATTGAAAATTCACATCAATGATTGAGATGAAAGAAACTGCACGAAATTTTAAAAATTAAGTTTAAAAATCAAAATTATTCAAAAGAGGTACAATTTTGATAAAATCCCCTACCCCCAAACAAAAAGGAACATCGTCCTCGATGTTAAATAAAATAATTTTTAAAATTTAGAGCAGAATGGTAGGAAAGAGATTATCATAATCAACTGCTAATGAAGTGGACATGTGAAGCGAAGATGAAACTTGAATAAGAAGTGAGAGAGAAAAATGTGAACAAGTCGATAACATGGTAAAGCATTGGTTGATGTGAAACACCACCCCCAAACAGGATGAGACTAGTACAAGAAACACGGGCTGGCTCCCGATAGCGCTAAGTTTAATGTCTTCTGCCAGACCAAAGGAATCTCACCCTAAGGATAAGATCTATGAAAGCACGGGGTGGCAGAAAAATTGGGGTGATGAGAATCGCCCCCAAACAAGACTGAAGTGTCAGTCTTGTTGGATAGAGGATAAAACGGGTCAATGCACTTGTATGGTGAAGTGCATCACACGATGCAAAGCATCGGTGGACCATGGGTTGGTGGGGATCATGGTAAAAGTGAGAAATTCATGGGTGATGAAGCATCGATCATGGGCCTTATTGAGCTAGAAGGTGAGGGAAACAAGGGCCCTATAAGAATGGTGCTCAAGATGGTGAAGGCGGCGAAATGGTTTGAAAAGTGGAATGGGATGGGGCTCATGGAAATTACACGACCATTCTATGAATGGGGGATGATAATGGTCGTGACATGACATGCTAGGGAGCTGTCGAGAAGAAAAATCAACAACATAAGGAAGCGGTGTGCATGGAGGAACAAGCTCGGTGTCACGAAAGTAGAGAGTAGCACCAAAAATACTCTCATGAATGGTGGAGGATGGTTTTAGGTTAGGATATAAAAATATGGTTGGGAACAGGCAAGGTGTAAAATCAAGATCCAAACCATGTGGTGGGATGGAAAGGACAATAGGTGGGTCAGGTGGGATAAATGGTGGAGGAATATGATCCAACTCAAGCATGGGAGACACACACTCATTGGGAGGAGTAAATGAATACTCACAAGGGAGTGTGGTTCCTAAAGATGGAGTGGTCAACTTCTCTATAATAGTAGCATCGGTGAATGTGGTGGATGGGTAAGACGAGGCACCAAGATCTAAGAGAGAGGAATCACTAGAAATATCGGGCTCAAAGTGAGCCTTGCATGGTGGGAAAGGACCCATATCCATATAGTTAGTAACTATCACGGATTCTATCTCGGGAAAATGGTGAGCTCTCATAGCCGGAGCTAACCTAGGATAAATAGGTTCCTTTGGAACACAAGGGTGAAGCTCGATAGGTGTAGACTAGGGCATTTTTTTGGATTCGACAGGAAAGGGAAGGTGAACCTCAAAGTGGGGTTTCGGTGGACTTGGTGGGATTTGATCAGGCTCACTATCGAAAGGTAAGTCAACACAATTATCGAATTGGGGCCCGGGCCATGGAATGGTCTCAACTTCGAGATTCTTGGGGAGGTAGGGTTGGTCACACTCAAAATCTGTGTCACAAGAAGGCACATCATCATCACACTTGGGTGAAACAATGGGTGGATCCATGGGAATATCCGACTCTCTCGCACACTCAAATTCATTTAATCGTTGTTCAAGCCTTTGGAGAGCTTGAGTTTAAATTTGAGTGGCTGGCTCTTGCTCGAAGATAAATTGTTGCAAGAGTGCCTCGAGAGAGGATGTGGATGATGGTGGGTGAATGATGGGTGGTGGCGGTGTTGGAGGTGTACAAAAATTGTTATGGACAGGACTAGACGGAGAATACTCAAATGAAGTGTGTGGAGTGGGGCCAAGTTCATCATACACGAAAGGATCGCATTCGTGATGGGCAAATGGTTGATACTTATGGGGTGCGTAGTGAGGGTACTGATCGTGAATGGGTACACAAGGTTGCCATGATAACTATTGGAATATGTGAGGATCCATAACATCAGGATGGGATTCGTATTGCGTGAAAGGGTGATAAGGCCTCCACGAATACCTAGGGTACTCACATAACTCAGAATTAGGTATATCAGGATAATAGGCCGAGGTGGGTTTCGAAATAGTGTCATATGGATACTTATGTTCCAAGGGGGGTTCATAGGGATATGAAGAGTAAGGACACTCATGGGACAAGTGATCGGGCATAGGAACAATGGGTGCACGATAAGGTATGAGACACGTCGACACTTGACACCAAGGGTGATGGAATAGGAGATGAGTGCATAAATAGGTCAAGAGTATCTACGGTACTTGTGAGAGAGGTGAGACCACTAATGATATCATAAAGAAACGGCTCGGGATCACTCTCACACGTGTCATGTCACAATAAAAAATGACCAAAGTAGTCCCGTAAAGGACGTTCGTCGGCCATATGGAGAGACAATATTTTTTGAATTTCTTTTTTTTTTTGAGTTTTTAAATTTTTTTCAAAATGAAGGAAAATATTTTTGGATTTTTCTAAAAATGAAAAAAAAAAGAAAATATTTTTGGATTTTTTTATAAAATAAAGAAAGAAAATATTTTTGGAGTTTTTGGAAGAAAAGGTGGGGGAAAATATGGACTCTTGATTTTGGACGAACCAACTAAAACCGACTATCGAAAAATTAAATTGGACACACACACGTCAAGAAGAATTCCTAACTAACACATAGCCAATTTTTATATTTAAATTGGGTGAAAGGGTAGTCAAATTTTAATTAAGTCCCCGGGCAATAAAAAATCACGAAAATTATCTAAGTGGTCGCCTTTGAAAAAATTTCTCCTATTGGGCTACCTAGTTAATTGATTTTAAATTTAGTGATGGCTAGGGTAGCACACAATAGGTAAGCGAGTGAGTCGGGTGATGAAATCCCTTCTCGTGAGTGACCAAGTGTAGGTCTTAGTAAATTAATTCATCACACCATTCAAAAATAAATGTGAGAATAAAATCAAGTAAGAGCACACAAAGCACACAAAAGAATTAACTCACTGACAGGAGAGGCGCGAGGGTTCAAGAGATGTACCTCCCACAGTTTTTACGTCATGGGGTGCCAAAAAATTTGAGTCGATCGGGGGGAGATCTTGCCTATCTCAATCGGCCCTGGGATTCCTACTGACCCAAGGTAGAGAGGCTTCTAAATCCTCATCGTTGGACGGCCTCTCTCTACCTTGTCTGGTTTCCCTATCAAGCTTTCTTCAATTATTATAATTTTTAAAATGAAAAAAATATGGTGTCTCTATGCACCGCAATACAAGAAATGATAAAATAAACCTAATACAAGCCTTCTAAAATAAAGAAAAATGGTACTAAAATGCAACAAAATATAGGAAATAAATGAACTACAAAATTGAATCCGCTCCGAGTGCTTCACGCTCCCAAGAATGGCAACGCGCCATTTGATAACTTTGACTTTTTGGTGTATTTTTCGTCGTTGCTTGAAAAACTCTTCTAATCAACATCCTCAAATACCTAAAAAATAATATAACATCAAACTCAAGTGCAGAGGTAAGAAGGGTATCAATCCACATCAAGGGGGTAAGCTATTAGATAAAAAAAACTTTTCGGTGTATTTTTTTCGTCGTTGCTTGAAAAGCTCCTCTAATCAAAACCTCAATTACCTACAAAATATAATAAACTCAAGTGTAACGGTAAGAAAGGGTATCAATACACATCACGGGGGTAAGCTAGAGACAAACTCAATTGTACTTCAATTTTTATTTTCTTTTTGGGCTTTTGTTTTTTCTATTTTTTTTAGCTTTTAAATATATTAAAACAATGAGGTGAGGTGAGGTGAAATAACACTAAACTATATGGAAGATCAAATTACAAACTAAAAAGTGACTAAAATGAAATTTGAGAACAATCAAGGAGTGGGATTACACCACGTATTCTAATTAATTCATTGAATTCTCCCAAATTAATATCAAACTTACAAATCAACGCTCGTTGCAAACGTAATTTTAATAGTAACCTTCTAGAAAATTCATTTTAATCCCCCACAACTATAGAAAATAGATCTACACTCCATTTAATTAATCACCCGCTAGGATCGATCGATTAAAATTTATGTAAATCTTAGAAAATAAAAATAGAGTTGAAATTCAGGTAATAATACCCCACTTAAGAAACCCCTATCTCTAGTTCGAATCTAAAATGAGTATTATAACTAGAATTTCAATTTTCTCTCGAAAATCATTTACCCTCTCTCGAGGCGTAAATTTAAGGGTGATGGATCAAAATTAACATTCAAAGGGAATTTTCAAGTAATCAAACTAATTAAATTAAAATAACATCAAATAAGGGTTCACCCCCCACCCCTTGAAAGGGGATTTAGCCTATCATGGTATGGAATTTGACAAATTAATAATCAAAGGCATAAAATAAATGAGAAGAGAAGAGAACAATCAAACCCAATTTTTTATGCTTAATTGAACTTCAATCCATGAGTTGAAATTAACATCCCTCAATTTGAATGATCAAAACAAAATTACATCAAAATCTTCACTCAAATTAATCCTCAGAACAATTTCTTTTCCCTCACTATCTAAAAAAAATAAAATAAAAATTCTAATATAAAAAACTATACTAAAATGGTATTTCTCTCTCTAAAACCCTAGATATGGTTTCTAGCTTTTTCTTAAAAATGGTCTTCATCTTCTTTTTATAATAGGCATGGAGCTAAGGGTAAATTGGGTAGGAATTAAATGTACATGAGGGGTGTGAGGATAGTTGAGGTTAAAATAGGAAAATGCACAAATGTGCATGGGTTGTGTGAGGTCATGTGGATGAGAGGAGGTAATAAAAATTTGATTTGGTTTAGAGGGTATAATGGGAAGACATGAGGGAAAGGTGAGTTAAAAGGTGTTGGGGGCATTTTGGGTAAAAGGGGATAAGTGGTTTATTAGGCACGTGTGGGATTTAAATGGGTTTATTTTTCATTTTTTTTTGGCTTTGTGTGTTTTTGTACAGGTGGAAAAAATGATTTTGCATTTAGGGAGAAATGGGTTTGGCTTGGTTGGGTAAGAGAGAGAAAGATCAGGGTTCATGGGTTTTTGGAAAGAGGTTCGGGTGTCGAGTTGGAGGCCTCGGGTTGGATCGCGGTTTAAGGTTCTGGGTTAAGGGGGTTCCAGATTAGGAGATTCTTTCGCGGGTGGAGGGGTGAGGCAGCGGGTATGGGTTCGGGTAGTGTACGTTGCTGCTGGTGGCACAGGTAGGGGGGAGTCGATGGTTCAATCCGAGTAGGGGTGGTTGCCGACGGTATAAGGGATTTGGCTAGTTAAAGTTGGGCATGGTTTTGGAGATAATGTGGGGATGGGGGTGTAGTTGGGTTATGTAGTTCAGGAGAGAGAGTGGGAAATATTTGGTGGGAAAGAAGATGGGTGGAGTTAATTGTGTGTAGTGGAAGTGTAGGGTAAGTTATGTGAGGGTTAGGGGGTTGGTTAGGAGTGTTTAGGTGTATGGGTGTTGTGTGTGTGAGTGAGTTGGTTTAGATGTGTGTGAGTGTGTATGGTATTGGGGTGTGAGGGGTTGTGTGTGTGTTTAACTTATGACCCTAAACAATCAAAAAAAATAAAAATAAAAATATTTAACTAAACTAAAAAAATAAAAATGACACGACACGACACACTATACAAACTCTAAAAAAACTAAACACAACTGAAATAAAAACTATAAAAATAAAAACTAACTAATAAAAAATAATAATAAATTAAAATAATAGTAAACTAACTAAAAACTAAGAAACTAAAAGAAAAAAATAAAAACTAATATATGATGCGTTAAAAAATCCTAAAAATATATACATGACTCAATGAAATAAAATAATAAAATATACCCTAAAAATAAAATTACACAAATAAAATAAAATGGGACAAACTAAGCACACACGGTTTGGGACAGGTTTAGGGTAGACTAGGGTATGGGACACGGGTAATTAGCTCCATAATTCGCACAATTGCCTTGAAATACGCATTTGAGCACCGCAACGTGCATTCGACCTACAAAGTATACGATAAAGCGTATAAGATCCAAATTGCTGAGAATTAGCAATTAAAATACGCCTATTCGGGGTATAAAATGTACACTTTTGGGTGCTTATCAACGTTTGAAATCTTTTTCGCTGTTGCTGAGTTTTTCGCATATTGGGTTCGGCATATTTTGAGGAAACTATATGATGTTTGTAGGTTTCATCCCTGAAAACTCTCACAAGACGACACTCGTCCACTAGGGTAACCTAGGTGTTTAACGGCTTATTGCATAAGCTAAATGCAATCGTCCGCCCACAAAAGTGGCCTTATCTTTTTATTGATTTTTCATCTCATTTTGTGCTTGTATCCTGCTTTTGGTTTACTTGTAGTTCTTGTTGTTTCCTAATTCATTGCTAGGGATTAGCTATGTGTAAGTTAGGGGGTGCGATACAATGCAAATATTGCGTATTTCACCCATTAACCTAAGCGTCATTAGCCCCCTCAGGTATCTTAATCCTTATATGTATGCTCATTAACCAGACAACCTCGGATCTCTATGTTAACATGTTTTACAGGGGTTAATTGATCTTTTATAACTGATGAAAAAGCTTCGCGTGACCACAAACGATGCAAGATTCTGAGTCCGAACGAAGAAGTTATGGCCTTTTTAGCGGAAGGGAATTTCAACACACAAAAAACAGGGGAAGATTCAAGACCTATAGGTCCGAATCGATTCAGCCCAAATCCGAATCGATTCGGGTTGAGATAGAGTGCCAGTTATTCTATTCCGAATCGATTCGGATTTTAGCCAAATCAATTTGCCCCCCTTTTCGAATCGATTCAGCCCTTATGCAGCCTCGAGATTTTTCCATCCAAATCGATTCGGCCCAATTCTGAATCTATTCAGCCCTGCAGATATTTGCTTTTCTTCCCTTTTATTTACAAGTTTTCCATGGGATATATTGTATATAACTCATTTCTCTCATTTTGGAGAAGGATCAATTTTCATTTTTGTCTTAGTTTAGGGTTTGGTTTGGGGAGATTTTCTTCATTTTTCCTTGGGGTTATGCCCTTTTTGGGTTTTGTAAGTTGGTTTTCATTGTCCATTCCATTAATATAGTTGCATCTATTTCTTTTTCCATTCTTGTCATTTAATTCCTTATCTAGATAGTTGTAGGTAATTATTTCTTGCTTAATTAGTTTCTTGCTTTGTTAATTAGTTTCATTTATGTCTTGCTCTTAGATAAATATGGTCAAGGTTATGTTCCTCCAATAATGGGCCTCGAGCTCCGAAAATTAGGTTTTCTATAAAATTTCATTTAATTGAAACCGCATGCATTAAAGTTGGATTGTTATGCGTTTAACTTTATTTGTCACGCAAATTTAGTGTTTATAGCGACAATCCGAATTTAATCCGCGTGTGATCATTTTTGATTAAATGTTTAATCTCGCAACTTTGGGTTAAATTCCTTATTATGTGATGTTTATGCTTAATTGAAAATGCTCAATTAAATTTCTTTCTAGCCTTAAGTCTAATTAGTAGTTGTTTCGATCCGTGTGGTAGGATGCGATCCCGATCCTCCCTTTACTTTTGTGTAGCATAACTTTATCTTTTCTTTTTCCACCATAACCACCCATTACCTTTTTCTTTTATTTATTTTACACTTTTATTCCTGAAGTAATTAAAGCAATTATAATCTAAAATTCAATCACTCCCTATGGATTTCTTACGATACCTCACTTATCGTTGTGCTTGCCTTACAAGTGTAGTAGTAGCTTAGGTTTTTGTGTGTTGAGAGGGAGCCGAAATCAACGACAGTGTCCCTACACGAACACTCGGTTCCCCTCGCCACCACTAAGATTTTAGGCTATGCACATACCTAACGTACCCAAATGATATGTCAGTCTCACTAATACACATCACATAGCGAGCCTCTATAAGTTTTATGTTCTGGAGCACCAATCAAAACCTCACTGGAATCGTCAAGGTAGGATCGCCCACTACGCGAGGACCTACAGTGATAGCAAGAAACATAGGTATGTTAACTCATAATATCAATCATATAGGTACACCCATAACCTTTATATATATATATATATATATAGTTAGTAGGTATTCACACAACCTAATTATCATCATTCGTAAGTCTAATAATTCATTAATATACTCCCCATACTTGTTACATTACGATTTAACTCACTATCGTATTATCCAAGTATCAATCTCTACTCTAAGGGACCTAGTTACCCCTTTCTTTATTTCGGTAGCTAAGTCCTCCTTACCCTACTGGTCAATGCAATTAAGCTCTCTCATTCTTTCCCGTAATTTTATTCTCATCTTTTCACATTAAATTACATCACAATTAAGCCTATTTAAACATCACTTTAGTCCCCTTAATAAGTCAAAGCACATTACTTTATCATAGGTATACTGTAATATAAATAATCCCACATTATATTTCATTAAAGTCCGGAACGTTTCCCCGATAACAATTTAGGCTTTCTAGGCTTAAAAGAAAAAATCTCATCTTTTCTGGGTAGCCGAATTGATTCTCCAGGAGATCGAATTGATTCGCCTTGCCGAATCGATCCGGCTATGGCCAAATCGATTCGATTTTAGCAGGTCGTCTTCTTCGTTGCTTTTAATGAATTTTTTCACATGTGTCTTACATAATACTTCACCAAAATCAAAACCAACTATACCAAACCTTTTCTACATGTCTTAGGATGATTTCTAATGTAAATTCCACATCAAAACATTATTATTCATGATCAATAATATATTAAATCATCAAATCATCAAAATCCCTAGGTTTTCATGTTCTTCCTCTATCTTTGAACATAAACCGAGATTTATTTAATAGAGATAATCATATATCTACGGATTTTGAATTCGCTACAACATCAAATTAAACTACATGGAAATCCTACCTTTAACATGAGTTTAATCCATTATTTCCTTTCAAGACCATCAATTTATTTACAAATAAATCAAATCCTAGGCACATGGGTATTATAACTTCAAGAAATCGATATATAAACACTTAACTTGATTTCAATATTATGATTTCGTGGATGACATGTTGAATGGTGTGTCTTTCTTCCAATCTTCACTCGCAACTTGTTAACAGTGCAATATCACACGACAAATTCCTTAAAATATCTCTCTTAGGCTTCATAATTGTTCTCCCTCTTTCTCCAATGGCTTCTATGATTTTTTAACCTCTAAGACTGTAATACCCCGTACTTTTGGCTATATTTATTTTTGGGATTAATTAATTAAATTGCGTATTTATTGGAAATTAATCCGGGTTAATAATAATACTAATGTGATGCGAATTGGTATTTGATTATGTGCATATATGATTATATATGTACTTGGTATTATAAAATTTGTCGTGGGATTTATATACGGCAATTTGGGAATTTTGTTGAGACGCGTGGGACCGCCGCGTCACGGTATAATATTTTGTTAATAAAAGTGAATTTAAAATCTATAATCCGTATGGTCGTTTTGAGTGCGCCAACGCGTTCGGAAGGGTCGAGATAGTCAGAAAACACTAGCCGGGGGTATAGTTTGGGTCCCGGGGTAATTTTAGACCATACCGGTAACTTAAAGGGTATTTTAGTAATTTGGTATTTTTGGGTAATTAAAAGTGACGAAAATTAGAGATTAAATCTGATGTGGTTAGTAACCCATTAAGCCCATTAGCCAACCCATATTAACCTAGAAGGCTACGTAGGTTGTCATTTAGGTTTTCTAAGTTTCCCCAAATCAAAACCCTAGCCACCTTGAGCCACCATTGGAGATAGAGCTTGGGAGAGAAGAAACTCTGCAGAATCTTCACCAAACCTACACCAAACCAGAAATCAAACCAAGGCAAGTGTTTTAATCGTATTTAAATTCGTAGAATGTTTCCTCCATGTTAGAAATTGATAAATTTCAACTGTTCTTGGGAGGTAATGAAAACCCATGTAGTTTGAGGTTTAGAACTTAAAAAATTGTGAAGAGAATTGCATGTAGTATGATAGGTAAATGATTTCCCTTATTATAATTGTGATTAGAAGGAAAGAAAACGAATTAAATTCTGGGATTTGATGATGATATGTAGTTAGGGTTCATGTTCTTGAGATAATTGGAAAAAGTGTAGAAAGGTGTAAATTAAATTAATATTTGGATGGATTGATCCCTTAGAAACATGTTAGGATGTGACTATATATGTTTAGTATTGATTATAGACCCTAAAACGTTGTTAGGATGGACTTTGGGAGAGATTAGAAGTGTTATAAATGGTGAAAAACGATTTTTGGGAAGTTCTGGGCCGAAACTGGCATCTCGTTAGAAGCAACCCCCAGGTCGTTCGAACGAGCTCGTTCGAACGAGCTTCTAACGAGTTGACCAGTCGTTATTAACGAGTGGGGGTTTTCGTTCGATATCTCGTTCGAACGAGATATCGTTAGAAGGGTCAGTTCGTTCGAATGAACTGGGATCTCGTTCGAACAGTCTCGTTCGAACGAGACTTCTAACGACCTGACAGTCCAAACTCGTTCGAAGCCTCGTTCGAACGAGACTTCTAACGAGTTGACAGTTTGACCCTTTTTGGACTGTTTTGACTTTTGGAGTTCCGGGAGATGGTTCAAGGGTAGAGTTAGCATCCCTTTGATGATATAGTGACTTATTTGGGACTTTTGGGTTGTTGGGATGAGTAAATCATATACGAGAGTTATATTTAATGAATCATTTGGGTGAGACGTGAGTGACTACTACGATGTGAGGATGAATTATAGCGCGTATAATTATGAACCGGAATAAAATAAGTTGTGATAATTAGTTAGTACAAGAATGCGATATGTACTACGATTAAAATACGGTATTACTAAGATGTGTGTTTACTTAGTATTAGTATATGGATTGTTTGTATGACATACCTACCATACTTGCTATCACGGGAGGTTTTGTTCGCTTAGGACCCTCTAATCCTTGTGTGCCTACGGGGGGGATATAGACTGGTACCTTGATGAACATAGGTCATTGAAAGACTTATTGTGATATTAATAAGTCCGCTGACCATGGGAGCGTAGGTATGTGCGTGACCCATGTGATGGTGACTGTGTTCGCCTCCATTATTTGTGATGTTGTTATCGGTAAACTATTCCTGAGAGATTCGGAATATGTAATCCTTATGTACGTGATGTACCGGGATGGATAGCAGAGTATGTGTGCACTACAGCTTAGATTGCGGGGTGCTTGTATCGTATATTTATGTGGTGAATAATATACATTAAATTAATGGAAATCCTCATGTTAATGTTGTAAAAATATTACGGTATTGTTTCGAGTTATATAATGAGTTAAATGATAGTTATATCATTGGCATATTTAGTAACTGTGTTCACATTAAACCTCTATTTAATTACGAGAGTTGTTATGTTATATGGAACCGAGTAAATGGGTAGAACCTTTGGTAGTCTAGCTAGTTATGTTGTTAGTTGGCTAGTAGTATGGGTAGTTATAGATGGGTACTTGCGTTAGGAGTGCACAGTTAGACGAGAGGTGAGAATATAATGTGAGTGCACGTCCTAACATGTACTTTACATTTAATGTTTTAAATGTTTTTAAAGCACTTGCAGGTTTTTAAAATATAACACTTTCGGGCTCTGACCCATTTGCTTTCAAATATATTTTCTTGAAAAACCATTTTAGGTGCCCAGCCACAAAGACACCAAGCATAGGATTCTCATTCAGGTGACGTGCTGTAGCTGGTTGTGGAAGCTACAGGGATTTGCTCATAGACGCTTCCATCTTTTGGATTCCAGAGTCACTATCTATCAGTTGTAGGGCATGTTGCCCATTTCTTTAGATACCTCTTTTACATTTCAGTTTTCAGACTCTAGCATGTATTGCTCAGTATTCAGTTTTAATTATTTATTTCAGTTTACTTATCAGTTGTGGGATTTGTATTGAGGAGTTTTTCCTCCAGGTTTTATTTACATATTGTGATGGTTATTCATTCTATTTCAGTATGGTGAATGGTGTTATTTAGTTATTCATTACTCTTGTTGCATGTTAATCAGATTTAATAAAATTTGGCACTTACTTTTTAAATACTAGGTGGTTAGAAATAATAAAACGTTTTCGACAGTGATGCTATTAACTGAGCCAACTTGGCATTTTGAATTAATTTTATAAAGGAGTAGCTACCCGGTGTTTAATTAGTCGGGGTATCACAGGTGGTATCAGAGCATCAGGTTCTAGTGTCCTTTAGGATCTGTACGGCTATTATGTTTCCGCTACGTTTCTTTGATATAGAGCCCTATATTTTAGGACTGTTGTACTCTTATTGTGTATGCTTCGTTCTTCAGCTATATTAAGTTTATAAACCGTGAACTTATAAACTTTGTTCTTATTTCAGATGCCTCCACGACGTGCACGACGAGTTCCCAGGAATGCTACGCCCGAACCACAGCCCGCTCCAGTTCAGGGCATGTTGAACGCCGCTGAGGTTGCTGCTATAGTAGCCCAAGCGGTAAATGCAGCGATTGCCGTGATCCAGCAGGCACCGCCTCAGGCGCCGGTTGCCGCGCCAGTACAGGTTAATGCATTCCCGTCTGCTTGGGAGCGTGTACGTGACGCTTTTCAGAAAGCGCATCCGCCAGAGTTTGCTGGAAGCTCAGATGTGGTTATCTCGAGCCAATGGAGGAAGGACATGCAGAGGCATTTGAGGATACATGAGTGCACTGATGTTCAGAAGCAGGTGCTAGCTACTTTCAAGCTAGTTGGATCTGCACTGCAGTGGTGGGAGTCCATTACCACCGCGGAGGAGAGGGATACCCTCACGATTCAGGAGTTCTGGGTGCGGTTCGACCGCAAGTATTTTCCGTCCGCAGTCCATACAGAGATGAGGAGGAAACTGATGAGTTTAAAGCAAGAGGGCAAGACCGTGGCCGAGTATGAGGCCGAGTTCACTAACCTGTTGAATATCGTTCCAGACGAGATTCCAACAGAGAAGAAAAAGATAGAGAAGTTCACTGATGGGTTGAATTGGAGGATCCGTCAGCATCTGCTAGGGAACCTATCGTTGGCCACGTATTCTGATGTGGTTAACGCTGCACTATTGCACTGCCAGGACCACCGCTTTCATATGGCCGAGGGCAAGCGGTCAGGGGAGTCTAGCCATCAGGGCAGGACTGGAGGACATGGTGCCAGCGGGGCACAGACCGGTCAGGGGCAGAGACAGACTGAGCAGGGTAACCAACAGGGGGACAATAAGAGGTTCCGGTCAGGGAACTACAGGCAGGGACAGGGAGGTTTCCGCCAGGGCTATCAGGGTCCAAACGGCCAACAGGGACAGAATGGGCAGCAGTTCCATCAGGGCCAGCAGGGCCAAGGGAGGAATGGTAACGGCCACCAGGGCCGGGGACAGCAGGGGCAGAGGGGAGGGAACTTCCCAGGGAAGTGCTTTACTTGTGGCAAGACTGGCCATAAGAAGCAGGATTGTCCTGATAGGGGCAGGGCCCCACAGCAGCAGCAGCAGGGTGCTCGCCAGGAGCCGCAGAGACCTATGTTTCCCGCAGCTCTTCCTGCACCGCCACAGATGGCAGCATTGCCACCCATTCCAGCAGTCCCAGCTCAGCAGGGGCAGCTACAGTATGGACGTGTCTACAACGTTCACCAGGCTGCAGTTCCACAGGCACCGCCCGCGATCGAGGGTACGTTTCCTATCCATGGCACTATGGGTCGGGTGTTATTTGATACGGGTGCTACACACTGTTTTATTGCTACACACTTCGCGAAAGCTTTAGGATTGTTAGCTACGGCAGAGAGCACAGTGACGTGTGTCGACTCACCATTGGGGAGTGGGTCACTTATTTTCTTTATATGCCGGGGAGTCGGGGTAGAGGTTGGTGGTTTGGTATTGCCTGCGGACATGTTAGTGTTAGACATGCATGTTCACGATGTGATCATCGGTATGGATGGGCTCGTAGCATGTAGGGCCATGATTGATTGCTTCAGCGGGAGCATTGTTTTTGCCATTCCGGGGCAAGAGATGTTTGTAGTGGCGATGCCTCGCCCAGAGGGAGGATCGACCGCTCACCTGTATTACATAGAGGAGGATACCTCTAAGGAGGTTGTTATTCCTTTAGATTCGATCCCGGTTGTCAGGGAGTATTCGGATGTGTTTCAGGAGATACCAGGCTTACCACCCAGTCGAGAGATAGACTTCGTTATTGATTTGCTACCGGGTACGAGACCTATAGCACGTGCACCGTACCGTATGGCTCCAGCTGAGATGCGAGAGTTACGGGATCAGATAGAGCAGCTGTTAGGGCAAGGCTTTATTCACAGGAGTACCTCACCTTGGGGCGCTCCAGTTTTGTTTGTGAAGAAGAGGGATGGTTCACTGAGATTGTGCGTGGACTACCGAGAGTTGAATAAGGTCACGATACGGAATAAGTATCTGTTGCCTCGAATCGATGACTTATTCGACCAGTTGAGAGGAGCTTCTTTCTTCTCGAAGATTGACTTGAGGTCAGGTTACCATCAGTTGCGTATCAGGGAGGAGGATGTCTCGAAGACTGCGTTCTTGTCGAGATATGGTTCTTACGAGTTTCGGGTTATGCCTTTCGGCTTGACCAACGCTCCAGCAGTGTTTATGGACTTGATGAACAGGGTGTTCAGGGATTTCCTCGATCAGTTTGTCATTGTCTTCATTGATGACATACTGGTCTACTCTCAGACAGAGGAGGAGCACGCCGAGCATTTGAGGCAAGTTTTGCAGACACTTCGTCAGAACGAGTTGTATGCAAAATATGAGAAGTGCGGGTTTTGGCTGAAGGAAGTACAGTTCTTGGGTCACATTATTTCCGATCAGGGAATATCTGTCGATCCGGGAAAGGTATCAGCGGTGAGGGAGTGGGGACAGCCCACTACACCAACGGAGATTCGTAGTTTCTTGGGTCTAGCAGGATACTACAGGAGATTTATTCGGGGATTCTCGGAGATAGCAGGACCTTTGACACATCTTACTCGTAAGGGTGTGCCATACATCTGGAGTGATGCCTGTCAGTTGGCATTCGATGAATTGAAGGACAAATTGACCTCAGCACCTGTGTTAGCATTGCCAAGACCGGGAGTTGAGTATTTGGTTTACACCGACGCGTCTTTGCAAGGGCTTGGAGGTGTATTGCAGCAGGAAAGACAGGCCATAGCTTATGCTTCCCGTAAGCTTAAGCCTCATGAGAAGAATTACCCCACACATGATTTGGAGTTGGCGGCAGTGGTATTTGCCTTACGGATTTGGAGGCACTATCTTTTGGGGGAGAAGTTTCAGCTGTTCACGGACCACAAGTCACTACAGTATCTGTTCACGCAGAAGGAATTAAATATGCGGCAGCGTAGGTGGCTTGAATTTGTGAAAGACTACCAGTTCGACATACAGTACCACCCGGGTAAGGCTAACGTGGTAGCAGACGCGTTAAGCCGTAGGCCAGCAGACGAGGTGGCAAAGGTGTGGAAAGCGAAGTGGAAGGAATAGGGACACCAGGATGCAGTGGCCCGATCTTTCATGTCTGTGATGACCGTTACACCGCAGATTGTCACAAAGGTAGTACGGGCACAGGCTAATGATTCGTTCTGTCAGGAGAAGATAGTTCGGTTGCTAGCAGAGGGAGCCGAGTCCTATACCGTTAGCTCAGACGGGGGATTACGCTTCAATGGGAGATTGGTAGTTCCAGTAGGAGAGGAATTGCGACAAGATGTTATGGCAGAGTCGCATGGCTCACGGTTCGCGGTACATCCCGGAGGGGACAAAATGTACCAAGACATGAGACGGCAGTATTGGTGGAGCGGTATGAAGAAAGATATCGCTGAGTTTGTCTCGAAATGCGCCACTTGTCAGCTTGTAAAAGTGGATCATCAGAGACCAACAGGATTGCTACAGCCATTGGAGGTTCCGGTGTGGATGTGGGAGAGCATATCCATGGACTTTATCACGGGGTTGCCCACGTCGCAGAGGGGTCACGACTCCGTTTGGGTAATTGTGGACAGATTGTCCAAGGTCGCTCACTTTTTACCCGTTAGGACTAATTACACTGCGGGACAGTATGCCCAGCTCTTCATTTCAGAGATTGTGAGACTTCACGGTGTGCCCCTAAATATCGTGTCTGACAGAGACAAGATATTTGTTTCGAGGTTTTGGGAAAGTTTCCAGGAGGCCATGGGCACAGAATTGCGATTGAGTACGGCTTATCATCCGCAGACCGATGGGCAGACAGAACGCACCAATCAGATGTTGGAGGACATGCTACGCATGTGCATTATTGACTTCGGGGGTGGATGGGAAAATACCTTCCACTGGTGGAGTTTGCTTACAACAACTCCTATCAGTTCACGATTGGCATGGCTCCGTTTGAGGCATTGTACGGTAGGCCTTGTCGTTCCCCAGCATGTTGGTTAGAAGTGGGGGACAACAAACTACTTGGGCCGGAAGTGATTCAGGATACTTCGGCAAGGATTGAGTTGATTCGGAGTTGCATTCGGGTAGCTCAAGACAGGCAGAAGAGTTATACTGATGCAAAGAGGTTTTTCAGGGAGTTCCAAGTGGGGGACCAGGTTTTGCTCAGGGTATCTCCTATGAAGGGGATTATGCATTTCGGGAAGAAGGGGAAGTTGGCACCGAGGTATGTGGGGCCGTTTCCTATTATTGAGCGGATCGGACCGGTTGCGTATAGACTCGGGTTACCGGAGCATTTGCATCGGATTCACGACGTGTTCCATATTTCCTCGCTGAGGAAATACCTTAGGGATGATTTGGCTCATTCTCACATTGCTGTGGAGGACATCGATCTCCAGCCGGATAGCTCTTATGAGGAAGGGCCGATTGCTATTTTGGACCGAAGCGAGAGGAAACTACGGTCAAAGATAGTCCCGTTAGTGCGTGTTCAGTGGCGACATCACAATGTCGAGGAGTCCACATGGGAGCGCGAGGATGAGATGCGCGAACGTTATCCAGAGCTGTTTTTAGCAGGTACTTTCTAGTTTCGAATTTCGGGACGAAATTCAGTTATTAGGGGGGAAGTATGTAATACCCCGTACTTTTGGCTATATTTATTTTTGGGATTAATTAATTAAATTGCGTATTTATTGGAAATTAATCCGGGTTAATAATAATACTAATGTGATGCGAATTGGTATTTGATTATGTGCATATATGATTATATATGTACTTGGTATTATAAAATTTGTCGTGGGATTTATATACGGCAATTTGGGAATTTTGTTGAGACGCGTGGGACCGCCGCGTCACGGTATAATATTTTGTTAATAAAAGTGAATTTAAAATCTATAATCCGTATGGTCGTTTTGAGTGTGCCAACGCGTCCGGAAGGGTCGAGATAGTCAGAAAACACTAGCCGGGGGTATAGTTTGGGTCCCGGGGTAATTTTAGACCATACCGGTAACTTAAAGGGTATTTTAGTAATTTGGTATTTTTGGGTAATTAAAAGTGACGAAAATTAGAGATTAAATCTGATGTGGTTAGTAACCCATTAAGCCCATTAGCCAACCCATATTAACCTAGAAGGCTACGTAGGTTGTCATTTAGGTTTTCTAAGTTTCCCCAAATCAAAACCCTAGCCACCTTGAGCCACCATTGGAGATAGAGCTTGGGAGAGAAGAAACTCTGCAGAATCTTCACCAAACCTACACCAAACCAGAAATCAAACCAAGGCAAGTGTTTTAATCGTATTTAAATTCGTAGAATGTTTCCTCCATGTTAGAAATTGATAAATTTCAACTGTTCTTGGGAGGTAATGAAAACCCATGTAGTTTGAGGTTTAGAACTTAAAAAATTGTGAAGAGAATTGCATGTAGTATGATAGGTAAATGATTTCCCTTATTATAATTGTGATTAGAAGGAAAGAAAACGAATTAAATTCTGGGATTTGATGATGATATGTAGTTAGGGTTCATGTTCTTGAGATAATTGGAAAAAGTGTAGAAAGGTGTAAATTAAATTAATATTTGGATGGATTGATCCCTTAGAAACATGTTAGGATGTGACTATATATGTTTAGTATTGATTATAGACCCTAAAACGTTGTTAGGATGGACTTTGGGAGAGATTAGAAGTGTTATAAATGGTGAAAAACGATTTTTGGGAAGTTCTGGGCCGAAACTGGCATCTCGTTAGAAGAAATCCCCAGGTCGTTCGAACGAGCTCGTTCGAACGAGCTTCTAACGAGTTGACCAGTCGTTATTAACGAGTGGGGGTTTTCGTTCGATATCTCGTTCGAACGAGATATCGTTAGAAGGGTCAGTTCGTTCGAACGAACTGGGATCTCGTTCGAACAGTCTCGTTCGAACGAGACTTCTAACGACCTGACAGTCCAAACTCGTTCGAAGCCTCGTTCGAGCGAGACTTCTAACGAGTTGACAGTTTGACCCTTTTTGGACTATTTTGACTTTTGGAGTTCCGGGAGATGGTTCAAGGGTAGAGTTAGCATCCCTTTGATGATATAGTGACTTATTTGGGACTTTTGGGTTGTTGGGATGAGTAAATCGTATACGAGAGTTATATTTAATGAATCATTTGGGTGAGACGTGAGTGACTACTACGATGTGAGGATGAATTATAGCGCGTAGAATTATGAACCGGAATAAAATAAGTTGTGATAATTAGTTAGTACAAGAATGCGATATGTACTACGATTAAAATACGGTATTACTAAGATGTGTGTTTACTTAGTATTAGTATATGGATTGTTTGTATGACATACCTACCATACTTGCTATCACGGGAGGTTTCGTTCGCTTAGGACCCTCTAATCCTTGTGTGCCTACGGGGGGGATATAGACTGGTACCTTGATGAACATAGGTCATTGAAAGACTTATTGTGATATTAATAAGTCCGCTGACCATGGGAGCGTAGGTATGTGCGTGACCCATGTGATGGTGACTGTGTTCGCCTCCATTATTTGTGATGTTGTTATCGGTAAACTATTCCTGAGAGATTCGGAATATGTAATCCTTATGTACGTGATGTACCGGGATGGATAGCAGAGTATGTGTGCACTACAGCTTAGATTGCGGGGTGCTTGTATCGTATATTTATGTGGTGAATAATATACATTAAATTAATGGAAATCCTCATGTTAATGTTGTAAAAATATTACGGTATTGTTTCGAGTTATATAATGAGTTAAATGATAGTTATATCATTGGCATATTTAGTAACTGTGTTCACATTAAACCTCTATTTAATTACGAGAGTTGTTATGTTATATGGAACCGAGTAAATGGGTAGAACCTTTGGTAGTCTAGCTAGTTATGTTGTCAGTTGGCTAGTAGTATGGGTAGTTATAGATGGGTACTTGCGTTAGGAGTGCACAGTTAGACGAGAGGTGAGAATATAATGTGAGTGCACGTCCTAACATGTACTTTACATTTAATGTTTTAAATGTTTTTAAAGCACTTGCAGGTTTTTAAAATATAACACTTTCGGGCTCTGACCCATTTGCTTTCAAATATATTTTCTTGAAAAACCATTTTAGGTGCCCAGCCACAAGGACACCAAGCATAGGATTCTCATTCAGGTGACGTGCTGTAGCTGGTTGTGGAAGCTACAGGGATTTGCTCATAGACGCTTCCATCTTTTGGATTCCAGAGTCACTATCTATCAGTTGTAGGGCATGTTGCCCATTTCTTTAGAGACCTCTTTTACATTTCAGTTTTCAGACTCTAGCATGTATTGCTCAGTATTCAGTTTTAGTTATTTATTTCAGTTTACTTATCAGTTGTGGGATTTGTATTGAGGAGTTTTTCCTCCAGGTTTTATTTACATATTGTGATGGTTATTCATTCTATTTCAGTATGGTGAATGGTGTTATTTAGTTATTCATTACTCTTGTTGCATGTTAATCAGATTTAATAAAATTTGGCACTTACTTTTTAAATACTAGGTGGTTAGAAATAATAAAACGTTTTCGACAGTGATGCTATTAACTGAGCCAACTTGGCATTTTGAATTAATTTTATAAAGGAGTAGCTACCCGGTGTTTAATTAGTCGGGGTGTCACAAAGACCTAGCCTCCAACCCTTATATGTTGATATAGAGTTTATAAATTCGTAGGTATCTTAACCCCTTAATATAAAATGATGAAAATACCCTCATATGGTCCAGCTTTAGTGTAAAATTGCCCCGTGGCTCAATCAACATCCCCGGGTATACTATTTTGACTAATTCGACCCTTCTGGACTCATCTGTGACCTCGAAATCATCATCCGATTCACCCAAACTAAATATCCCATCTCGAACCCAAGTTAGTCTACATGCGACTCACGATTGAATTAAATTTTTATTACGCCTATATCATTCGCAATGACGTAATTTCTAATCATCAATTATTTACTATTCACTTAGTACATATAATTCATTATGTTAATCATTATTTCACTCTCGATTAATATCTAATAATCACATTAGTATTCAATTTAATTAAATTACTTCTCTCACATAATTTAAAATAAATAATTGAAATACCGAATTACTTAAATCTCAAAGATGCATAAATACAGGGTATTACATATTTTCTCCCTTACAAAGGTATTTCGTCCCCGAAATCAGGTCATGTATGTGGTAAATAACTCTGGATACTTCTCTCGCATGTCATCCTCCCTCTCCCAAGTAGACTCATCAACACTGTGGTGCCCCCACTGAAATTTAACTAGAGGTACCACCCTAGACCGTAGCTTTCGCTCACTGCGATCTAGAGTACCATTGGGTCTCTCCTTATATGAGACGTCTGGCTATAAATCAGTCTCCTTGAGTTGAACGTGCCAGAAAGCTCTCTCACTCCTCATGTACTTCTTCAGCGATGCCATGTGGAACACGTCGTGTATCCGCTGAATATGCTCTGGTAAACCCAATCTATAAGCTACCGGTCCCACTCTCTCAATAATAGGGAAATGCCCCATATACCTCGGTGCTAACTTTCCCTTATTGTCGAATCCCATGGCCCATTTCATGGGAGACACTTGTACCAACAACTAGCCACCAACCTTTAAGTCAACGTGTCTTCGATCGGCATCGGAATAACTCTTCTGACTATCTTGAGTTATACGTATACATTCTCGAATAAGTTCAATCTTGGCAATCATCTCCTGTATCATCTTTGGACCCAATAAATTATTGTCTTCCACTTGTAACTAGCAAGCGGGCCAGCGAAAGGACCTCCTATAAAGTGCCTCAAATGGTTCCATACTGATGGTAAATTGGTAAGATTTGTTATGCACAAACTCTACCAATGGAAGGTATCGCTCCCAACCTCCCCCAAAATATAGTATGCACATCCTCAACATGTCCTCCAACATTTGATGAACCCCCTTAGTCTGCTCGAATGTCTGTGGATGATAAACGGTACTCAACTGCAAGTTTGTGCCCATGGCCTCCTGAAAACTCTGCCAAAAGTGAGACACAAATATCTTGTCTCTATTGGACACAATGTTAATTTCCACCCCATACATCTTCATTATTTATGCAATGAACAACTGGGCATACGACATCATCTCAAAATCGATGCGAACTGTCAAGAAATGGGCCACCTTGGTCAGCCGATCCACTATCACCCAAATAGATTCGTGACCCCTCTACGATGTCGGTAATCGAGTAATAAATTCCATCAAAATGCTTTCCCACTTCCGCATGGAAATCTCAGGTGAACATAGCATCCCAGAAGGTCGTTGATGGTCAACTTTCATAAGCTGACAAGTAACACACTTTGAGACAAACTCTGCTATGTCTCGCTTCATACCCGACCACCAGTATTGTCTCCTTATATCCTAGTACATCTTATCCCCATCGGGATGTACCATAAACCTCAAACCATAAGACAGTGTCATAACTGAATGTCTTAAATCCCCATCCTCTAGCACTACAACTCTCCCATTAAACCGTAGGAATCCCTCTGAGCTGATCGAGTAAGACTCTGCGCCCTTAGCTAATAACTGTTGTACCCTGTCCTGATAGAAATGATCCTCTGCGTGTTGAAAATCCATTACTAAGTCGTTTAATCAAAATTTAAAACAGTTAAGAAGGGTCCGAATGTTTTCTTGAGGAAACTCTTTTAATAACACCAAGGAAACTCAAGTCATGTTAGAAAATGTTTTTGAACAATAAATTTTAGTTACTTAGATACTTAAAGGTTTAAAAGAATTTTAAACACTTATAGCACTGATAGAAACAGTAAAACAAGTATAAAAAACATTCACACAAAATAAAGATTTTAACATGGTAAACCCTATCAAATAGGGGAAACATCCACGACTCCCTCTACGGAGTAAAACAAAAATCCACTAGAATGAGTTTTAGAGTATAGGAAAGCAACGTTTTATCCAACCAAATCAGACCTATAACTAAGTCAGGAAATTATACCAGCACTCCTAGTTTTTTTCTGACTTTTTTGGCTTTTGATTGTTTTCTTTAACATCATGCAAGATTTACTCCTTCTCTCCTTCTTTACGTCAACTCTGATGGTAAAACTCTCTTAACCAACACAACTTTAGTTATGTTGTGTGACAGTGTAGTGATGTGATGTGCCTAACACATGCATGCAACTCACTCACACTTATACATACGAATTCCTACAAATTACAAATTTTATCTAAAAAGAGATGCAAGATCTTTTCTTAAAAATAGACTTCTCCTTTTAAGACAAATCAGAAAACAATATTGCTATAATAAAAAAGCTAAGATCATATATGTTTCACTCTTATTTATTTACAAAATTATTTCACAAAATGTGAAATACAAACTGGGAGACATAAACGTCATTAGATCTAAAAAATTTGAAGCCTTATTTTTCAAGAAAACTTGAAAACAGAAAAGGAGATATGTTGGGAAAATTTTGATAAAAACATTTTAAAACTAGAACCCAATAAAGAGATGATTTATAATAAAGAAATCAGTCCTAACCGTAAATCGTGACTGTATGATAATAGATCAGACTTGGTGAAAGTATTGGACACGAGATGTAAACCATGGAGGATTTAGAACCACGAACACAAAAAAATTCTCAAACTCTCAAAAGATTTCTAGAAAAATTTGGCCAGAGTTTCGTTTACCTTTTTCATTTTCTCTCTTATTTTTCCTCTTTCTCTCTCTTATTTTCTCCCAACTCTCAGACTTGCCAAAAGTTAGAAACGAATGACCCTCAGTTCTTATTTATAGTGAACGATGGAAGGATCTCGAATGGGGACTCAAATCAAAGGTCTAGATTAATTCGAGCAAACAGTTGTAAATATAACGGTTGAAGATGCACTGAACAAAACTCTCTGTGATTGGCTCAAATAGGTAAGACATGGATTGCGTTAAAACATATGCAGACCATTGATGAATTCAAACCAATGTTTCAGATTAACTCTCAGTTATGTGAGTGGAAAGAAACACAAATCTAATCATTCAGAAGGAAAAACGTGTGTGATCCAGATTGATTATAAAATGCGTGTTTTTATTCTTTTACAAATATCATTTTCCACCCCAAATGTCTTTGCCGCTTTCGAATTCTACCCAAGGCAAAAATTTTGGAACATTGAATTATTGTAAAATGACCCAAACATTTATAAAACCTAATTTTAAATGTTTAAAAAATAGGTTTTAAATGTTTAAAAATTCCTAAAAATTCTTTAAAAATATTAGAAAGTATTTTTAAGCCAATGTGAACACACACCCACCTCATACACACAAAATGTCAAATAAATGAAGTCATAGGTGTTGTGAGTTATGTTGGTTACTATATTTTCCAGCCTTGATTATTCTTGATGCAAATCATGAAGAGGCATGAGGGTTAGGGTTAGACAAAGGATGACACAATTTTTTCTATATTTCCAAAATAGATAAGCTCCTATATTGTAGGCTCGAGTGAGTCATATATATAGAGGGCTTCAATCTCCCCTTTTGAAAATATGATACAAAATCTCATTTGAGTCATCTAGGACTCGTAGGGATACAAAAAAAAATAGAATACCTTAATCCTATACAAAAATTCTATCTACCCCAGATCCTAGAAATGAAAAATACATAACTCAACTAATTACAGGCCAATACCCTAAAAATATCTAGATGCATAAAAAGGTATTGATTCATGTAAATAAAACAGCTAAGATAAAGATTTTTAGAAGCAATGTACAATAAATGTCCAAGATGAACTCAAATATTTCTCCCCCATTTTGTCTCAAATGGATAAAGGGAAAAATCATAAAAATAGCTATCTGATATAAGCATAACATTGCAAATTTAAATGATGACATTCGATTCTACCATAACTATACCTATGGATTTCCTTAGGATTAAAAACGAGTGTGATCCAAAGGATTTGTGAGTATGTCTGCTAATTGAATATCAGTATGTAAATAATTAATTTCCAATTCCTTATATTCGACTAACCCGCGTATAAAATGATGTCTGATTTTAATGTGTTTGGTACGTGAGTGTTGGACATGATTTTTTGAAATGTTAATCGTGCTCTAATGATCGCATTAGAGATGTATTTTTTCTTCGTTAATCCCATAATAGCTTAGCATATGTTTTATCCACAATAGTTGAGCACAACAACTTCCTACAACTTTATATTCGATTTTAGATGTGGATAAGGAAGTGAAATTTTATTTTTTACTATTCCAACCTACTAAGTTATTACAAATGTAATAACATGCTCCTGACGTGCTTTTACTGTCATCGAAACACCCAGCCCAATTAGCATCGGTGTATCGAATTATCATACTCAATGTGTCATTTGTGTACCAAAGTCCTAAGTTGAGAGTTCCTTTTACATATTTTATAATTCTTTTAATGCACAGTAAATAACTCTCTTTAGGGGCGTTTTGATATCGAGCACACAAACAAACAGCATACATAATGTCAGGGCATGAGGCAATTAGGTATATAAGACTTCCTATCATGATATGATACAGTGTAGGATTGATGGATTTCCCATGTTCATCTTTAGATAATTTTACTGAAGTACTCATGGGTGTCCTAGCATCTTTGTCATTTTCTAAGACAAACTTCTTTACTATCTCTAGAGCATATTTGGATTGCAATATAAATAAACCTTCTGATTTTTGTTTTACCTAAAGACCTAAAAAGCATTGTAACTCCCCCAAAAGAGCCATTTGAAATTCCCCGTGCATATCTTTAGAATTTTTTTTAACCTGATATGGGGAGGTAAATCCAAAAATAATGTCATCTACGTATAGTTGGGCTATTATAACATCTTTGTCAAAATTTTTGACAAAAAGAGTTTGATCATTCCCACCTCTCCTAAAACTTTTATTTAAGAGAAAAGTAGACAATCGTTCATACCAAGTGCGAGGGGATTATTTTAACCCATATAGCGCCTTTTTTAGACGATAGACAGGATTTGGATGGTGAGGATCAATGAACCGTTTAGGCTATTTTACATAAGTTTCCTCGGTTAAAGATTAAAGAATACAGAATTTACGTCCATTTGATATAAGGTGAATTTCAAGAGACACGCAATAACGAGAAGAAGATGAACATATTTGAGATGTGTTATGGGGGAAAAAGTTTCTTCGAAGTCTATTCCTTCAATTTGATAATAACTACGGGCCACAAGTATGGCTTTGTTTCCACATGCCATACCTGTTTCATCAATTTTATTTTTAAAAATACATTTAGTTCCAATAACCCATTTATTTTCCAGTCTGGAAACAAGATACCATACGTCATGAGTTTTAAATTGAATGATTTCCTCTTGCATAGCACCTATCCAATAGGAATCATTTAAGGCTTCATTCACATTCTCCGATTCTATAACAGAAATAAAGAATGCAAAATGTATAGTATTACGTAATTAGGATCTTGTTGGGTTACTAGCCACATTATCTAAGGGATGATACTTAGAAACCCAATTTGGTACCTCAGGGTTCTCATTAGGTAAAGACTCAACTATATCTGAAGAGTCGTGGTTAGAAATGTTTACTGACTCATCAATAACGGTTGGTATTATGTTCTTATTTTCTACATTGGTGTCACTCACTACTACATTGATGGATTCCATTAAGGTTTTGGTAAGAAGGTTATAGACACGGTAGTCTTTACTATCTGGAGAATAACCTAAGAAAATTTCTTTATCACTTCTGGTTTCAAATTTCGACAAATGTTCTCTATCCTTACAAACATAGCATATACAACCAAAGGTTCTAAAATATTTTAGGTTAGGTTTTTTTCGGTACTAAATTTCATAAGTTGTCTATTTGGTATCTTCCCTAAAGTAGACTCTATTTGTTAAATGTCAAGATGTACAAACGGCTTCAACCCAAAAGTATTTAGGTAAATCCTTTCCGTGGATCATAACACGAATACGATTTTTATGCTCAGTTATCCCATTTTGTTGGGGTGTCTTAGGGGAACTAAATTCATGTTTATAACTATTATAGTCACAATATTCGATCATTCCTAAATCTGTAAACTCACCTCCTCTATGACTACAAATTCTATTTACTTGGGAGTCCCTTTCATTTTCAATTCGTAATAAAATTTTCAAAAACTTACGAAAAGTTTCTGATTTTTATTTCAAAAAGTCCATCCAGGTAAATCGAGTAAAATCGCTAATCATAACAAGGATGTAATTGTTTCCACAAAGACTAACAATACCAGAGGGACCTATTTGATCCCTATGGATGAGTTCTAGAGGTTTGGTGGATATAATTTATTTGACTTTATTATGAGGAGATTTAACTATCTTTTATTCTTAACAGGGTCCACATACTATATTGGAAATAGGTTTGATCTTGGGAAGACCTCTAATAATTTCTTGTGAGCAACTTACCAAGACTATCGTAATTTATGTGACCTAACCTATTGTTCCAGATTTAATTATCTTCCATCCTCGCTATATTGCAGATCTCGGTTCTGACATTTACTGTGTAATAGTTATCAGGTGTCCTGAGGCCTGTAATAATAAAGTCTCCATTCTCATTTAGAATTTTACGACTAGTTTTTAAGAATGTGATAGTATGGTTTGAGTCACAAAATTGCGATATACTCAGTAAGTTAGCTTTATGACCCTTTATTAATAGAACGTCCTCAAGAGTAGGTAGACCTTTTTCTTTGAGTGTCCCTTTACCTATGATCTAGGCAGAGACTCCATATCTAAACAAAACATTTCCTCCTAAGAAGTTGATTTTATTGGTTAGCTTAGTCTCATCCCTGGTTATATGTTTAGAACAATCTGAGTCCAAATACCATCCAGATGAAGTGTTTCAGCTTTTAAATCACTAATAACCACATTACACTTCATTTGGGGGCATTAGATCAACTTTCCTGACCCAAATTGCTTTAGTGTTAAAATGTTTGCGCATATTTGCTCAAATATGATAAAATTTATGAGCATTAGATTTTTCTTTAAAAGATTTTTGCACATTAAACTTATAAGACGGTAGTTTATATTAGATGGAGGCATAACCCCTTTTGAGTATAGTAATGGTAAGTTAATCGGTAATGCTGTTGATTAATTACAAGACACGTAATTACAACCTAGTGGAGATGAACTCGGAAGTAACTCATCTAGAGGGAGAGAGAAGTAAGAACCCTAGATACACCCTGGCATCTAGCCAAACATACCAACTCTATAAGGTCTCCAATCAGCTATTAAAATCTTCGTAATAAATGACCATGGTAGTTAAGTAAAAGCTCTAGCTTTGCAATAACTTCCTTCTCCCTGATGATAATCTCTCTCTAGACAAAAACCTCTAGAAAAGAACTCTCCCCTCTCAGAAGTGGTTGAGCCCAATAAATAACCCCCCACACACCACTACCGAGATGGCTCAGTCATTAATAACTATGAAAAGACATACCTCTAACTTTATGTCACAAACATTAAATGCCTGATGGACTAGTTAGCTTCACGTCATAAATATTAAATGCCAAGACATGCCTTTTGCCTAATAACTATGCATTAAGGGGCTGTCGCCATAGAGGCGACTCACCAACTATCTGACAACCCCAAATACCACGATGGTTTACTCAAGTGCAGATTTGACATTGCCTAGCTGGCTAGTGACATCACATAGAATAGATGTGAAATTAAGTAGAGGGTTGTTTGGTTCACAACTCAACGCCCGATGGAACTCAAGGCTGCTCCGCCCAAGGTTCCACGGTCAAGGTCTTTTGGTGTTTTACCAGGTGTATCTAAGATGGTCAGGACAAGCCCTAACGATGCCTCACTACTCAATTCTCCAAACTAGGTCCCTCTAAAGTTCCCATGGGGATGTCTTTTGATAGAGCATGAAAGCTCTTACAGGCCCTGCCAGGCCTAGTCTCTAGCGAGTATCTTTCGACCTCACACTAAATATCATTATAACTGTTACAACTCATAGTCAATATAAATAAAAAGATATAATAAGACTAAGTAAAATAATAGGACTAAGGGATGTGCTCTCTCGGCCAGCCTTTCACTGGAAAATCCCCTTGGGCTTCCACGCTGAGCTGCATCATTGCCTCGCTGAGATGCATCGCTTGAGCTGTATCATTGCCTTAATCCCTTGAGTATGTTTTATTAGCTGGGGGGATTAACTTTAGTCTTGAGATTATATTCAAGCCCCCCTAGATTTTCCCCTTCATGGAGAGATTTGTTATGGGAACAAGAAATGTCATCACGAAAACTTCTCAATCTGATGAACTTGGCTTCGTTACGACCTCTGTAGTTATCACTTCCAGGAAAAAGTAAAATTCTCCTCAATGTACCTGAACCAAAGCGTGGCAAATTGTCGATGATTGATGAAGGGACATCGCCACTTTTTCCTATCACTGGGCTTCAACCGTTCTGTCTTTACTTCCTTGGCTAATTGAAATTCTCTCAAGACACCTGCTGACTTTCTCAAATTCCCGTCTTAACTCTTGGGAAGTGAAATTATCCCGTCTGTGATGTTGTGGAGTATAGTTGTAAGCAGCGATTTTTTGCATTAGGACTGCCCCTATCATTGAGACTTGTGGAATTCTCCCTTGTAAACTTCTCTCTAGGAAATTCTCCCTATTTGAAGATGCTACCTCGTTTGGGCGCTGCTGTGTCATCGGTTCTTCATGTTCAAAAAAAGAAGAAAACAATTATCCCCAATGTATCTGAGTCGCATTTAAATAACGTTCGGACTTGTGACGAGGGGACATCGTAGCTTTTTGAACCGTTGGGATAGCTTCTGTGTTGGGAGATATTTGGATATGTCTGACAATAATTCTAGCTCCAAAACTCAAACCTGCCTATGAAGAAAACTCTTCATATTCCCCATGCATCACTTCATTGATGATGTGGTGCTGTCTTTTCAACTGTCAGGACACTTCTCGAAACTCCACGTGTCCATTTGAACTGATTACCAACGGCTTTGCAAATGTGGTGGTGGGAAACTCAAGTGGCGAACCCAAAAATTTTAAACGACTATTATTCAAACACTTAGCCATTTTTTTCTTACTTTGCCTTCGTCGTCTTCAACTCCCAACATTATTAGAGAGAGAAAATCCTCAGAGCACCATTGTTGCTAAGATTTTCCCTGGTTTCCTTTCTCTCATTGTCTCTTTCACCACCACATGTGGCTTTACTCCTCCATTTTCATCCATAGCCCTTCCTCTCTAAGCTTTTTATTTCATCACTGATTACTATGGCTTCTTCAAGCGCCCCCAAGGCTACCACCGCCACTGCTCAGCTAAGCTCCACCGCTACCACTTCTGCTGCCGCTGCCACTGTTAGTGCCACTGCCTTGGATATTGCTCATCGAGAGCAACTACACTTTTACCGTCAGTCTCCCATCTTTGGAAAAGATGATGAGTTATCTGATGCATGCAAGACTACCATTTTTCAGCTAAGTATGACCCTTTGCTGCTGGGTGATGAAGATCAAGATTCATCCAAATTGGGTTTTCTTCCTCCATAAGGGACTCTGTGTTTCAAGTTGGATAGTGGTGACTTCCCTTACTCCCAGATTGATTTCGAAGCACCTGGAGGATCGCCAGCTCATTTTACCTCCTGACATACACATATGCAAATATCCAACGCTGCAGCTCTTGCTAAGGTTGGTCTTCACCGAGCCAACTGGTTTAGTGAGTTCACTCTCTCTAAGCACAACACTGCACTCCAAGTGTTGGTTTCCAGATGTAACGTCACAACTCACACCTTATTCGCTGCCTGGGGGAGTTCACTATTCCTTGGAAGATGTTTATGAACTTCTTGGGTTTGAACCCATGGGTGAGTTTATGTATCTTGATGAGGCCTTAGATGCTACAGAAGCTGCTAATCGAGCTGAACTGAATCGGATTTTCCATCGTTACACTGGGTCTTCCAACAAGGCTACCTTTACTCCTGTCATCAGCTATTTGTTCAAAGCTCCTACTACAAAGGAAGTCACCTCTATCACAAGACAAGGTAAAGGTACATCTCTAGAGTTATCGACCTACATACTTGTGTTGCTTTACCGTTTGTTCTTGACTGGGAAACCCAATGACCAACCTAGGAGGGACCTTATAAATATCTCCATTCGTTTGGCTAGAGGTTTCAATCTTCCTCTGGCCGCCATTGCTTTGGGTTCCCTCTACACTTGGTTGGATCGAACCCAGCTTGACATGGAACGATCCCTTAGTCGTTAAAACCTACCCAATTTTTCCAGTACCATTATCTTAATGGATTTCCTCTACACTCGCTTTCCTACCATTACTGCCAAATCTGTTCCTTATCCCGTAAGCCAAGGCATTAAGCCCCCTCGCATTTTGGTCTTTCATAAAAAACAAAGCCAAAAGGAGATCATTGGCATTTTTTATCGTTTTGATTCCTTCATCATGAGGCAATACGGAGAGTCAACCTTCGCCCATACTTTGAATTTTTTTCCCTTTTACAGCTAGAAAGGTTACCTTCATTCCGGCCGTGGAAGATCCTTCACAAGCTATGGTGCTTCTGTTTACCCCTGGGTTCCTTCCTTCATTCACTGAATGGGGATACACTTTTGAACCTTACAACCCCGATAGGTGTAGCAGGAAGTTCGATTTTGATCAAGGGGATCCTCGATCTGTGTTTCAATTGACAAATAAGAGGGCTGCCTTTACTAAGGCCTGCACTTTTTACCTTTTCTGCAGCAGTACTTGGCGTGATTTCTACTATGGATGTTCGAGTTACTATCCCTAGTGCTACAAGAAAATGGGTTGTGTCCACCTCTTTTGCTACTAAATTTCGGTCGATGAAACTGGACATGATTCGTGAATTCATAAAAAGTCCCCCTAGTATCACCCAGTTCTTTCTGTCTCTGCATTAGAATTAGGCCTCAAGGGAAACTCTATTCTCATAGTTGAGTTACCTTTGAGCAAGACTCCTAAAGATCCTCCCAGTGAGCTACCTCCTTATTTCCCCATGATCCCTAATTCCACTCCCAGATCTAAGAACATTTCCACCCTAAAAAAGCCTACCCCCATTGAAGGTGCTTCTGGTGAGGGTGCTCCGACCGATGCAACTTCTGGCGAAGGGACTTATAAGACACCAGCCAAAAAAACTAAGAGATCCAAGAATGGGACATCTTCAAAGTCTAATTACCAACCTCAGCCTCGAGCTCCCTTAGAAGCATTTCCTATTGCCTCCATTCCTCCTCCTATGTCTGCCGAAGTGAGTGAGGAGTTAAGCAATAAAATTCAAGATGAGGTGGAGCAAATAAATTCTGAGTTTTAACGACACGCTCCCATCGTTCCTCCTGCTTCTACCTTCCCAAATATCTTAGTAGATACCTCTGAAGGTGGGTCAAAGAAAAGACAAAGTTCAATGGATCCTCCAAGTCTATGTTCTACTGGTAAGAGTAAGAAAACTTTGGGAACTAAGGCAAGTAAAAGGAAAGTCTTTATAATGCAACCCATAGCAGCTACCCCTACTCCTAGAGATTTTAATTCTCTCGATGCAGTTATATCAGTTGATGATATCCCTGAGGTTGCAATTTATCTCGCTAATATGGCTTCTCATCACTCTTCTCCTTCAGCTTCGCCAATTGTTGTGCCATCAAAATCTTCTTCTGAGAACGAGGTTAGTCTTCCCACGCTTAGTCGTTTATAGTTTAGTGAATTCTCTTCTCTTTTTTGACACTTATTATTTCTGTCTTGTTTTCTTGTTTATGTTAGGAGGCTGATAAAGAAAGTCCTTTTCCTCTAGTCAGTCCTTTCGTGGTAGGATGCTTTGGTGTTTTTATGACCGAATCATCTCCTCTACGGTCTCCCATGATAGGTCTTACATATTCACGTCGTTCGGCCTCCAGTCGTGCAGAGGAGGCTATCAAGAGGAATGTTGTTCTCGTTGAGTCTGTGGGGGTTTCCTCTCATCCAGAGGAGACTCCCCTAGCTTCTTCTAGTACACCCTCTTTATCGCTAGTTCCTCTGTCTGTGATTCTAGTTTTGCCAAGCTCTCCCGAGGTAACAAGTTCTAAACACTTCTAAATATTTCTTTTCTATCTTTTCCACTATGTGAATCTTCTTATCATCTTGGTGTATCTCAGGTTGAGGTAGCTTCCTTTTTGGCTTCATCATTGGCCAACATCCTTCTTCCATCTCCATTGATAAGACATGTCGCTGGCGTTCCCCTTTTCAGCCATATTACTGAGGTGAGTTAAGTGTGAAGTGTGTCTCTTCTTTCTGTATTATTACCCAACTCTAACACTTAGCTTTATTTTTGCATCTTTCTCCAAGTCTTATGCTGCCATTATCCTTCAGGATTCTTCTAGTTTCCAAGGCCACCGTTGTTTCTTCTACCCATCCTAGAGCTTCTTCTGCCCCCACCAGCGTTGGTGCATCTGCAGAAGGTCAAACGGCATCTTTAAGCTTTACCCTAATATCTTCTTAGTTCTTTTTGTAGACGCAGGAGCTTCACCCAATATTGAGGTCCCTCTGGCAGAGGTTCCTATAGTTGAGGGTGTCGTGGATGCTTCTAAGGAGATGAACCTTCCTTCAACAGTTCCCACCATTGTAGCCTCTTTAGTGGCTCCCGTTCTTGCTCCAGCTATTACTGAGGTATTTCTCTAT
This sequence comes from Sambucus nigra, assembly GCA_949130495.1. Lineage (NCBI taxonomy): Eukaryota > Viridiplantae > Streptophyta > Magnoliopsida > Dipsacales > Adoxaceae > Sambucus > Sambucus nigra. The sequence goes on along the minus strand of OX422212.1, from coordinate 331,439,243 downwards.
TTTTGCTTCGTTTCTTGTTATTTGTCCTTTATCTTGAGAATGTACAATCTAGAAGTATCTCATTTTCAAACATTCAAACTCCACCGGTGATGGTGACTTAATAATGAAACCACTTGCTAAGATTTTTTTTGTAAAATTTCACCAATAACGGTGATAGCCATAACGGTGACTTAACAATGACATCCACTTATTAAGATTTTTTCGTCAAACTCCACTGGTAACGGTGACTTAACAATGATAAACACTTGTTAAGATTTTTTCGCTAAACTCCACTGGTAACGGTGACTTAACAATGATAAACACTTGTTAAGATTTTTCGTCAAACTCCACCAGTAACGGTGACTTAACAATGATAAACACTTGTTAAGATTTTTTTTACTTAATTTATTATTTATCTGATCTATCCTCAGGCTGCTGGGGATTCCCCTTGCATTGAAGAGAAATCTTCATCAATTCCTTCGCCTGTCGCCTCACCAAATTGGGAACCAGTTGTATCTGAGGAAACGATTCCTAACGACCAAGGTTCCACGACAGGTGCTCCGGACGACAATGAATCTGGTTGTGAGTTTTATCTCATAGTCCTTCATCACTCTCCCAAACTACCTGCCAGCCATCAATTGGTAATTGAACAGATCGCAACTCATCACCCGGAGACTTTTACTGTTGACTGCCTACGCTCAAACATTCCCGTAATTAACCACCAGCTTCAAGGTATGGCGATTATTGTTATTGATATCGTCAACACCCTTAATGCAAACGTTACTAGGCCCCTCCTCAACCAATTCTTGGCCTATCTAAAGGAGTTGGGCCAACATGGCTTCCTATTTAGCTGGTTGATTGGACACTTGAAGACTTGAAGAGTCAGTGATTAGGCATAAATTCTTCACATTTATCCCCGTAATTTTGGTATTTTTATGATCCCGTGCATTGTAAATATCTTGGATTTGTCTTATATTTATGCTAATAACCCTGTTTGGCACGTATTTCATATTTTTTGTATCTCTTATGTATTTTATAGGTATTTCATGCAAATTAGTGCGAAAGAGAACGCAAAATAATGAAAGAAGCAAGAAATGGGGAGTTGAAGGGCATTTCGTAATTTTATAGCCATATTCCGGAGGTGGGGAAAACTAGAAAGTTGAAGAACTCTAAATTACAAGAACACGGGAAGAAACATCAGTCAAATCGGAGCTCTGGATCAAAGGATATGGCAAGTCAAAGTTGGAGAAAGAAAGTCAAAGTTGAAATTAATTCGGGAAGCTGAAGAGTTTCAACTCTTGAAATTTCTTGTATAATTCCTTTTTATTAGCTGTAAAACGTGTAGAGGCATGGGAAGAGTCATTTTTTAGATGTAAAAAAGGGTAAACCCTAGTAGGAAGAAGAGGAGGTTTTTTACTTCACGTTGTAGGAGGCTAGTAGTTAGGGTTTCTTTGTAGTTAGTTTTTAAAGGATTCTTGTATCCAAGAACCCTAGTTTTGAAGTTTGGATACTATTCAAGATTCAAAGATCGATTCAACATTCATCATTCATCCATTGTAAGTAATTTTAATTTATTATTTTTACTTCTTTTATAGTTAGTTTAATTAATTGTTGCTCTCTAGTTTTCCAATCCCAATTCAAGTCATGTTCTCAATTTTCAATATTTAGTTATGAATTCCTGCACTTTCAGTTTTAAGTTTTCTTTTATTTTAATCATGTTAAGCTAAGTTTTTAAGGGTGGGGATGCATGAACCGAACCCGATGTGGTATGCATAGATATAAAATTTGTCCTCTAAATTAAATAAGTGATTAGATCGTGTCTACAACCATTGTAGAACTTTTGACCTCATTTTCCTTGGGTAACCGGGGTGCTTAAGGATGCAACATGCGTGAACTATTGCAACACTGATTTACTCATTCTTTGATTATGTATGATGAGGACTTGAACCTCATATATGTAATGCTTTGGAGTGCTAAAGACTGGGTCTAATCAATTATCTAATTTATGACTAATTTTGTACTGGCATGCACATTAGGGTTTGGGGGAGTGTATTCTTAAGCCATTTTGTCATTCATATTAATTCCTTCTTAATTAGTTAATTTTGCATGCGTAGGTTAATTTAATTGAATTTGGTTAATTCATATATAAAATCCAAAAATCAACCATCTTTTTCTTTTCTTTTCTTTTAACATCAACTTTAGGATTAAACTACCTTACCTTTCTCGTCACGTTCACATGTCCTAACTCCCTGTGGATTCGATACGCAGACTCCCCACTATACTCCTTAAGACTGTAGTTACAAGTTTAGGTTTTTTGTATTAAGGTTGGAAGCCGATAACAATGACTAGCGTATTTACACGGACGCTCGGTTTACACATCAATCAAAATGGCGTCGTTGCCGGGGAATTAGGTAGACTTTAGGTTAGGTTGGTTAATCCCGAATTTAACCTTAAAAAATCCAAAAAAAAATTAAAAATATGGGTGTCACGTTCTTGAATTGCCCAATTTGAAATCTCTTACTTTAACTCTTTTGGTGGCTTTAATTGTTATGATTATAGTGAGGAGGAGGCACTCAAGACTTATGAACATTGGATCAATATCACTAAAGATGAGTCTCATAAATACAAGCCCAGTGCTAACGCCATCCAAATTTATCAAAATGAATTGCTTGAAGAAGAAAGACTTGAAAAAGAATATCGGGAAAAAAATCGTTATGGGGAGAAAGAATTAGATACATTATTTGAACCCGATGAGAATTTTTCTTCCGATATTTTTGAAGTTGAAGAATATTTTCAACCAAATGAGGAATCCGAGGTGCAAGAACCAAGGAAGCCTACTTTGGAAGAACTCTTGCTTATTTTCAAAAAGCAATCTGATGACTTTGTTGCTATAGAGTTCAAAATTAGGGCAACTTGCAAGGAGTTTAATGATTATTTGGACAACTTCGAGAAGGTCGAGACTTGTGCTTCACCTAACACTTTTGAGGATGAAATCATTGAGAGTGATCCAAGTTCTTTTGAATCTCAACCTCTTATAAATATTGCAAAATCTAATGAGGTTAAAGATCATTTGTCTCCTTGTGTACCCACTATTATCGAACCATTAAATCCATCACAAGAACTGGATGAATGTCTTGAGGATGCTGATCCGATTCTTGTATGGGAATATTTTTTGAGATGCTTCATCTTACGGGCCATACACTTAGACTTGTCAATCCACCAGATCCAGTTGAAAATTTGGGGGGAGAAGATTTTTAGGACAAGGACTCTATGATTGAATTACTTTCCAATATGGACTCTTTCTGATTGTGTGTTCCGCTTCCCATACAACTTGAAAAATCTTTCGGACGTGATTCTATTTTTCTTGGATCCCAATGCTACTTGTCCCACTATGAACTCAAATCCCTCATTATCCCCCTAAAATTTTTAATTGGTGATGGTTCATTTCTTCCGATTTGCACATGCCTTTCGTTGTTCAAATGAAACTCTTATTTTTCGGGAGGCATGCATCCTAATGAGGGTACACTGATTACCCCTCAAAGTCAAATTGTATTTTGGGTGGACCCTCAAATTTTCTGACTTCTAGTGTATAACTTATTAGAATTTCAAATCGTAGGTTGTACATAGTTAGCTTCTTTTTTTTTCTTTTTTTTATAGTTTAGAGGAATTAGTTAAAGTTTTTGTTATTCTTTTTGTTATGCTTGTTTCTAACATGTTTTGTGGCTTCAATGGACTCGCACTCATCGGGGATCGCTCCATTTGGGTAATATCTTTATTTTCCTCTCTTTATGTTGTGTTCTTGATTCGTATTGAGGACAATGCAACATTTAAGTTAGGGGGTGTGGGATATTCTTCTCGTTTATTGTTTAGATTCATTGATTCGATCACATGTTCTTTCCAAGTGTGTGTTTCTTTATAAAATTTCAAAATTTTCAAAAAAATTGAAATTTTTTGAAACAAGACAAAAATATTTTTCTTCAAAATAAATAAAAATTGGAATTTAAAAGCTTAAAAAATGTCACATTTTCTCTGTCTCAAATTGTTAACAATCCAAATGCACTAAGCCAAAAATGACCGAAGATGGAAATTGAAAGAAAACTGACGACTTAATGAATAAGTGTGGAGATTGATCAAACCCGGTGAGATTTTAAGCCTTTCAATTTTTATGAGTTTTTAAATCAATCCGAGTTAATTGTTAACTCAAAGTTCTTTTTAGCGTTTTAATAAGTCGTTAATGATCTCAATCCTTTGTTTTGATCGGTTATGGAAAATGTGTGAAATGTTGTCTCGAAATTCATGCTAAATATATCTCTAAACTTAATTAATCTCGAGATGCATATGGTAATGTGATTAGCAATTTGGACAATGAAGTAGGCCCTCTTTTTCTTAACCCGAAAATATTAGCCATAATAAAGTTTTGAAAAAATTATCACTTTGCAACCCACTTAATAAAATATTTCCCTTTCGTTTGATAATCCGAAAAACCCAAATAGCCCGGAATTGTGAAAAATTGGAAATTCATCAAGTAAGTCCAAAGTGTGTAATAAAAAAAAAGGGCAAGAAAAGAAACATAGCAAGAAAAAAAATGAAAACAGAAAAAAAAAAAGAGAAAAGTGAGAAAATGCCCGAAAAAGCACTAATGGACGTCATAAGGAAATTTTTCAATTCCGAACATTCCGTCCATTCCCATTTTTACCCTTTACACTTTTTAATCCGAAAAGTCCTAACCTAGTCCGAATGGCGAAACTAATTACTACATGGAGAGCTAAGACATGAAAAGCTAATAAAAGAGATTTAAATGGTGTGATTAAGAGATGATGTTTCCCGTTCCCTAATAACTGTATTCCGATGATGAGATCTTTTCACCATATATTTCCTTCTTTTCAATTTTGTATACGTGAATTTATGTCCATTATATTTACTCATTATATCATGCATAGCGAGAGAAAACAACCACAATCTGAGTGATTCGTTTGTGAGTGCATCCGTAAGAATTTGAATCAAAACGAATTTTCGAAAAGTAATGTAATGCTCAATCGGTGGAAATTTGAGGTTTAGTTTCTGCCTTTGCACACATACACTATGGTTTGAGACATTTGAATACGAATTTATGGTGATTATTTTTCGAAAAGTTTAAATTATACAATTTTTAAGTATTTTGATATTTATTTCAGTCAATAAAGAATTTTGTGAGTGTATTCACTGCAAACCCTCACGAGACAAAAACTCGTCCTACTAGGGTAACCTAGGGGTTTAAAGGCTTATTTCATATGCTCAATACAATCGCTTGCCTGTGAAAGTGGAATTTTATTATAACTCCCGTGACTTTGTTCTATTTCTGGAGCCGTCACCCCTGACGAGTTCCACTGTATTATGATGTGCACCACGTCTAAAGAGGTATGGGATATCCTCCAATTGCCACGTGAGGGTACCAACGCATTAAGGCATCTAAATTACAAAATTTGACCAACTAGTTTGAGACTATCACTATGTTAGAGTTCAAAAGTTTTAACGAGTATTATGCTAGGTTGTCAAACATAGTTAACACAAGTTTTAATTTGGATGAGAAAATTGATTCGACTAGAGTTGTTAAAAATATTTTAAGGGCGCTCCTAAAACATTTTATTCCTAAGGTCACTGTTTTGAACTCATTGGGGATATTATATACACTTAGGTTATAAAAACTCACAGGATATCTTAAAACTTATGAGATTGAGAAGTTTCCTAACACTGTTAAGCCTAAGGATAGAGGGATTGCACTTAGGAAACAGTCTGGAAAAGGTGAGCAAGTATCTAAGAAGAAAGAGAAGAGAAAGAAAGAGATAGTTTATGAGTCCTAGTCAGAGGGAGAGTTTGATTTTAATGATGTGGCCTTGTTTGCTTAAAATTTTAAAAAGTTTCTCAAATTTCTAAAGAAAATTCTTCCAATAAAAGGATTATTTTAGAAAAAGAAAAAGAAAGAGGAGGGAAAATAGAACAGTGAGAAAGAGGAAGAGGCGAGATGTTTTGAGTACGAGGGAAAAGGGCACAATGTGTTTGAATTTCCCACTATGCTTAAGAAAAAGGTCAAGACGATTACTAATACCGCCACTCTTAGCGATAGTGACATCGAGGTGATTGATTTGGGGGATGAATAATCACATGGTATGAGTGTTGCCTTTATGGATAGTCATATGAGCACATCTAGTTTTTCCCACGACGATGAGGACACTTGTATACATGAGAGACACAATGATGATTTGTGTGTTTCGAGTGAGAGTAAGGGTAACATTGGAAGTGAGGGTGAAAGCGATCTCCAAAAAGCGTTTAGAGAGTTATACACCGAGACTTTAAACACAAAGAAGTTGAATAAATATTTAGGTATCAAGATGTTAGATTTTTAAAGAGATATAGAAGTTTTGAGGGAGTATGAGGTATTGGCGAGTCAAGGTGAGAGTTTCTTTATGTGAGCAGCTGATCGTCTTAGGCCGGGAAAAAAGTGAACTTGAAGTTCGTATATCCTAACTCGAGAGAGATATCAAACGTGCCGGGGAGGTCAAGATCACTATAGAGGATACATCTAAGAAGGTTAAAAAGATACTCCTCGATCCTTCTTTGGGTAATGTTGAGAGACTAGGAATAGGTTATGACGGTGCGTTTACTTCTCATGTTGCAATCGATCCAATTCTCGAGTTTGTGATAGATCCATATGGCTCTCAACCTAACCCACCTAGGCGTCCATTTCCCTATAGGAGAGTGCATCCTAGACGTTTTGAGAGAGGTGTTCCTAGACCCGTTTATGTTTGTTCCCATTGTAAGAAAAGAGGACACCTTAGGGAATTTTTCTTTAAGTTGGGTAGTGTGTCTCAGAAGTTTTTACCTCGTTATGCTACTACACGTGTTACCGCACGAACACCCACACATGATACTTTATATGCTCCCATACATCATATGAGAGATTTTGAGCACTTTAGAGAACAAATTGAGTATTTTGTCAAGCCTTCATACGATTTGATGGATGTTTTCATAGGATGTCACCACCTTTAGAAAACTCCTTTGGACTCTATTATTAAGGTTTAGACTTGTGTGATAGCATATGATAATTTTCATGACGATATTTTATGTCTATTGATAGTGTGTACCACATTTGTATTTATTTTTTCCATTTTGATATATTTCTCGAAAATCGTAAAAAGATTTTTGTTTTTGAAAATTTTTGGAAAAATACAAAAAGATTTTCTATGTTTTGAGGAAATAAATTGAAAAAGCCAAAAAGATTTTATTTTAATGAAATTTATGGAAAAAGACAAAAAGATTTTTGTATTTTTTTACACCGTTTATGGATGAACATTTAGGATGACGAAGTCACAACATCGTTACATATCCATGTGACTATTTAATAGTGTTTTGAGATGATACATCATTTCATCCATGTGCTTTATAATATTTAGAGTCATTAATATGTTTGACTCTTAGTCTCCTTTAATGCACACATGCATGAATTTATTTGATTATTTTTCTTGTCTATCACATGTTGGTTGAACTGTTTTCATCTCAATCATGTCTTTAAAATGAACCAAATGCGATAAAACTTGACAATGAAAGTAGTGCATGTAAGAACCGTTGCCCATGAGGAATTTTTTAATATGAAAAAATGATGAGTGTACATGGAAAAAGTTCTATGAGAGGATTGTGAACTAGTCATGAAAGTAATGGTTTGAAAAGAGCCCAAGAAAAAATTAAGCCAATAAAAAGAATCAGATGCCAGAAAGGGGAGAATAAGGAATCTTTGAAAAAGAGAACATATCAATTCATTAGAAAAATGAAAAGAATTATTATTTATGAGGGAGTTTGGTTGGAAATCAATGGGTTTGCACATCCTGACAAAGTCTTGAAAAGCATTACATAGTTTTAGACGATATTGGTGTGGAAATCATTTTAGACTTTTATTTGTTGATTAGATTGAGTCAATGTCATTTGGATACAATATTTTTTTTTCTTTAGGACGATTTAGAGTTAATTCGTTACGAGTATTCATATTCATCATGCACATTTGTTGTGTATGTTTGAGTTTATTTTCCTATCGAATTTGTTCACACCCATTCATTCTGTTTCCATGATTTTGTCATCTTAGTGTAAATTCACGGTGTGTGTTATTTTTTGTAAATTATCTTTGCTTGAAAAAATTTGAAAAATCAAAAAGAGTTTGTGGATCCTTTTGAGTATATCCTTGCATGAGCGTAATTCATATATATTTGCTATGTATGTCGTGACACTCCATATTTATTTGGTTTATTATTTTCCTTGTCTATTTCAGACAAATAAAAAAGTGGAGAGCGAATTATGAATTATGGGGGAGATTTGAGATATAACTTGATAGGATTTGATATTTGATTTATGTTTATCTCATTTTAAACTCGATATGTCACGAAAGTATTTGTTTCGTTTATTATGTTTAGGACTTTGATGAGGATTTAAAGAGCACACAAAAGAAGAGCAAGGAAAGCAAAGAGATTTGAAGAGATTTAAAAAGTGAAGATTTTTTTTTTGAAGACTTGCAATTTTAGTATCTTTTCACTTTTGGGTTCATCGGAGGGTATTAGATTTGTATAGGATATGTATTGATAATTCAGATTGTTTTTATTTTGTACTGGCATAGACATAAGGGAGATTTGTAAGGACAAATTTCCCATCGTCCGTAGTTTACATTGTGTATGTCGTATACCGTTAAAATCGTCGAAGGAAGTTCACGATCGTATGTTCAAGAAGGGGGATCCAAATATCAAGTATCTTCAACAATGATCATCTACAAGATTGATTTTGCTAAGAAAATCAATTAAGTTTCAAAAATATTTTATGATAGTATTAGGATATTTTTCTAAACTGTTTTTTTTATCAAAATGAGGCATTTTTCTAAGTTAAAATAATTTTTGGAAGACCTATAGGCGAAATTTATAATATATTATTTTTTCACTTATGTTGTTCAAACGGTAGAGCAATGTCTTTCAAACGACATTAACACGCCGTTCAAACGATCCCTTCGAAGACATCGCGTGTCGTTTGTTAGGTCGTGAGATAGGACATTCCTTACTTGTTTCAAACGATCTTACAATGTTTTGCATTTTATTAGTTCATTATTAGAGTAGTTCAAATGGCATCTAATGTCGTTCAAATGACATCAATAAGTCGTTCGAACGAGCTCCGTCGCCTCAAGAATTTTATTTGCCTATACATATATGTTTTGTGATACTTTTTCATTACGACTTTTGCTACATGAAAACTACATATCTACAAACTTTTAGTCTTCGCTTTTTATGGAAAATTTATTTTTTTGATTCACACAAAACATCCCATATACTTTTGAAAATCGTTTTGGAACCCAAAACACTTCTTTGTTGAAGTTTCTCTTGTAGAGAAGATTTCTCTACTGCTGGATGGGAGTTCTTGGGGGAGCTATTGCTAACGAATGCGGTCATTGGGGATGCTCGAGGATATTTACTGCTGAAGGAGGAGCTGCGATTATTGAGATTATTGAGGGAATCTTTGTTGGTTATAGGTTGTGTCCTATGTAAATTTTATGTGGAAAATTCATTGCAGATTTCTCTATGTAATTGTAAGTTGCTATTTACTTTTAATAGTGAAATAAAAGGTTTTGCCCTTCAGGGATTTAAAATTTGATTGTCCCTTGATCTATTGCATGTTTGATATATTCACATAGATACATGGTTAGGGTTTAATAAAATTGTATTGAAGATTGACTCTAATTTAATAAGTTTTAATATTGGAAATTTACTAATCCCATAAAAAAATGATATCACGTATTCTCAAAGATTTGTTTGTGAGTTATCAGGTCAACATAGAAATCAATATATATTATTCTACCATATAAACTAAGATTTTATCACCCAAACCTTGGTTTGTTGATGAAATGATATTAGGGTAAACAAGGATGAAATTCCAAGGATATATTTTACATGCCCAAATCTCAACCCTGTACTGGCATATCCTTTGTATGCCCTTTATCTCAGCCATATTAAATAAAGGTCTACAACTCCCTCAATTTTGAGCTCACCCATCACACTACAGGAATATTGATTTTTCCCAACACAAATTAAATGCCGAGAAAAGGACTAAAAATAACGGAAACACTTTTGGCGGCAATTCCACTAGTGCGGTAATAGCCAATGTGGTAAAAAATAACGGCATTTTAAAAATGTCGCAAAAAGTTTGCGACATTTTTTTGCAAAATTATTTAAATTTCTACAAAAAAAACTTTTGGGGGAATTTATATTAATGTTGGTAATAACCTTTTCGCGGCATTAAAAAAATATTGAGAACAACTTTTTGCAACACCTATTAAATGTTCAACACACTTTTGACGGCACTAAAAAAATGCCGAGAATGATAGTAGCAGCATTAAACAAAATGTTAATATTATTTAGCAATATTGACTAGGAAAAAGTGTTAAAAATCATTAACAAGTGTTGTATATATGTGCAAATACACTACCATAACATTAAATTAAGAGTGAGATAATCAAATTAAAACGTCAATAAATAAAAACTAATAGCATTCATCGTAGATAAATATAATTGAGTTTGGAACAATTATCCACCCACAAAGTAAAATGTATTACATGTCCAAAAAGAAAAAGAGGGAAAACATGAAGTGAAATAAAATTTTATATAATGGGCGGTCCTTGTCCATCAAAGTCAAACATCCTCTTCGACCTACAAAGAAAAAAAGTCAATCTTCAGTTATTGATACTTATTCTTTAGTATTTCAATTAAAAACTTAAAATTAAAAATTAGTATATTAGCAATATGCCACGCTACGGTTGAATGATATGCATTTCTAATTGGGAACTTGTTTCCATACGGTCTAGACAATGGTTCATTTGTTACAACTATTTTCTCAATATGTACTTCCCAAAGGTATTCACCCATTGGCGTACCACCTACTTTTGTTGAAGGGTCCTTGCTTAAAATAAATCCACGTGCCACAACCACTTTTGAAAGTCCGAAAGTAATAAGGTCTATAATTTTAGGAAGTGAATTATTTGAGACCCTTTGTCATGGTTGATGGTGCTTCTTATTCTTTTTTTATGGTTCTTTCTACAAACAAGATAAATATATCATCAACCATATATTTTTGAAAAAAATCGACAAAGTTATATTTATTTTCAAGACATCCCAAAAAATTTAAGACTATGTAGAACCAAATAAACGAGCAATCGAATGTCAAGTATACATAAACTCCCCAAGGAAGCGCAAATATATTGTGACCTTTAAAATACTTTAAATTACTAACATGCCTGAATTGAAGTAGCATTTGTTTGTTCACTAACACGAGCAGTCTCGGTGGGCAGCCAAGTGTTGAGAATTGACAATCTACAAAAAATGAATTATTTCAGTCATGAAAATGTGAAGTATTAAATTATGATTTTGAAAAGTATTTATCTGCTTACCTGTTGAGATGGAGCTATATGGTGGTTTGATTGTGGTACCACTATAGGTTGAAATTAGTTGGTTTCTTCTAATTGTTGCTCGAGTTGCAAAATAAACCTATATGATGGTATGTTTTGCTCTTTAGAGGATTGATGAACCTGTTAATAGCACGATTTAATATTAGAATATAAATTTATATATATACACGATAATTAAGCACAAAAGATAAAAGGGTTTACTTATTAACCAGTTTGGATACATCGAAAGGATAAGTCATCATGTGGGTGCGTATCAACTCAAACTGAGCCTCTCAATGATCAAATTTATCTTGAAATTCATATCAAACTCAGATCGTAGTCGTTCATATTCTTTTTCATTAACCTTCAACTGCTTAGTTCCATGCACATCAGTTGGAGATGGTCCATGCCCATAAACTCGACAATGACCCTGTTTATCAGGTCTCGTGACTTCATAAATATCTTGTCTTTATGACTCATAGATTCATTACAATCTGGCAGAAGTTCATCTACTTTTTGCCTCATTTTTGACTGAAATAAAACAACCCTTATTATATAAAAAAAATTATAATCATTCATTCACAGAACCAAAACATAATAAAGATCCGAATATTTCCCCACCACTAATTTTAAATGCTTCACATATTAATTTCATGCATAATATTTTTGTACCATTGCTTCAACGGAATCCTTATCGATGGCTGAACCATTACTCCTCTCTTGTGTTTTGATGTAAACATCAACAAACAAAACCTTTCTCCATTGATCAGCCTTCATCTGCATAAATCTAGTGATTCTTAACTCGTTAAATAAATAAGTTTAATAACATAAAATAATATTCACAATCGAAATCTTTTATAAAATACCTTATGAGCAACATTCGCATGACTCTTTCTTTCGGAAGTATGTGGAGTTCTTTGTTTCTTACGAGTTCAACGATTTTTTGGACTCGTTTTTTATTACAAAAATATATTTAAAATATATGTTTAACTTGGATTTATAAAACTTTACTTCTAGTAATACATTCATTCCCTTGCCTCATGAGTTCCCCAATACTTAACAAGTTGTGACAACTGCTCTAGCTTTACTCTAGGTGGATAATATTTCAATCTCTATTCGTCGGTATCAAAGGCACGATAATGTTTCTTTATCTCTGCTTTCCAATTATTTCATATCTTTCTAACCTTCTTCATGCACATTTTTTTGAATTCTTCAGGGGCATCAGTGTTCTCCTATATAATTAAGATGCATGGAAAAATAATTCATCTACTACACACAATTTTAGCTTAAATTATGTTTTATCATTTTCAAAGTTATGATTTTTGTTGTTGACTTTTTTGTGGTTGACAAGACAATTTATGCATAGTGATTTGTACCTAAAGAATTCCAAATTTTCGATTCGGTTACCACGAATCATGGTATCTTTTGATTTTACCTTCACCTCTCACCATATATGTTCCTTGTATGGGTATAACTCCTTGCAATGCCAATCTTTGAAAGCCAGTGGTAACCTGTTCAGAATTGATATCATATTAAATTAGTAACCTCTTACATCGATTAAATAATCATCTTTAAATTGTCAAGAGATAACATAAAGTATTTCGGAGAGTATTCTAATAAGAGTTGTGTTCTACATAAATTTACAAAAGAAACATTATGTGTTCCCATGATGAACTAAAATTACTATATGGGTAGATAGTCTATCTGCGATATCTCTGACTGACTGATAGAAATCGTTGAAGTGAAGCTCTAAGCATTTTCCCGTACCCTATAATTCATCCAACTTCGCAATGCCTCTATGTTTAGTGGCATATTGTGCTGAAGTGAACCGTAAAAATTGAAAAAAGTAGGTAAACTTCAATCTACAAAGTTAATTAAACACATATACATCAAATAACTTTGAGTACCTTCTTCATGTGAATGGGCATCTTGGTTATGTAAAGGCTCACTCTTCGTCGAGCAAATATCGATTTCACTATCACTTGAGTTTGATCATTTAGTCAAGCTTGAATCTGAAAGGGAATGAGAATTGGGTTGAGATTGCGGCTGAAATGGTGGTTAGAGATTGGATTGTGAGTGCAAGTGAGACTATGAACGGTAATGTACCCATGAGAGGGATTTGCTCTGCCGCTGCGATGTCATAGCAACCTCCAATAATAAAATTTCACCACTGAGTTTACAAGAGTAATGTTTATCCAAGCCAAGATGTTCTAAAATTCACTTTTGAGAATTTATGCAGAGTTTGTGGCTTATTTAGTTAGTGCACTTATTCAAGAATTTTGCCATATTTTCAATAGCACAACTGATTGGTAATCCCCTTAAAATTGATGAATACACTCTTTAATTACTGATCCAGTCAAACTAGAATTTGTGTGGAGGTAAATATAACCAAAATTATTCCCAAAAGGATTTGGATTGGATGTGGAACTAAAGGCTTTTGGCAACCTGTTATATATGAAAAGTTGCCCCTACTGTAATTCTTGTAAGAAAGTTGGCCATCTAGAGGTGGATTGTACCAATAAAATTATTGAGAAGCCACTTTTCAGCAGTCTAAAACTGTTTTATACTTAATCCTAATAATTGACCCATCCCCCCTAGAACGACGCTACCTTTTTAACCATCAAGCCTTTTTTCACTACCGTAGCCAAAACTAAATAGCATAAGGATTGCCACCCAATGAAAGAACTAGAAAACTCGAAGACCTGTCACCAATCTCACCTTAACCCTACCACTTCACTACCTTTGGAACTAAATCTTACAATCACAATGTTTCGAATGTTCAATTTTAAACCTGAAATCAACCCAAAAAACTCAACAATGTTAACTCATTTAAAGAACCATCTTTTATTTCCTAAAGCGAAAAATTAGTAACTGGTAATAAGCACAGGGGAATATGGAAATCAAAGCATGTTCTCATATTATATCAGCAATCAAAATTCAACTAAATAATAAGTAAGGAATGTACTAATATGATTAATGCATTCAAGTAAAACTTCAACATCAAGCAAAATCAAAAAAAATATCCATTATGTATGCTAATAGATTAGAAAATCAGTGCAGAATAATAGATAACTATAAGTAATCAAAATCTCAATGTAAATACGAATACGTAGGGAACTACTTCTAATTGATGAAAAGTAAACCTTACACAACATGCACACAAAAGAAGAACTTATTTTTCACTAACGCTCTTAGGATTAGTTGTCCCATCAAATGAATGTGATAGTGGTAACGACTCCCATGTTTGACTATCTGGACTACAGATTTGTGCCTCTTGAAACAAGTCATGAAGTGTTATTATTTTATGTTTAAATCAGTAATGAAATTATGAATGGTGTATCCAATTTACACCAATATTTTGTCCGAATAGGAAAATTTTGAACATGACATCAGTGATCTGAGAGTACTCTTTTGGGGGTTAATTTCAAAATCCACAAAAGCTGAACAAGTATCATTTGCAAAATTATGAAAAAAGAAATCTAAGCCGGTGAGAACCCGACATAGAGTTGTTAAGATCCAACATATACAGATTATTATGATAAATATGGGGTGCCAATCCAAGAAGAGCAGAACTAATGCAGAGGAGAAGAATACCAATTCCATACAATTAGAATTCTAGTTGAATTCCAATTCTATGACACCGAAATAACCTAATTGTTATAAATATAATAGTTGATGAAAAGGAGGGTGGGGGCCACATAAGGTCCCACTTGCTTAATTTTACCCATATTTGTTTAAAATAGATATTTTTATAAATAGTTACCAATTACTATATAGTCAAATATGTCCTACATTTCTTTTGCTCCAATTGGTCCCATTAGAAAATATTTTTTCTAGTAAATATCTACGACATATGCAAATATATATATATATATATATATATATATATATATATATATATATATATATATATATATATATATATATATATATATATATATATAATAAAACACATCACGGTTTGAATCCAACAGTTAAATATGATCTCTTTAAGAAGGTCTGTTGAGGATAAAATAACTTACCAGATAATTTCTCTAGAGATAGGGATATGGTATCTTCAAACAATATAAAGAATTGAAGGCAATCTATGATTGTCATTAGAAAATATATCTACATGCATACTATTGATCTCATCGTGAAGATATTATAAAGAAAAACTCACCACTTTTTTTTTTTGTGTGTGGAATCAACTCCAGGAGATAATCTAGCGAAGATATTTTAAAATTTGAGTTCATATTTACAGATATCGCATGCTAAAGTTTTAAAAATCGGATGGGGTGATACTAAAGTTTCCAACATGGGTTTTTTACCAAGTTGACCAAGTTTTGAGGACATAACACTAACCATTAAAAAACTAACTCTTACAATAGATTTGCAAGTATTTGTTGGCATCAAGCAGGAACCAAACCATAAAGCAAGGTCTATAAATTATTTATAATTACAGACTATTATATTATTTAGTCATACACCCCCAAACAACATACTAAATTGAGATGCACGGAAGGATGGAACATACCATATAATGATATCATCACAAAAATGGACAAACATTTACCATGGGTGAGTATTATAGATTCTATTAGGCAAGTAATATGATATGAAAGTTAAAAGCCTACTACATAATCCCCAAGTATGCCATTATTGCGTTTTCCTATTAATAATACCATGTTTGTCAGTATTCTAGTATTCTTATTCTTAAGAGACATTTTCTAATGACACCCAAAAAATTAGTTTTATTCTAAAAAGGTCATGCATCACCAACATATATATACTTAGACATATCTAAGTTCTCATTACTAAACAACATACCTCTTTTTTAAGTGAATGGAACAATTTGACTACGATATTCGGAGAAGATTCTCTACCAAATTTATCAAAAAAATTAACCATTTTAGTGGGTGGCACGATTATCAATAGTTCTAACGGTTGAAAATGGACACATTTATCCAATTTGAATTTCACTGACTAAATGGATAAAAAAATTATAAAATTTGGTAGGAAAGATCTCCATGGTGAGGAATCAATAAGTTCATACGTTTGCGTTAAAAAATAAGAGTTATGTTAACTTAAGTATGTCGGAAGGTATGTTAACCAAAGTTTTAGTAATATTTAATAGTAATATTTAATTAATAAGTCTTAGTTATATATACTAGTAGTATATACTTATTGGAAGATAAGAAAAGGATATTTCTCATCTCTTTATGGAATATGACATCATACAGCTGAGTAATCAATTTTGAAGCACTCACCAACCTATATCATACAAAAAGAGACAAGGAAAACTCAAAAATGAATATTAATCCATGAAAAGGGATTAATTGGGGAAGTAACCTATTAATATTCACTTATCAGTTACCAACTCCATAAAAATAACGTACGTATGCACAAGTACTTGTGTATCCTAGTAGTGACTATTAGGATATAAAACTCTATAATTATAGAGTATCATATGCACAGGGTAGCATATGATACTCTATAATTTATTTTGTGGAGGAAATGATGACTACATAGCATTGAGTATTGGTAAAGGGCTTCCCCTACTCAAACGTTTGGTGATCTGGTCTTGTTGGAGATGGAATAATAAATGTATCTAGTTTGGTTTATCATCTACTAATAGAGTAATAATTTGTTAAGTTCAGGATCAGGCACTTTTTAGACCATTCATCAGAAGCTTCTTCTATTTGTTGAACTCCTGAAACCTCCTTATACAAATTTAAAGCGAAAAGTTTCCCTTACAGCCCTTTGTTTTCTTTAAATTACTTTTTGTGAATACCAACGCACAAATCTCAAACAGTGTACTTATAAGTAGATGTCCTTTGAGTGCTTGTGCTCATGTTGGCCTAGTGGAACAAGGCCTAAGGCATTTTAATTCTATGGTTAGTGAATTCAGTATTGAACCAAGGATAGAACATTTTTCCTCCCTTATGGATGTTATGGGTCGGCAGGGGCAAGTGAGGATGCCATGGATGTGATTAATAGTATGCCAATTGAGCCATATAATGTTGTGTGGGGTACATTATTAGGTGCTTGTATGGTTCATAATAATTGAAAGTTATCTTCGGTTACAGCTGAGGCATTGATGAGGCTCAAACCAGAAAGCTCTGCCCCATATGCTCTGTTGGACAACATGTATGTGGATGTGGAGAGATGGGATAATGCCACCGAAATCAGGATGTTAATGGCAAGGAATAATATTAGAAAAGAACCGGTGTATAGTAGGGTTGACTCGAGTTCCTAATAATGAGAATGGAACAAAATAATAGAAGAACAGTAAATATTATCGATCCAATCTCTCGGCTTCCAGTTTGAATCATAACTCACGAGTAACAATAGAGATAATGAAAATTGATTTTCGCCCCTGGTTTGAACCATTGAGCACACAACGATGCCTGATCATAACAACAACAGCGCAACAGGGAAGCACATAACTGATTGATCCCCTCTAAACACTATAATATGATATTTCCAGCACATCAAAATAATCCATAACTTTGGACCATATCCTACTTCTTCTTTGGCATAACTCTAGCTTCTGAAAATCGATCCAGAGGGGCATCAAAACCTTAAGGTGTAATAAAGTTTATGTGCAAAATCGAGTACACCAAAAAAGATATGACCCACCCCCAAACTAAACAACAACTTAAACCCATCACATCTCCACCACTCAACTTCAACGCCATCTCTAACACAACACACTATTTCAGACTCTGTGTAACATATGAGGAACATAACATATATATGTACATTTTTCCTTAAATGTTAGGATGATTTACTAAAATAATAACATATGAGATAATTTGGTAAGATTTCCCTTGATAAGTATTCAAAAATACATATCTCAAGTTCCTTGAACATAAACACAAAACATAAACAAACATGCCAAATATATGTTGAAGCAAGTATCAAGGGAGAAAAATATTGTAACATAGTAATTTTTTCTCAAATACGAAATTGTAACAGAGTAAACATATACTAAAATCATAACATATGATATAATTTGATAAGAGTCCCCTCGATAATGGTATTCAAAAATACATATCTCAAAGTGTCGTGTTTAACCATACACTATATAATTGAAACAAACATAATAAAGAATTATTAAAGTATTGGATCAGGTTATCTAATAAATATTCATAGTCATGCCTTACGGCTGCACCCGTACTATCGAAATGGTTCATCAGTAGAGATGTTAACACTATCAGTTACGTTTCAAAGCCATGGAAGATCCAAGATTTTTCTTATGGGCAGAGTATGAATCACCGAGATATGATAGTGCGAAAGAGGAATCAATGTATCACCGGGATATGATAGTGCGAAAGATCAATCAAACGTGTAAAATAATTACTTATGAGACGATTATTAATAATTACTTATGACAACATAATAACTTATTATGTTTTCAAAGAAAAAATACCTTGATAAATTGACAACCACCAATGGCAAAGCTATCAAATGCCCTATTGCACTAATAAGAGCTAAAATTTTGTGTCTATAAGGAACTTTCTAACTAAAATTTGAACAACATCCATTGAATATGTGAGTAAAATTCCTATTTTAAATCATAACATCACAAATTGACTAAGACCTATACAATAATAGATGTAATCATCATTAAAAAGGCAAGAAATATAAAATGCATTCATTCATTAATTATCAATAAATACAAAAATAAAACTAAAAACAAAAATAACTTGACTCTCCATCATTATTTAAGCATTCATACATATGATGTGAAACAAATAAAAAATGCATTTAGTCATTTTTAAAATATTAAACTAAGAAAAAAATGTCAAATTTCATGAACATCTAAGCATCCTTAAAATAAAACCATTCATGACTGAAAAATTCATGTCGAATGCCATCTTCATCCATGTCAGTATCATAATCATCACTTTAAATATCATAATCATCACTGGTCTCCTCCTTTTTGATCACTTTCATCTATATCACTCTCATTAGCTTCCTCGTCCGCCTCTAAATCGTCTTCATAAGTCTAAAAAACATCCTCATCAATATCAACACATATATCATCACCACCAGTGACATCAACTATGTTGTTGGGACACCTGGCCTAATTAAATCCCGGGTGTTCAGACCTAAATTAAATTAAAACGGGTTTCTCAGTTGGTTCATTCTTAGCATTATTGTCAAAAAACTTTTTAATTACTAATCACCTAAGTGAAAAATAGACCGGTACCAAATTTAATCTTCATTAATCCAAGGCAAATTACTCATAAGGAATTAATAGATAAACATTCACAATAAAAAATGAATCAAACCATCTAGCAATATAAAGGATAAAATCTTGTTGAGTCAACATTCGACTAAAAACCAAAACTGCTAAATAAAATCCATATAATCCAAAACTGAAATCTGAAATAAAGACTATGGACAACATGTCCCAGTAGAGAATATTATAATGAGATCTTATACTAGATATGAATAGATTGAGCGTCTATGTAAAGTCCTTCCAGCCTCCACAAAGCTCCAGCTATGAGTTCCTGTGTGAAATATATACTGTATTACTTAATTTTCTTTTAGATGTATTCGTGACATCTCATTATCTACTAACTCGCATAAGTAGATTATTAATACATTATATATTTCACACACAACATATACTTATAAATTCATTTATTTCTAATATGTCCTCTTAACACACATTAAGGACTCTTAGTTTGAAATGGTCCATCGACACCATGTAAGAGTTTGGTTCAGAATGTCACCTCGACAAAGGAATAATCATCTCGACCCCACTAATGAAATTTATACATAGATTTGTTCAGAACTCTTTCGTCACGACCCCAACTTACTATTTCCATATATTAGTTCGGAATCCTACATAGACCCTAATATAGGTAATTATACTTTAGGTATTCTCACCACCTAAGTATCTATATAATTCAATAGGTATACACACAACCTAATAATAGTGTTTGTGCGTAATATTTTCTCTTTAATATTAACCGTACTAATTTATTTACGATTTACCTCACTATAGTATTTTAATTGAGTATTCACACAACTCTAAGGGACTTAGTTACCCCTCTATTCACTTCAGTAGTTAAGTTATTTCTAACCTACTGATATACCCCTCGGGATTACCTTTACTCTCTCCGTAACTCAAATCTCAAATTTTCGATATACTACTCGATCGGTTTATCCTCGTCAGTCCATTACTTCCAATCTTGCACTCTATGATTATAATGGACATCCACTATACACCTATTGGTACTCTCTAAGTCCCTACATAGGTTCAACATCATCCCTAAGGTTTTCTCCAATCATTGGCAAATGATTAGAACTCAACTAACAAAATAACCCAGAATTAGCCTGGGTCGATCGATCGACCTGGACCATCGATCGATCGACTCCATCGATCGATCAACATTCAAGGATTGATCGATCAATCGAGCAAGTGCATGTGTTGTTCGTCTTCTTCATGCATTTTCACACCATTACCAATTTCCCAACTAAAATGATAGCTCAAAAAACTTGAAACCAATGGTTTCTAACCATTCCTACATACTCTAGGATGATTTCCAATGATTTAAACATCGTAAATCTTCACGAATTTAGGCCAGAATAATTCAAATCCTTTAATTATTCAAGAACCCTAAAAATATGTTCTTTCCATATTTTAAATCATAAACCCATATTTTAATTTGTATTAACAATCATGGTTCCTCTGATTTTCAATCTTTTAAAGATATAAATCTAACTACATGCTATTTCTACCCAAACATGCAATTAATCAATTCTTTTTCTCCGAGAACAATAACCAAAATTGATTATTCATAAATCCTACGCATGGATATTATAACTCAAAATAATTTGTAAATAACCACTTGCCTTATTCAGAGATGGTCTGATTTCGTGATTGTTGGCGGTGATTGATTGTCTTTCTCCTCCAATATTCCTTTCCAACTAGTTTGTGGTGCAAGAACCCTTTGAATCCTTCACCAATTCTTCCTTAGGCTTAGAGAATAATCTCTTTTCTCTCTCTAATGGCATTCCTTTGTGTTATGAGGTTTCTAATCCTAACCCCACTTTTAATCTACTGATAAAACACTCCAAAATTCGTAGGTATTCTCACCACCATATGACAAATGACTAAAATACCACCGTATAGTCCTGGTTTATCGCAAAAATGCCCTGGTACCCGACTAGTTCCCCGAGTATACTAGTTTGACTAATTCTGAGAACACATTATATATGGACTTACTTGAGTCTATATATATAGGAATTCCAACTAGTTTGGATATTGAGACAAAGTAGTTTAATTTTTATTAGTTGCTCCATCTTACAAAGGTTTAAGAAGATTGAAGAATTCCAGTCCAAGAAAACCTCAAGATCAACCTAAAGGGAAGTTAATTCCACCTATAACCACTTTAAGACACTTGCACTACATATTTTTTATTCCTATGTGCATATGTGGTTTTTAAACACTTCAATTAAATTTTAAATCAATTTAACTCATTAAACAACATTTTTAAAACATTTTAAATAATTTTTGAAATTATGAAAATTTGGTTTTTAAAAGTGTTGGGGTTAAAAAATTGTATTCTATAAAGTGTTTTAATTCAGTAAAAGTTAGCTTGGGTAGGATCTCAAAGCGCTAGAGACTTCAGGGGGAGTTTGCAAATATTTTCAAAACACGTGTTTTACACCCTTTCTCCACCGTACATGTGTTGGCTTCTCAGGCTGTCGATTTGTGTTTTCACTAAGACTCATTCCTACTATTTAATCTCATCCCTTGGACGGTTTTAATCAATGTTTTGCATGTCTCCTTTTTCAATCCCCGTGTTTCCATTTAAACCAATGTGATTTTGTTTTTCCACCGCTCGTTAAAAACCTTTGGATGAGAAGTCAAAGTGGTCAAAACCAATCTCAGCCTTTGGATTGCATAAACCGTTCGAGATCCTTCCACAGCCAGTATATAAGCTCTCTAAGTCTCAGCAATATGAGACTTTTTCCATTTCGTCCAACTAGAGAGAAAAAGAGAGAGTAGAGATAAGAGAAAGAGAGAGAGAGAGAGGGAGGAAAGAAAAGAGAGAAGAAAACCTATTCTTCGAATCCTCACACCTCTGAGTGATTACCATTCATACATACAACATAACCTTTAACGTTTCATCTACCAGGAATCCAAACTTTGAGTCTTAGAACCATTTTAGGGTTTCTGTGATATTGGTGGTGGGTTTGATAGTCTTTTGACTCTCTCAGAACTCGTCTCTAAGAAAATAGCAAGTTTCATTGTTGAAACTTGAGATTTTCTAAAAGAGAACATCACACATTTACTTTTTTGTTCTCTTTTGGATCTCTTATTTTAGATCCACTCTGTTTCAAATGATTTTTGAAAAATAAACTTTTGTTTTCTTCAAGGCTAAATCAGATCCTTAAAACGTTTGTGTCTCTTGAACTATATTTCACATTTTGTGAAATAAATCTGTACAAAAATAAAACGAGGCACATAGGACCTTGGCTAGTTTTAAAAACAAAATTGTTTTTCAGATATGATCTTGATAAGAAGCTTATTTGAAAAAATACTTTGGATCAGACTTTGCATGTCATATATAACCTATTGATTCATAGGATCTTGTCTGTATAAATAACTTGAGAGGGTGAGTTACATAATCTGCATTTAGTACACCTCACATACACATTATCACACACAAACACTTAGTCACAATGGTTCTGGTTGAGAGACTTGGAACTTGAAAGAGTTGCTAGAATCAGAATCCAAAGAAAAGGAGCTCAAGGAAAAAGGCAAAGAAGCAACAAAGAAAAGATCATCTCTAGTCAGAAAACCTTTGGAGTGGAGTAGCTCATGTAGGTATAACTCTGAACTTATATTTAG
Organism: Sambucus nigra; assembly: GCA_949130495.1. NCBI lineage: Eukaryota > Viridiplantae > Streptophyta > Magnoliopsida > Dipsacales > Adoxaceae > Sambucus > Sambucus nigra. The sequence goes on along the minus strand of OX422212.1, from coordinate 331,415,964 downwards.
GATCTTTGTGTGTTTGCTTAAGTGTTGTAACCTAATTCTTTATTTTAGTGGATTTTTTATTTTGTACCGTAGAGGGCACCATGGATGTTTTCCTTCATTAAGGGTTTTACCACGTTAAAATTCTTGGGTTATTTAGTTTGAATGTTCTTAATTTCTGTTGTGATTGGTACTGCATGTTGAACTTAGTAGATGGTTTTTAATTTCTAAAACCTTAGGTAATCAACTACCAAATCTAGACTACGTATTTAGAAAATAATTTTGAACACATCTTGTGTTGTTTATTCGAAAAGAGTTTTGTCCAAAAAGTTTATTTGGAGTTTACTCAATTTATAACATTCTATTATAAATCTAGTAAACATGTTTTTCAAGTGGTATCAGAGCAGGCCCATCTTTTGTGATCCGGAAACTTTAGAAATTATTTTCGAAACCTCTTTCAAAAATTCTGAATATGGAAGAAGGATTTGAGAAGTTTGGTAACCTCTCCAGACCACCACTCTTTGATGGAAACAACTTAACAAAAAACAAATCCCCGCCAAAAACTCTAGGAGAGCCGCTTTTTTTTCCCTAATTTTAGTGGCATTAGGTATAAAAGGCCTAAAAAATATCACATTTATATCAGCATTAATAAAAAAAATGCTCTATTTATGCGGCATATCAATATAAATGCTGTGAATTTTCAATACTTATAAATAAATGCTGGTAAAAGGAAAAAATTTAGCATTTTAAAATTAAACCGAGAAAAATGTGCCGGAAAAAAATAGTTTTCCTGTAGTGTCATTATTAACCACCTTAAAGGAAAAATCCCGCGCCTCACACCCTTAATATATAAGGAGTTAATCTCCAAGTAAATGTAAACATTTAAATCTAAAGAAGAACAATAATTTATTTATTTTAGACGAAGTAACTTATCAAATATTGTGTGTATATATAAAAATAATTATAAATAAAGATTATATAACTTACAATGTTCAACGATTTTGATTTTGTAATATTTCAAAAATATTGGGTATATTATCTTGGGAAAAAAATATCGTATATATAAATTTACGTAAAAACTAACATTTTGATTATATGAAATGATTGGGGAGTATTATAGGGTTAGAAGAAAAATGGCTTGGTAGACTAATAGTTAAATGGGTTGACATAATTTTTGGTTAAAAATGAAGGTCAAATGGTAAAACAAAAATTGAAATACGAGAATTAAACAGAATACTCAAAACAAACTGAGGAGAAATAAAAACAACTCATAATTTTATTAATATATGTGTTGATACCAAATTTAGTCTGCTGACATGGCTCAATTGGGTGAAGACACGTGGCAATCTACGTGGCAACAACAAACACTTACGAACAACACCATGACTCCGAGGAACCATACTATAACGAGGAACTCTGCTTTCCCGATCAACTCAGACGCTCCGACCTACAAGAACTCTCCGAGGAACTTTTGAGTACTGAGGAACTTTTGAGTACCAAGGACCTTAGGCGGTCCGAGCTGCACCTCGAACAAATCATTAATAGCAGGATAACCAACATATTGAATGCGCATTAAATGCTTATTATTATCATATAGATGTATACGCTTAAGGGGCATTGAATGTATTACCCTTTCACATTACAATCTTAGGGCTATAAATACATTGTATTATCCTCATTGTAGGAGGACGAGAATTTCTTGAGAAAACTTGTAATCGAGAATTCCCAAACAGTCAGAAATAACAAAAACAGTGGACGTAGTCCATTCTTATAAGGCTGAACCACTTTAAAATTTCTTTGTCTCATTTTATTTATCTGTGATTAAATAATTAGATATAATCTAATTTTTTACATCAACAGATTGGCGTCGTCTGTGGGAAACGACTGGTAATATCGTTTTTCATCAAAAACAATTCATCATAAATGACTGATATTCCAGAACCCAGCAATCGAAACGCTCGAAGCCCTCCAAATCCATCTGCTCGGCCCAATATTTCAGATCTGGCTGGAATAATGACAAATCTGGCCCAGGGCCAGACAGTCATGCAAGAAACTATGCGACAACTCATACGAACCCTCCATAGTGGTGCACTAACCCATTCGGAATCATGAAGTAATTAAAGAAATACCCATTTACCTTCTTCGCGTACTAGGCGTATCGATTCATATCGTACTGAGGAGTCTGAAGATTTTTCTTATCAACCTAAACGAACTTCGTCGGTACGAGCCACAGATACTGAACAACGTATCACTCTCTCTCTAGAAAGGACCAGTGCACTAGAAATATTAAGCAGAGTATCTCCTTTTGATCGATTAGGTCCTAAGAGGAGCAAAAGTCCTCCTAGAGCAGCATCGAGGAGTTTTCGACGACCATCAGAGATAAGGGAAGGATCTGCCCAGTCGTGACCAGTTGCTCGTCAAGATAGATCCCAAGAAGCCACATCAACACGATCAGTTGCTCGAACCAACAGGCCCAAGGAAGGAAACGATGCGTGGAAAGGCTTTATTCATAGGCTGGAGGATAGATTAAGGGAAATGGATAAGGCCAAGAGCCAAGAGCCCTCTACAACAAAATTTTGTGCAAGGAACACCTTTTGTCCCGACCATTATAGATTTTCCAACACCATCAAAGTTCAAAGCACCTGTTGTGACCCCCAAATATGATGAAAAGACCGACCTTGTCCTTCATATAGAACAATACCAAGCTGCAGCCAACATCTATGCTGTTCCAGATGAGATGAGATGCAGAGCATTCTCGGGAACTCTTACCGAATCTGCTCAAATATGGTATAATAATCTTCCTCGGGGTAAGATCTCAACTTTTTTCCAACTGGCAGAGTTATTCATTGGGAATTTATGTTTTGGGGCAAAGCCAATTAAACGAGTAGCGCATTTGTTAAGTGTTAGACAAAAAGTTGGTGAAAGTACCAGAGATTATATAACTCGTTTTAATAATGAGAAACTCAAAGTCATTGATTATGAGGAAAAGACAGCGATTACCACCTTGATGAGTGGACTACTGCCCAACAAGTTGTACTACACTTTGTCCAAAGATCCACCTAGAACCATGTCAGATCTGATGGGAAAAGCAGCCAAGATTATGAATGCCGAGGAGGCTATGGCTGCGAAGAAGAATATGGATGCCAAAGAAACCAAGGTGGAAGGTGATAAAGCTAAGAAGAAAGAGCATAAGAACAATGGTAATGACAAACACTCAAAAATAAGGTCGTTTTGGAAAGTATTGAAGAAATTTGATAATTATACTCCTTTGAAAAAAGATATCAACCATGTTCTAGAAGAAATCAAGAACAACGAGGAATTAAACTGGCCAGAGAAAATAAAGGCAGACCCTGACAGGAGAAATAAGGCAAAATATTGCGAGTTTCACAAAGATCATGGCCATATGACCAAAAATTGCATAGCTCTTCAGAATAAGATTGAAACACTCATCAGACGAGTAAAACTGGCAAAATATGTTGATCGGAGGAATGATAGAAGAAACAACGACCGAACAAGGGAGAGGTCTAGATCTCCTCGTCGAGTAGAGGAGAACAAGAAAAGATACCATGAAGTTGATCCAGAAGATGACCCCGATCTTCCCAAGAGACCAAGGCAGCCAGAACGTGAAGTATTTTCAATACGCTTTGGGTTATTTGATTGTAATGTTATTACAGGTGGAGATGCAAGAGGAGGAGACCTTACTGCAGAGAGAAAAGCTTACCTCTGTGAGGCTCAATCTTGCTCATACAGTCAACGAATAAATCTAGCTGAGGAGGATCGCCCGAGAAAGGTAAACAAAGAGAAATTGGTCATTGGTTTCTCAAAGAACGACCTCGTAGGTGTTCTATATCCTCATGATGACCCATTGGTGATCAAAATGAGGATGAAGGAGGTAATGATTTCAAGAGTACTGGTAGACAATGGTAGCTCGGTAGACATCATGTTCTACTCGTGCTTCGACTGTTTAAATATAAAGCTATCTCAACTGGAGCCTTATCATAGACCCCTCCTCGGTTCTGCTAGCGAGAAAGTATTTCCACTTGGGATGATCAAGTTGGATATATTCATTAGTACATGGCTTGCTTGTCGAATAGAAAGAATACGCTTCTTTGTGATGGATAAGAATGTTCAATCAGCATACAATATCATAATGGGAAGAGTAGGATTGAAGAAGTTCAAAGTTGTACCATCCACGGTACATCAATGACTAAAATTTCTAACAAATTTTAGAGTAGGAGTTGTGAAAGGTGATCAGAAAGTAGCTCAGGAATGCTATTATTCATCCACCGAGCAAGAGTAAATGGAGGAATCAAGGAAAAAGACCACCACCTATCAAGTGGATGAAGGTGCAGAAATTGAAACATTGGATCCTAGAGATGAGTCGCAACTCGTGAAGGGTCAAATGGTGGAAGCTACTGAAAACATCATCCTGGACGACGAGCACCCTAAACGAACTACTCAAGTAGGTTCGTCGTTGGAAGCCTCACTAAAACATGAATTGATAACTTTCCTAAGAAGCAGAAAGCAAACTTTTGCGTAGAGTCATGAGGATATGCCTGGGATAGACCCAAATTTCTTATATCATAAACTCAATGTGAATAAGGATATCAATCCTGTGAAGTAGAGAAGAAGAGTATTCAGTCCCGAGAAGAATCAAGCTATACAGGAGGAAGTCAAGAAGCTCCAGAAAGCTTGTTTTATTGAAGATGTTAAATATCCAGACTGGTTAGCAAATGTGGTGATGGTGAAAAAGAAGAACAATAAATGGAGGATGTGTGTAGACTTCACCGACCTCAACAAAGCATGCCCAAAGGATCACTTTCCGCTGCCCCCAATTGATCAACTAGTGGATGCTACCTCGGGACACGAGTTGCTGAGCTTCATGGATGCTTATTCTGGTTACAATCAGATTAAAATGAAACTTGAAGACAGGGAGAGTACTTCTTTCATTACCCCTAGGGAAACTTATTGTTATAATGTTATGCCTTTTGGTTTGAAAAATGCAGGTGCAACATATCAGCGGCTGATGAACAAAGTGTTTGCAGAACAAATCAGTTGCAATATAGAAGTCTATGTTGACGATATGCTGACAAAGAGCAAGAAAGATGTTGATCATCTAGTTGACTTAGGCCAAACCTTTGATCAACTAGATAAATATCAAATGAAGTTAAATCCGAAGAAGTGCACATTTGGAGTACGAGAAGGCATGTTTCTCGGATACATTGTCAATCAGCGAGGCATTGAATCTAACCCTGAAAAGATCAAAGATCTGTTAGGGCTGTGATCCCCAACAATGAAGAAAGAGGTGCAAAGTTTTACAGGACGAGTAGCAGCACTCAACAGATTTGTATCGCGAGCAACTGATTGATTTCTCCCATTTTTTAAGACGCTCCGAAAAACTTTTGAGTGGAATGATGAATGTGAGAAGGCTTTCCAAGACTTGAAGAAATATTTGGGAGCACCTCCACGGTTATCCAGGCCAGTGATGGGAGAAAAATTATACTTGTATCTAGCAGTGTCCGAGAATGTAGTTAGTTCGGCCTTGATAAGAATGGAGAATGGAGTACAAAAACCAATCTACTACACAAGTAAGGCCTTCCGAGGAGCATAAATCAGATATCCAAGGCTGAAAAAATTGGCACTAGCATTGATCGAGGAAAGTAGAAGAATGAAGTCATACTTCCAGGCTCATACCATAGTAGTATATACTGATATGCCATTGAGGCAAGCCCTTCATAAACCAGAAAAATCAGGAAGATTGATGTGCTGGGCAATAGAACTTGGGGAATATGATATAGTTTATGAACCCAGATCATCGCTAAAAGGGCAAGCGGTAGAAGATTTTATAGCAGAGTTCTCCTATCCTGATACCCCCGAGGAGAAAAAGTTGGTCGCTGATCAACCTGTGGATGTTACAAGATCATCAAATGCAAGCCCAGACCAACTTAGCTTGCTAAAAGGGCAAGTAGATGTTACAGGATCATCAAATTCAAGCCCAGACCAGCTTAGGTTGGTAAAAGGGCAAGAAAAGATGATCGACGAACAACAAGAAATATTAGGAGATGGTGATAGGAAGCAGCAAATTTTCCACTGAGGAACTCTGTCAGATCAGAAATTTAAAGACGAGTTACCTATATGGAGTCTGTATGTGGATGGTTCATCCTGCACTACAGGATGTGGCTCAGGGATAGTTTTGAACAGTCCGGATGAGGACGATATGGAATACGCCCTACGCTTCCAATTCAAAGCTTCCAATAATGAGGCTAAATATGAAGCCATGATTGCAGGTCTTAGTTTAGCAAAAACTATGGGGGCAGAACAAGTTATTGTTTTCAGTGACTCGCAATTGGTCATAAACCAAATGATGGGAGTATATGCAGCTAAAGGAGAATTAATGATCAGATATCATGCAAAGGCAAAGGAATTGGTGTCAGAATTTGCTACTATTCAGCTAGTCAGAATACCAAGAATGGAGAATGCAAGAGCAGACGCCTTAGCTCGATTAGCATCAGCTACTCGTACCGAGCTGTGAAGGACAATCCCAATTGAAGTTTTAGCTAGTCGAAGTATAGATGAATATCTGACGATAAACTTTAATACCCTCGATTTAGGGTCATCATGGATGGATTCCATCAGGGCATATATTGAGAAAGGGGAATTACCAACTGACAAACTTGCAGCCAAGAAACTGAAGTTTAAGGCTGCTCGTTATGTACTGACTAATGGTATTCTATACAGACGAGGAATTATAGCAGGTTTGCAAAGATGTGTGCATCCAATCGAGGTGAAAGATTTGATTGAAGAGGTCCATGAAGGGTCCTGTGGAGCCCATGTAGCAGGTCGAACACTTTTGCAAAGAATAATGACTCAAGGATACTACTGTGCCGAAGATTGGTCGGTAAGAAAAATCCACTAACTATAGTTGATTGGGTATAAAAACCCACTAACTGTAGTTGGTCGAGAAGAAAAATTTACTGACCTTGATTGGTCGGAAACATTACATTTTATTAGTACGAAAAAGTGATCGAGAAAATTTTTTGATACTCATGACTTTTTAATTACTACCAAGTTGGTCGAGAAATAAAGTATCATCAATTTTAGTTAGTCATCAAATGATTACCACAAATTCAAGATAGTCGACAATAAGTTTTAACAAACTCCAGTTGATCAACAAATTACATAATGTTGCTATACATGCACAGATGTAAAGTGTTTTATAATTACAAGACAATGACAATCAAGATTTGTAAATAAAATTATTTCATTAAATGTAGAACAAAATACATCAAGAATGAAATACAAATTTATTACATTAAGATTCCTATTCTATTGGTTTCTTCCCCTCTGCTTTTGAAACAGGTTCCTCGCCAGCAGGTGGATCATTTAAAGCATGAGGGGAATTTATGAAGTTAAGATCTTCAAGCATCCTGATATTCATCACAGATGGTCGATATAGTAGATGCTCGGGATGAGATATCTCGACATTGGAATGGATATTGTAATCGCCAAGGTATTTGGAAATCAAACACCGAGGGATGGCCCGAGCAGGGATCCAACTCATATCAAGCTTGAACGGTGGCACTGGTAAGTCGAGCAGCCTAGGATTTTGGTAATCCCACAGGTAATGACCATGTTCTAGTTGTAGCACACCTAAGGAATTCAACCATCCCTATTTGTAACCCTCATTATTTGCATTTTGGATACGATCATCCAAATGGTAGAGAGTCTCATTGTAGCCAGCCATCCAGAATTCTCTGGGCTGCTTGTGGAATTAATATGTCAAACTTTCTAGTTGCTCATGGAGATTTTTTATAAAGAGTTCTTTATTTTCCAAGACAGATTTCTGCGCAAAAAGCTGCTCTTTCAGGCCCCTGATCTTCTTAGACATCTCAGTCAATGCCTTGTTCTTTTCCATCAGTTGGAAGGCCTGGTTCTCTAGAGCAGATTGAGTCATCTGTTCCTCGACAGGAATCCAAGCAGCTCTTGCTCATCCCCGAGGAGCTCTTGCTCATCCCCGAGTAGATGTAGAAGGGACAGACCTCTTCAAGGTTTCTAACTCATCCCTCATGTTGTCATTTTCGACCTCCAAGAAAGAGAATCCCTCGTCGGTCACTGGGATCAAAGCATTTGAGGTGGAAGTTGCAGACTTCAACTGAGACACCTCTCTTTCCAGGTTATTATTTTCTTGCTCTACTAACTCAGTTATCTGTCTGTGCTCTTCGACCTCAGCCTTCAAAGTTCTCTCTCTCACATCGTAAGCAGCAAACTATTTATCATATCCCTTATCGGCACAAATTTGCTGATACTTCTTCTCGTACCCCTTGTGCAAAAGGGCACTGAATTCCTTATACTGTTGCTGAAGTTCTTCAAGAGTGCCTTGGAGATCCTCAATCATATCATAGTATGCTACGTTGTTAGCCACTGCACGGTCGAGTAGGCACTTCAAATACTGATAGGCTTTAATTTCTTTCTCTGAATCACCATGACCGAGGATGTCAGTGATTTGAGCTGCACTCGTATCAGTATGACCGGCTTTAAAATATTCATTGCATTGTCGTAACAACTTTTTATCATGAGCAGAAAATAATTCCATCCTAGCCAGAAACTAGTAGAGGAAGAAAAATCAATAATCAATAAGAGTACAAACAGAGCATGAAGAAGAGAATCAACAGTATGCATAAGCAAAAGTTCAAATTTTATTACATCACAAAGTTCAGAAGTACAAAGTTCAGAGTTACATGTTCAGAAGCTACATTTGACAAAGAAAAATAAAATAGAGAGAAATTCGAACAACTCTTAACCTTTTCCTTGTCTCCCTAAACTTTCTCGGGAGGCTGGGACGAGGAGGTAGGTTGCTCGGATGGAGCAGAGGGTTGCTCGGGAAGTGCTGGAGGTTGCTCGGAGGAAGTTGCAGGTAGTTGAAGTTCCTCTCCAGTGGGCTGGATAGTTAGGGGATGAGAAATTTGATCTCCCATCACCATGGAAGATTCCTCAGAGGCAGCTTCATCCTCTTCTTCTTCTTCAGGAGTTGGAGGGGGACCAGGGATGTGTTGCTGAAAGAGTTCAGAATTTTCATCAACTTTCATCTCCTGCAGAGAAGCGACCCATCCAACTCTAAAGTATTTGAGGCTTCCATATTCCACTTGCGACATCATGGCAGCCAAACCTTTATTCAACCCTTTATCCCAGCCGGCACTGAAAGGTTTTTTAACAGCCAATTTCCTCTTTGTCTTCTCCGAGGAAAGATTCTCGGAAAGAAGATTGTCAGCAGCCTTCAGTTTATTCTCAACTTCCTCTTTTTGACGACTTACTTCCCGAAGTTGACCCAACTCCTCTTCAGAAGCCTTGAGCTTATTTTCAAGCTCCCCAGAATTTTTGAGCTTCCCTTCGAGCTCTTTATTCTTCTTCTCCAAATCATTCATTTTTTTCTCCAACCCTTTGGAGACCTCAATAACCTAAGCCTTCTCCTGCTCAGTCGAAGTAAGATTTTTCTCCCAAATTTCCTTATCATCATCATATTTCTGACGAGAATATTTCAGAGACTGCGCCAGGCCTACCAAAGCTTCCTCTACACCAGACGAGGAGCTTGAAGCTTTAATAGCTTCATCTTTCTTCAAAATTGTTTTAAAACAGCTCACCAACTGTGAAAAGAAAACGAAAGCAAGTTAGTGCACAAATACAAAAAGGAAAGAATGAAAATTTAAGACTATAGGACTTACAGAAGCAATGTGACGAGCTACTAATGTGGTAACCGTGTCCCGAGAAAGGTTTTCTTTAATACCTTGGATCTCGAGAATGATCCAAGTCTTCACCGAGCTCATAGCAGAGCTCGGGGGAACAAAAGTGGGAACACCACTAGTCGGGGGCTGAGAGATGGATTCAGCCAAATTGACAGAGGAGCTTTTCTTCAGCCTCCTCGGAGGAGCATCAACTTTCTCAACTAACGATGTAGTCTTAGTCAGAGAAATGACAATCACCTCGCCTGGAACAGCAGCCTTGCTCGGGGCCACTGGGGGCTTCTCGACAACCTTCACAAGAGCAGCCGAGGGAGGTGCATCAATTTTCTTTGTCCCTTCTCCTGGGACATCAAGCTTACTTCTTTTTGCCTCTCCAGCACCAGAGGCAAGTTTCTCAAAAAGGGTAAGAGGTCTTCTTTTCTGCATCCTTTCACTCAAAGGAATATGTGACTCAAGTGAAGAACTTGTAGAGGCTGGTATTGGTTCTCCGTCGCTTATCACCGGACGAGCAGTAAAACAGGAGGTGTAACTCTTGTACTGCAGCAAATATGAAGCTGATCTAATATGCTCGTCGGCAATAGTCTTATGCAAACTCCAGATAAGTTTTAAATGCCTTATATTAACGTCTGCCTCTTTTGGAGATTTTCTTTTTCTGTCAAATGCAAATAAATCAAAATTAAAATATCAGTGGCACATTTTATCAAACACAAATGAAGCATAATTTTGAAAATAAAATAAAAACAACCTATCCCATTGCCATAGGGAGGACATCTGGGACGCTGGTATACATCATCTCCAGTTAATGGAGGGTGTTGCCAATTTTTCATAACAACCCCGTGCTCAAAGTAGTCCCTATTGGCATATGGGAGATTGACCACTAAAGCTCTATTTAAAAACCTAGTTTTTAAATAAAAAGTATTATCGCCCACAGCCCATCTATAACAAAACATGATTTCAATAATTCCTATACGAGTTCCATGAATTTGATTTAATCTATAAACACCGTTAACTATTCTCCACGTATTGGGAGCTATTCTTGCAGGAACTACGTCAAAGTATTGATAGAATTCCGGACATAGAGGGTTTGGGGGAAAAGAAAAGTCACACTCAGCAACAAAGAGACTGGGGAACCAATGTCCCTCAGCCAAACGAAAATAGTTTGAAGGCTCAGAAAGCTCTTCCAAAATAACTCATTAGGGAATAGAGAAATCAGAGCGAAACTTATCAATCGATTCTACAGGATAAACCATGATGAAAGAAGGAAATCAAAGAGAAAGAAGAAATTCTTACAGGAAAGGGATGAGTCTGTTGACAACAAATGATGGAAGAGATGAACGCACAGGAGAGAGAGACAATGGAAAACTCAAAGAGACAAATTTGAAAAAGTAGAAGACGATGGGATTTTCTGCAACGTTTAAATACTTTGCCTTGGGAAAGGGTAAAAGTAATGATTACAAAAAGAGAGTTACGTTACCTGCGGCTAAAAAGACAAAAGGGACGCGGGAATTGAAGCGGTTAGAAAAATTCAAAAAAGAGCGATTCTACGAATTTGGAAGAAGAAATAAATACAAAAGAAAATACTCCTAAATTTCACGATAACCATTTAAAACCGCCATATATCGAGAAAGAATGTTCCACACTCCTCAAATTTTGAACTATGAAACATTGGGGGCTTCTGTTGATACCAAATTTAGTCTGCTGACGTGACTCAATTGGGTGAAGACACGTGGCAATCTACGTGGCAACGACAAACACTTATGAACAACACCTTGACTCTGAGGAACCATACTGCAACGAAGAACTCTGCTTCCCCGATCAACTCAGACGCTCCGACCTACAAGAACTCTCCGAGGAACTTTTGAGTACCGAGGACCTTAGGCGGTCCGAGCTGCACCTCGGACAAAGCATTAATAGCAGGATAACCAACAGATTGAATGTGCATTAAATGCTTATTATTATCATACAGATGTATACGCTTAAGGGGCATTGAATGTATTACCCTTTCACATTACAGCCTTAGGGCTATAAATACATTGTATTATCCTCATTGTAGGAGGACGGGAATTACTTGAGAAAACTTGTAATCGAGAATTCCCAAACAGTAAGAAATAACAGAAACAGTGGACGTAGGGCATTCTTATAAGGCTGAACCACTTTTAAATTTCTTTGTCTCATTTTATTTATTTGTGATTAAATAATGGGTCAATTATTAAATAGTCCCTACTATAAATATATATTTTTTAAAAAGGACACATATTTTTAGTTTAACCCATTTAGTCCCTCAAGCACTCAATATCCTCTTATTTTTAGAGGTCCGCGCCAGCAGCACTCCCTCTCCAAAATATGTGGCAAAGGACTTTTTGAGGCAAAATAAAAAAGTTTGGACTAAATGGATATTAAAAAATGTCGGAGGGACTATTTGGTATATGTCCCTTAAATAATTAGATATAATATAATTTTTTACATCAACAATATGGTTTTTCTTTGAATAGTCTTACAAATATATTTATTCTTAGTACTAACTCTTTGGCGAATGTGTTTCAAATGCATGGTACTGTAGAGGAACCCATACTTTAATACAATTTATATAATGGAGTAATAGTTATCAAGTTTCATTTATTTAATGAATAGAGTAATAAATCTTTTGATTGTGTCAATAATATGAAATGTATTAATTTATCGACTCAATACATTAAAATATTATATACACTTTCAAAATATTTTTGACATATATTATCTCATTTAAAAAAGAAAAAAAGAAATCCATCGAATCCTCATCCCTTCAAATAAACAAATCTTTGTAAAAGTCCGTAATCTTTAATATGGTTGGTCAAAAGTTTGACCCCGCTCTGATATACTGTAAATATTGTTCGTCTACCACTTGTGGTAGTATTTGGATTTATCTGTTTGGACTATTTGGAGATCTTTGTTGGCCGAGGTGGTCAGAAAATGGAAGTGCCCCCCACCCCACCACAAGCATTAAAGCATGGTTCTGACCATAAATATACTAGCAACCAAAGTGATGAGTGAGAGTAAATGTTTGTTGATTAAAAATACCATGTTTTTCAGTGCCATAGTTGTAAGGATTAATGACAGACTCACTCGTCCCTCTCAAACCTCTGGAACACAAACCCAAACAAAATCCATTCGTATCTGTGCTTCTCTCTCTCTCATTAGGTTAAAATCCGAACCAGTAGGTGGGCAGTGAAGTATGCACAGTATATTCCATTTATTCTGCCACCACTGGAAATTCACAACTCTATGTTGCAGACTTGTCAATGGGTCGGCCACGGACCTGGACTCAGATCCAATTTGTATAATAAGATCTAATCATATTTTTTTGGATTCGAGCTTTGAATATTCATTTATTAAATGGGTAGGGTCTGGATCTTATATAACACCCGAACCTGAAGATTCGATCCGAATTGTATATTATTATTTTTATATATATATATAAAAATATATCTTATCAATATAACATGTAAGTATTAGTATTTATCAATATAACATGTAAGTATTATATATAAATATATAAATTTATGTATATAATAAATATAAATAATGTATGTTTTATTAATATTAATAATATTATATAATACATTACAAAATATTTTAATTTAAGATTAAAAAATAAAGAAGGGGGATAAAATAAAATAAATGCATATATTTGGCCGGACCCGAACGGATCCGGGTCTGGATATAATATTGTAGACCCGATGAAGATCCGGATCCGGACCCGAACTCAATGAAGACCCGATTAAACTGATCTGAATCTCCCTAAACCCGACCCGTTGACAGGCGCAGAGGAATTAAAGGTTAAAAGTGTTCAGTTTTTTTTTTAATTCAGTATGATTATTTTCAAAACGATTTATTACATTTGGTTCGTCAGAAATCTCATTAAATATATTTAAATAATATATTAATTTTTAAAATTCTAAAAAAATAAAAAAATAAAAAAAATTTCAATCAAATTTGATATAGATGAATCAACGATTTACAAACTAACGAAATCCAATCTTGAAGTGGGGTTAGATGATGATGAAAAATTTGAACGGTCAAAAATATACATATACACCCTATTTTCATTTCACCCATTTTGGGTTGAAGTTTTTGATAAATTCTTCTGGAAATGATCTCTTTAATATGTAAATCATATATATTAAATTTTGTTAAAATTTTAATTTTGTTAAGTATTCAAAAAAATTAATATATTTTTAAGTATATTTAATGAGTTATGTTGAAAAACCTCCGTATTTGATATTAACATAACACAAAGTTAACTATAATAGGAGTCCGTTATAACATCCAATGTACATGATTATTATATGAAACAAACATAGCAAGACACAAAACCAACTACTCATAATTATAGGGTGAGAAAAATATGAACTATTAAAATATAAATGTCCCTTAATTATATGGCAGTTAGCGATTAAGGATACATAGTTAGTTTACTCCTTAGTCGACTGTTAGTGCCTTATAATATACCACCCCATATAGAATTTGCAGATTAAGGGCTTACAAATATAATTGGATATGCTTGGAGGATAATCAATATTTATTTGTTAAAGTGGTTCCTACCCTACCTACCCCCCGTTATATTTCATCACCACATCAATATGATATTTTATAGAAAGGAACCCTATTTCTTACTATTTAGGAGGTTTAGAGGTAGAAGCTGGTGTGAGGGTGATGGGAGTGGGATTTTGTGTGTGTGTGTGTGGGTGGCGGTGGGGGGGGGGGGGGGGGGGGTGGGGGGGTAGTTTTTTTTTTGAATTTTTGAATTTTTAAATAAGTTGCTGATTTTTTAAGTGATTTATTTTTAAAAATTTTTATGTTATTTTTCATGTGTCGTAATTTAATTGGTTATGATATGATAAAATCTTTTTACATGTCATCTTCCAATCATCGCCATATCATCATTCCGTTAACTTCAACTAACGAAGTTACCCTCAGAGTACATTACTAAATGTTACTTAAACGTTTACTTTCCAAAATGGAAATATTGGGGTAATAAATAAAAATTAACCTAAACATAGGGTGTGAGTGTCTTTTTTCCTAAAATCTTTTTACACGTCATCTACTAAGTCAACGCCACATTACCCTTCCATTAACTTCAACTAACGGAATTACCCTTGAAGGTTTTAACTGCATTACTAAATGTACTTTAGGGTTTACCATCCAAAATTGAAATATTGATGTGAGAATTTCAAATTATCCCAACCTTCAAGGCTTACGACATCTTTTTCCCAAGAAAAAATATAAAGAAGCAACACTTGTATGGAAGCTTTGGGTTAATCACCCACCTCGCACAATAATTTTTCAAAAAATCCATTTTCAATACTAGGGGTTAGGGGGATTTTAGGTCAAACTATCCTTGATGCCCGCATAATATACATAATATCAATACCATTAACTTCCTCACTTCAAAACTAAAAAGCTCACCAAACTTAAATAACGACCAAACTTATCAAACACTACAAACAACATTGAAAAATGTTGGATTAAAATTTTGACTCTACCAAATCATTTTATTAAAACTAGGGTTCAAAAGAATCAACAATAGAAACACATAAAAATAGAAATAAAGTGTCGCACAAGTTCATTGTTTCTCCCCATCTCATAATAGTTTTCTAAAAAAAACAACCAAGTTTTTTTATTTATTCCGTTTGGTCCAATTTTATTGATTAATGTAGTGATGCCGATGGACTTTTATGATTAATCATTTTTTAATCAATTCAAATAATATCATCCTTCAATCTCATACTTAATATATGTAGATCATCTTGCGCAATAAGCAGTACATATGAGTGACCTTTAGGATATATGAGTGAATCTTCCATTGAATGAAATTTTACTACATTCACCGCCATCCAGGATGTGTCAAGTCCTGGGTGAACCATACTCTTGTCTTTAAGCTTAAGAAATATAAGGAGGAAATATGTTCCATGAAGTAAGGTGAGACACTTTTGAGCGAATTGAATTCTCGTGAAGCTATTATTTTTAAAAGCTTAAGGAAGGGAACATGGAGCATGAGCTTTTGCATGAAAATGTCCCTAACCTAAAAAAGGTGCTTCTTGAGTCTTCACGAACTCCAAGCTTCCCTAGAGGATGAGAATGCTGAGATAAATAAGGACTTTAGGATTAAAAGAAGGTGAAAATTGATCCATAAATGAGTTTCGAGAATTTAGAAAAAATTCTCCTTGCACTTTTTCCATCCTCGAAGGACAAGACTGGATTTTTATTTTGACCATTTGAAAGGGTTTACTCCCAAAAATGAGACCGGCTTTGTCTAAAGTTTAAACAAGACTCCTTTCCGTACCTTCCTAGGAACACTCATATGTCAAAGAAGGTAAACATCCCGCAACCACAAGTTTGTACTTATTGTAAGGGTCAACTTAAAGACTTTTGTGTTGATCTTAGAAGAGTGTTTAGTATACTTATAACCCATCATTGCGTCAACCATGGTTTGAAGTTGAACCATATAGGTCAAATTATTAGGAACATCACTGATAATGCCAATTACTTGGGGAAATCTAGGAAATTTGTAGGTCAAAGAGCTAGAATCATATTAGTTGCTAAGCTCCATGCTCTTATCATTAGATCCATTTGGGTTAGAAAGTGTAATTTAGTTTCAAAATTATTTGATAAACTTTATGTTTCTCACTATGTTACTTTCAATACACATAGCTTTGAACTTTTTGTAGGTTAAGAGTTTTCTGCATACGTGTGAGTTACTTATTTTTCTCCATATTCTAGGTGTGCCCATTATTGATTCTTCTGCTAGTCTTGGCGTGAGTTGTATTCTAGTATTGGATTGTTTTTCAATGCATGATTTTTATATCCTTGATTAGATGAATATTATTTTTTCATATGTTTATCGATAAAGAATATTGCAAAAATATTGTGGTTTTTTAAGACTTTTGAATTTTTGGGTTTTGCTTTTTAAAGATATAAAAAAAAAAAAAATCTTTTCAATCATTTAAGAAAACCAAAAAAAATTATGTTTGAACTTTTTTACAAAAATATTTTCATTTTTGTGTTTTTTTAAGATAATTACTGTTGAGATAATTGAAAATTTATGGATTACATTTTCCTATCTATTTTTTGATTAGCACCTTAGGAAGATAGTGACAACCTATGCATGTTTTCATTCATCATTCATATGATATTTTCTAAGAATAACTCATGTTGACTATGTAGCAATCTTTACCATATCGCACATACGTGCACAAGTTGAATCATATCATATTTCTTCGTAAATGTTTTTAGATTTGTATGTAAAAACAATTTCTTGTGAGTTAAAATAAATATAAGCATTATTTGAGGTTTGACCCTGATTAATTCTTTGATACGACTTTGGCCCCTAACATATTCACGTCCTGGGGTTTGACCCCCAAAATGGTTTTTATTAACGAAAACAGTTTCGCAATAAATACTTGGTAGAACTTTTTGTGACACTTTTTGCATCGCTAAAGGTATTTTTTTTTTTTGGGGGGGGGGGGGGGGGACCACAAGAAATGTAAATTATGAGTCTTAAACTCAAATAAAAAGAATTAATAGGTGTCAAACCCCAAATAATCCTAAAAATAATGAGAAAACATTGGTAAGAGCTAACTAAAGAGGGAAGTATTATGTGTTGATAAGAGAAAAATAAATAAAAATTCATACTCTCAAAGAATAAAAAATAAAAAAATATATAAAGCATGATTGAGATGAAATTGGTCTTGACCCCGACCTCATCAAAATAACCTCGCTAGATTATAAGGAATTTTAAAGTTTAAAATGTTAATAACACCATGATATACAATGGTTCAGCACCGCAGCCGAGGTACCTACATCCCATTTGAAGGTATTTCTCTCTGATATATTCAACATAAAGGTTCAAATAATACAAATAGAACCGACCTTAGATGTTAACTAAGGTGGTTCAAGTAAATATGTGGTCTTTGTAACGGGCATAAAGCTTTTAGGAAGAAATTGATTGGATTCTCTATATAGTTATTACTCACTTAGGAATCACGAGAAAGGAAATTGAGATAAGTCACCAAAAAGGATGCTCAATACATGGGTTGAAGGTTAGAAGTTGTTAAATCCCTTTATGCACATGCTAACTAACTTTATCATCAATTGTTCTCTTGTAGAATCTTTTAAATTCGACCCCTTTAACCTTGTCTAAACATCCTTTGATCAACTAGCTTCCAAGAGTAGCTCATAAGTGACAGTTGAATCATATGAGATAATTCTTCCTTAATAGTAAAATCGTGGAGTATTGGTGAAAGATCTTTGATACAAGTGGTGATGGTTATTAGGAGAATTAAATTCCATTTAATTCTACAGGCCAATAATAATTAGTGAATGGGGGTTTGTAAAAAATGATTGTACTTTCTACTAACCCGTTAGATTGATCAATGGATCTTAATAGGCTCTTCAAAATTGATTTTTGTATGCCAGGGTCGAAGGTATGAACCACAAAGGTTATATCTAATTCTATAAGTGGGCTCAATCCTGCTATGATCATAGAAAGCCAACTGATGTTGATCCCTTCCTGTAGGAGCTAATTTAGTCCATGGAAATCAATAAGATGAATTTGAGATCCTTTTTTTATGTACAGGTTTGAATACATCATCTTATCTTCATAGTTTCTTATTGCAGATGACTACATAGGTCATTATATGTTCATAAGGGATCTGTCTTTGATTGTTAAGGTTTGGCGATGTTTTTAAATGCTTAATATTACCTCGTAACAATCATTTGAGAATTTCACATGTAGCTAATTGGATATGGCCTCTTGCTGGGTTAGTGAATTTGAGAAATTGAGGTCCCTCCACCTATATCCTAATCTCAACTGGAAGGCACGGAACCTTACCTTGTGGTTTGAGCTAGGGGATAATATTTGGTATTATTAGTAGCCCTTATTATTTCTTTCATGACGAGTAAAAAATGATACTTAATGAATTAAATGAAAGGTAATTGTGATGTTTTACCTGACAACCTTCCCATAAGTGAGATTCTGAAGGTTTAATAGTTGTTATAGCAAAGTAAGTAAGGATTCATTCTCATGACACTATTGACATGCCTCAATAAGTAAGTTGGTTATCTTTGGCTTTAAAAATGCCTTTGCTAGTAGTCAGTTTCACTTACAATTTCAAATGTTTCATAATTTCCTTATTCTTTTACTTCTTATTTTTATCTTTAATTTTCTTCTTCTAACAACTTCTTAATCGAATGCAATGATTTCCTTCCATGGTGTTTAACCCTACTTAGTCCTCGGTAGTTTATCCCTCTTAAGGGGACATCATTCGAGTTACCTCTATGAAAACCATCTTGGTGATTGCTGCTCCTGAGGTGATGCTAGTTTTGAGGCATAATGGGGGCATAACCATGATGTATCGTGGATCCTAGGATCCTAAATTTGTTGGTGGGGCCTGGGAAATAAGGGCCTTAATGCCTTGAGAGAATTACAACAGGCGCATTCAGGAGTGTATTGAACATGACCACCCATGAGATTTTAGTCTAAGGGTTGTCTTGATTAGACTTACGTAATTGAGAGTGCACCAACAATCAATGTCAAACTTATTTAATTAAATTCCAATTTTAGTCCCAACAAGTCTTAACTCTTGTAAACAAACTTGATTGAATAAAGAAATAATCTAAGCATGCAAGACAATCACAGTTGAGGAAAAATCCCCCACAAGGGAAAAGCCATCTTATTTTCACTATAATTTGTAAAGTTCGGTTTACATCGATTACAATGAAAATACAAGTAGTGACATACGAAATACCCACAGGCGTTGGTTTCGATGTCATCGACTAGAGTTCCCACAAGAGCTCTAGAAGGTCTGCAATGAAAAAACTTCGTCTTCTCCACAAGTGTACTCCAGATGAGTGGTATAATATTCATTGGGGTTTAAAGGATTCACATAAAGGATTGAGAATTATTTATTAATTAAAAAGGTATGAAAACTTTAAAATATGAAGTCTGGAAAGAGGTACTGTTTTGTAGAAACGGAGGTATGAAGACTTGGGAAAATGTGTAGAATCAACACTGCTTAAATACACATTTTGAGGTGGTGCGTCGTTCGAGCGACATATGATGTTGTTTGAACGATATGGCATATCGTTCAAACCACATACGATGTCGTTCGAACCACACAGTGACATGACTCAAAATGCTTCCTTAAATAGATCTTTCGTTTTTATCATCTTTCAGACTTCAAAATTTATTTTTTAAAAAAATATTCCCAACTATTTATATAAATAAATAAAAACTCCAATTAAAATTATTTTACCATAAGTACATGGAGTAGAGGGAACGGTTGAGGTATACGTTGCTGAGCCATAATGCACGTATGAAAATGATGGATGCATGAATTCAGATCATGACCGTTGTGGATGATTGTGGAGACATGCCAAATGTAGCGGTATCAAACATACTTAATTGTGATCTAGGACACTTGAAAAATTCCTATATTCTACCCTGGACATTTATAAAACATGTCATTACAAATATCCCCCTATGTCTATATCGGTACATAAATAAAAATATCCGAATTATGCTGCCCAAAACAAACAAACTGACATACAATTTAATATCCCCATTAAACTCGAAAAGTGGAATTACTAAATGCGTGTCTTCATAAGTTCGATCATCTTCAAATCTTTAAACTTTCTTTGTCATAAAAAATAATTCTCCATTTTGATACCTACACACTTGAGACAAAAAAAAAATACCCGGGACATGTAATAGTTTGAAATATAATGATAACCAGAAACAAATATCAATTATGTGCAAGAAAATCATTATAAAAACAAACAAGCAATTCTCCCCCACAATTCCGTAATACCCCTTAGTTTTTAGAAATTATTTTTATATTAGTTGCCATGTGGACTAGTCATTTAAAATAAATAGAAATCGAATTAAATATTAATTTGTATGATTTAAGAGTTAATATTTATGAGTATTGCATTTTTACGGTTACATGAATGTAAATAGTGTAATATTATGTTACGTTGCGTCGTTGCGCTTTAAAGTGGCGGTTATGGCTTATATCCCAATCAGACTATTTAAGTAAGGTAATATGACGTCGAGATAGGAAATTATAAATGGTATCTCGGATGTTAGTTTAGAGGGCCCGGTTAGTTCGGGAGTGGTTGAGATAGTCAAAATAAGTGTCGGGTGTGTTTTGGGGTTCCGGGGCACTTTTGGCTAGTTACGACTTAATTATGATGTTACGAGTCATTTTAAGTATGTAGTAGAATTTAATGTTGGACTTAAATGTACTTGAGATATTTTGGGTATTTAGTCTGCAAGAGCAATTAAAACTCATTTGTGTTAAACCTAGAAAGAGAAAGAGAGAGGAGAAGAGCTTGTGAGAAAGAAGAGAAAATAGGGGAATTAGTGATTTGAGCTTGAAATTGTTTCCAGAAGGAGGAATCCGAAACTTCAACCTTGAGGCAAGTTTTTCTAACTTGCGTAGATGTATGATTATGTGTGAATAAATTGTATAAATTGATAGTGTTCTTGAGTTTAAATCATTTGGGGATTTTGGTGAGTTTAATGTTTAAACCCTTATGTGTATGATATAAACATAATTTGAGGGGTTTATAATGGTGGGTTGTTGTGTAGGATTGATTTATAGATGATGTTGGGTTTAGATGGAAGAAAAGGGCTTTGGGATTTTAGGGTAGATCTAAACCTGTAGCCAAAACTGGATTGTCCGACCCAGGCAAATCGATTCGCCCCTGGCGAATCGATTCGGTAAAATAGTACGCTACAGGTCTGATGATTAGGTGTAAATTCTTCACATTTATCCCTTTAATTTCGGTATTTTTATGATCCCGTGCATTGTAAATAGCTTGATTTTGTCTCATATTTATGCTACTAACCCTTTTTGGCAAGTATTTCGTATTTTGTATATCTCTTATGTGTTTTACAGGTATTTCATGCAAATTAGTGCGAAAGAGAACGCAAAACAGTGATAGAAAGCAAGAAATGGGGAGTTTAAGGTTATTTTTGTAATTTTATAGCCACATTCCAGAGGTAGGGACAACTGGAAAGTTGAAGAGCTTTCAATCACAAGAACACACGAAAAAATGGCACCTCAATCCGAGCTACAGTGAAGAAGTTACGAAGTTTTGAAGATGAGAAAAGTCAAGAAGAAAATCTCTTAATAAATTTTAAGGGTGATCCGGACGTTTTATTTTAAAAGGATCCGGACTGCATTTAGTCACGCTCAAAATCCATTACAAAATTAGTCATGCTTTTAAGTGTGATAAATTTCCAGATACAGGATTTTTATTTTGTCATTATCTTTTAGCCAAAAGAGTTTTATATTTTGGGGAATCTTGTAGACGACCTATAGCCTATATGGTTAGTCATTAGGACTCTTTTTATTCAGATTTCATTCATGTAAAAGCTCCATAATAAGGAGGAATATGTAGGAGAAGAATTTACATATTTTGCACCTTTAATTCAAGAGCTTTTTCGGTTTTTCCTCAACCTTTGATTTCTTCTTGTATGGTCTTGTTCTTCAATCTTGGTAACCTTTATTTCCAATATCTTTATTATTATTTATCATGTTTAATCTATCTTTCCACGCAATTATGAGTTCATGCAACGTAGATAACGTAGTATTCACTAATTTCACCATGTAAGGCTAGATTTTTAAGGGTTGGGATGCATGAACCCAACCCGATGTGGTTTGCATGGGTATAAAATTAGTTCTCTAAATTTAATAATTGACTATATCTTGTAGTATGGTGATCACAACCGTTGTAGGACTTTTGATCTCGTTTTCCCTAGGTAACTGGGATTCTTAAGAGTGCAACGCGTGTGTATCTAATACGACACTGCTTTATTCATCTCTTGATTATATATGGCACGAGCTACGATCCCTCATATATGTAATTCTTGGGAGTACTAAAGACCGGGTTTGATCAATTAATTAATTTACGACTAGTTTTGTACTGGGCAACATACTAGGAGTTGGGGGATTGTGTTCCTACATTAATTTTCCAATTAGTTTTAGTTAACTTTTTTATTTTCCCCCCTTTTCCTTTCTCACCCGATCATCATCTTTTACACTTTATTTTTGAAGTAATAAATCAATTAAAATCTATCAAACATTCCCTATGGATTCGATACCCAGACTCGCCACTATACTCCATAAGAGCGTAGTTAAATTTTAGGTTTTTTTGTATTGTAGTCAGAAGCTGATAACAACGATTAACGTATTTACACGGACGCTCGGTTTCCAACTCGATCAAAATGATGCCGTTGCCGGGGAGTGTTTTGTTATAGATTATAATTGATTTACTATTTCGTAAGATATTTTTTCTTTTATATTTTTTTCTTTCGTAAAATGGCGCCGTTGGAAACCAAGCGTCCGTGTAAATACGGTAATCGTTGTTATCGGCTTTCGACCACAATACAAAAGAACCTAAACTTTAACTACACTTTTATGGAGTATAGCGACAAGTCTGGATATCAAATTCACAGGGAATGTTTGATAGATTTTAATTGATTTATTACTTCAAAAATAAAGTGTAAAAGATGATAATGGGGTGAGAAAGGAAAAAGGGGGAAAATAAAGAAGTTAACTAAAACTAATTGGAAAATTAACGTAGGGACACAATCCCCCAACTCCTAGTATGTTGCCTAGTACAAAACTTGTCGTAAATTAATTAATTAATCAAACCCGGTCTTTAGTACTCCCAAGCATTACATATATGAGGGATCGTAGCCCGCACTATATATAATCAAGAGATGAATAAAACAGTGAGATATTAGCTAAACGCGCACTGCACTCTTAAGTAGCCTGGTTACCTAGGGCAAACGAGATCAAAAGTTCTACAATGGTTGTGATCAACATACTACACGATATAATCAATTATTAAATTTAGAGAACTAATTTTATACCCATGCAAACCACATTGGGTTGGGTTTATGCATCCAAACCCTTAAAAATCTAGCCTAATATGGTGAAATTAGTGAAAACTACATTATCTACGTTGCATGAACTCATAATTGCGTGGAAAGATAGATTAAACATGAGAAATAATAATAAAGGTACTGGAAATAAAGGTTACCAAGATTGAAGAACAAGACCATGCAAGAAGAAATCCAAGGTTGAAGAAAAATGAAAAAGCTCTTGAATTGAAGGTGCCAAAATATGTAAATTCGTCTCCTAGATGTTCCTCCTTGTTATGGAGATTTTTCATGAATGAAATCTGAATAAAAAGAGTCCTAATCATTAAATATATAGGCTAGAGGTCGTTTAGAAGAGTCCCCAAAACATAATACTCTTTTGGCTAGAAGACAAGGACAAAATAAAAATCCCGTATCTGGCAATTTGTCACACTTAAAAAGCGTGAATAATTTTGTAACGGATTTTGAGCATGACTAAATGCATTACGGATCCTTTAAAAAAAAGGTTCGGGTCGCCCTTAAAATTTATTAAGAGATTTTCTTCTTGACTCTTCTCATCTTCAAAACTTCATAATTTCTTCACTGTAACTTGGATTAAGGTGCCATTTTTTACTATGTTCTTGTAATTGAAAGATCTTCAACTTTCCAGTTGGCCCCACCTCCGGAATGTGGCTATAAAATTACAAAAAGACCCTTGAACTCCCCATTTCTTGCTTTCTATCACTGTTTTGCGTTCTCTTTCGCACTAATTTGCATGAAATACCTATAAAACACATAAGAGATATGCAAAATACGAAATACTTGCCAAAAAGGGTTAGTAGCATAAATATGAGACAAAATCAAGCTATTTACACGAGATCATAAAAATACCGAAATTAAGGGGATAAATGTGAAGAATTTACGCCTAATCAAATCCCCCTAACTTAGAACTTTGCCCGTCCCGAGCAATGTAAAAGATTGAGAGTTTGTGTTAAGGACCCTTCAAAAACTTTATTGGGATAGAATACTTTTTTCAGGGGCAAGCGATTGTATTTAGCATATGCAACAAGCCGTTAAACCCCTTGGTTGCCCTAATAGGACGAGTGGTGTCTCGTGAGGGTTTGCAATAAATATACCCACAAAATTCGTTATTGACTAAAAGAAAAATCAAAATACTTAAAAATTTTACAATTTAAACTCCCCAAAAATAGTCACCTTAAATTCATATTCACAAGTCTCAATTTGAAGTCTGTCTGTGCGAAGCCAAAAATTAAACCGCAAATTTCCACTGATTGATCATTACTTTACTATCCAAAAATTCGGTTTGATTTCAATTCTCACGGATACACTCACAAACGAATCACTCAAAAATATGGCTATTCTATTTGTGTGCATGATAAAAAGATTAAATGTATTGTAACAAGAAGTCACGCAGACAAAATTGAAAGACGAAAATTTATAATGAAAAGATCTCATCATCGGAGTACGATCATTGGGAAACGGGAACATCGCCTTTTTTTTACACATTTAATCTCTTTTATTATCTTTTGTGCCTTAACTCTCCACGCGGTAACCAAATTCGCAATTCGAACTCGGTTAGGACTTTTTCGGGTTATAAGGTGTAAGGGGTAAAATGAGATGGTGGGGACTTCGGAATTGGAGAATTCATTTATGATGTCCATTTGTGCTTTTTTCGCGCTATTGCTCATATTCTCTTCTTTTTCTATTTTTTTTCTTTTCTTATTTTTCTTTTTCTTGTCCTTCTTATGCACTTTTCAGGTTATCAAACGAAAGGAAAATTTTCTTCGGCTCAAAATGGCTAGCAAAATTGGAAAAATTTTCACAACTTTTTATGGCTAATAGTTTTGGGCAACAAACGAGGGCCTAACTTCATTTATTCGAATCACTAATCATTTTACCATTTGCGTCTCGAGATTTAGTTTATTTAGAGATTGTTTAGCGCGCTTTTTATGGCAATATCTGACACTTTTCGAATAACTGATCAAAAGAAGGGTATTGAGATCTTCAACGACTTATTAAAACAAGGAAAATAACTTTGAGTTAACAATTAACTCAGATTGATTTATAAACTCACAAAAATAGTTGGCTCTAAATCTCACCGGGTTTGTTAATCTCCACACTTATTCGTTAAATCGTCAATTTTCGCTCAATTTCCATCTTTGGTCAATTTTGGCTTTGTGTATTTGATTTTTACAACTTGAGACTAAAAAGAATTTGTGATATTTTTTAAGCTTTTAAATTCCATTTTTTATTTATTTTGAAGAAAAATATTTTAGGCTTTTTCAAACTTTTTGAAATTTTTTAAAATTTTCTAAAAAAAAAAATCCTCTTGGAATGAACATGTGATCAAATTAATGAAACTATATAATAAATAGGAAGAATATCCCACACCCCCTAACTTAAATGTTTCATTCTCCTCAATGCAAATCAATAACACAACACAAATAGAGGAAAAGAAAGATATTACCCAAATGGAGCGATCCCCGATGAGTACGAGTCTATTGAATCTACAAGACATGTTAGAAACATGCATAACAAAAAGAATAACAAAAACTTTAACTAATTACTCTAAACTAAAAAAAAGGAAAAAAAAAGATGAAGCTAATTTTGTACAACGTACGATTTGAACTTCTAATAAGTTATACACTAGAAGTCGAAAAATTTGAGGGTCCACCCAAAATACAATTTGAATATTAGGGATCATCGGTGTACCCTCAGTTTCATGCATGCCTTCCGGAAAATAAGAATTCCGTTTGAACAACAGAAGGCATGTGTGAGGTGGAAGAAATGAACTATCACCAATTAAATTTTTTAAAGGGGTGATGGGGGATTTGGATGCAAAAGGGAACAAGTACAATTGGGATAAAAAAAATAGAGTCACTTTACAAAGATTTTTCAAATAGGATGGGAAGAGGGGTACACAAAAAGGGAGAGTCCATATTGAAAAACAATTCAAGTAAAGAGTCCTCGTCGGTATAAGTTTTAAATGTTTCAAAAATTTCAACCGACTCATAGGAATCTAGCGGTACTTCTAATGGTTCAATAACGGTGAATGAAAATGGTGATGAAATAAATTCAACCTCAAGTGATTCGTCATCACTTGGAGATTGAATTTCAAGGGAGCAAGACTCACTTTTAATGAGATGTTCTTCAAAAATTTGAGGTGACACACAAGTTTCAACCTCCTCTTTGTTTTGCAAATTAGAACGCATCTCATCGCAAAGTGAGATCCTTTCTGTAACAAGACCAAATCCATCGCGTTTTGGGTGGAAAGAAAATCGAGTAATTGTTTGATTAGAAAAAGCATTATTTCTTCCAAAGTAGGATTCCTTGGCTCTATAACCTCGGAAGAAAAGTCATCATTGGATTCGAATAATGCATCCAACTCTTGCTCCCCAAAACGATTTTGTTTCCAATATTTGTTTTCAAGCCTTTCATATTCATGAATTAAAAACAACTCACCCATTTTAATAGGTCGAGGCAGAGATTCTTGAAAATAAAAAGATTGAAAACTATTCCTATATGAACCATTATAATTACCGAACACACTATAAAAAGACATGATTACCGAATAGTTTGTAAATAGACAATCCACGTAAAGAGATGTGCGGTTGAGGATTCAATGTTTCTTGGCGCTCAATTGTGCAAGGCTGCAAAAAAAATTAAAAGAAAAAAATACAAAAGAAAAAATATCTTACGAAATAGTAAATCAATTATAATCTATAACAAAACACTCCCCGGTAACGACGCCATTTTGATCGAGTTGGAAACTAAGTGTCCGTGTAAATACGCTAATCGTCGTTATAGGCTTCCGAGCACAATACAAAAGAACCTAAACTTTAACTACACTCTTATGGAGTATAGAGGAGAGTCTGGGTATCGAATCCACAGGGAATGTTTGACAGATTTTAATAGATTTATTACTTCAAAAATAAAGTGTAAAAGATGATGATGGGGTGAGAAAGGAAAAATGGGGAAAATAAAGAAGTTAACTAAAACTAATTGGAAAATTCAGGTAGGGACACAATCCCCCAACTCCTAGTATGTTACCCAGTACAAAACTAGTCGTAAATTGATTAATTGATCAAACCCGGTCTTTAGTACTCCCAAACATTACATATATGAGGGAGCGTAGCCCGCGCCATATATAATCAAGAGATGAGTAAACCAATTTCCTATTATCTACACGCGCATTGTACTCTTAAGCATCCCGGTTACCTAGGGCAAACGAGATGAAAAGTCCTACAACGGTTGTGATCACCATACTACACGATATAATCAATTATTAAATTTAGAGAACTAATTTTATACCCATGCAAACCACATCGGGTTGGGTTCATGAATCCCAACCCTTAAAAATATAGCCTAACATGGTGAAATTAGTGAAAACTACGTTATCTACATTGGATGAACTCATAATTGCATGGAAAGATAGATTAAACATGAGAAATAATAATAAAGGAACAAGACCATGCAAGAAGAAATCAACGGTTGAAGAAAAACCGGAAAAGCTCTTGAATTAAAGGTGCAAAATATGTAAATTCTTCTCCTAGATGTTCCTTCTTATTATGGAGATTTTACATGAATGAAATTTGAATAAAAAGAGTCCTAATAACTAAATATATAGGCTATAGGTCATTTAGAAGAGTCCCCAAAACATAAAACTCTTTTGGCTAAAAGATAAGGACAAAATAAAAATACCGTATCTGGAAATTTATCACACTTAAAAAGCGTGACTAATTTTGTAATGGAATTTCAACGTGACTAAATGCGGTCCGGATCCTTTTAAAATAAAAGGTCTGGATCACCCTTAAAATTTGAGATTTTCTTCTTGACTTTTCTCATCTTCAAAACATCATAACTTCTTCACCGTAGCTCAGATTGAGGCGTTATTTTTTCCTATATTCTTGTAATTGAAAGCTCTTCAACTTTCCATTTGGCCCCACCTCCTGAATATGGCAGTAAAATTATGAAATGCCCTTGAACTCCCCTTTTTTTTCTTTCTTTCACTGTTTTGCGTTCTCTTTCGCACTAATTTACAGGAAATACCTATAAAACACATAAGAGATACACAAAATACGAAATACTTGCCAAAAATGGTTAGTAGCATAAATATGAGACAAAATCAAGCTATTTACAATGCACAGGATCATAAAAATACCAAAATTAAGGGAATAAATATGAAGAATTTATGCCTAATCAAATCCCTCTAACTTAGAACTTTGCGCGTCCGGACCAATGTAAAAGAATGAGAGTATGTGTTAAGGACGCTTCAAAAACTCTATTGGGATAGAATACTTTTTTCGCGGGCAAGCGATTGCATTTAGCATATGCAACAAGCTATTAAACCCCTAGGTTACCCCAATAGACGAGTGGTGTCTCGTGAGGGTTTGCAGTGAATATACCCACAAAATTCGTTATTAACTCAAAGAAAAATCAAAATACTTAAAAATTATAAAATTTAAACTCCCCAAAAATAGTCACCTTAAATTCATATTCACAAGTCTCAATTTGAAAAGTGTGTGTGTGAAGCCAAAAATTAAACTGCAAATTTCCACTTATTGATCATTACGTTACATTTCAAAAATTCGTTTTGATTTCAATTCTCACGGATACACTCACAAACGAATCACTCGAAAAGGTGGCTATTCTCTCGATGTGCATGATAAAAAGAGTAAATGTATTGGAAGAAGAATTCACGCACACAAAATTGAAAGACAAAAATTTATAGTGAAAAGATCTCATCATCGGAGTACGGTCATTCGGAAACTGGAACATCGCCTCTTTTTCACACATTTAATCTCTTTTATTATCGTTTGTGCCTTAACTCTCCACGCGGTAACCAAATTCGCAATTCGGACTCGGTTAGGATTTTTTCGGGTTATAAGGTATAAGGGGTAAAAGGAGATGGTGGGGACTTCGGAATTGTTGAATTCATTTATGATGTACATTTGTACTTTTTTCGGGCTATTGACCATTTTCTCATCTTTTTCTATTTTTTTTCTTTTCTTATTTGTCTTTTTCTTGCAATTTTTGTTGAGCATTCTTTTATTTTTTTCTTGCCCCTTCTTATGTATTTTTCATACTTAAGTTCTGATTTTTTTCACAATTCTGGGCGATTTGGGTTTTTCGGTTATCAAACGAAAGGAAAAAAAAATTCGGCTCA
Organism: Sambucus nigra; assembly: GCA_949130495.1. NCBI lineage: Eukaryota > Viridiplantae > Streptophyta > Magnoliopsida > Dipsacales > Adoxaceae > Sambucus > Sambucus nigra. The sequence continues at coordinate 331,386,155 of OX422212.1, read as the reverse complement.
AAATGGCTAGAAAAAGGGGAAAAATTTTCACAACTTTTTATGGCTAATAGTTTTGGGTAACAAACGAGGGCCTAACTTCATTTATCCGAATCACTAATCATTTTACCATATGTGTCTCGAGATTTATTTAATTTAGAGATTGTTTAGCGCGATTTTCGAGGCAATATCTCACACTTTTCCCATAACTGATCAAAACATGGGTATTGAGATCTTGAACGACTTATTAAAACAATGAAAAGAACTTTGAGTTAATAATTAAGTCGGATTGATTTATAATCTCACAAAAATAATAGGCTCGAAATCTCACCGGGTTTGTTAATCTCCACACTTATTCGTTAAGTCGTCAATTTTCGCTCAATTTCCATCTTTGGTCAATTTTGGCTTAGTGTATTTGATTTTTACAACTTGAGACTAAAAATAATTAGTGATATTTTTGAATCTTTTCAATTCCAATTTTTATTTATTTTGAAGAAAAATATTTTAGGCCTTTTCAAACTTTTTGGAAAATTTTGAAATTTTCAAAAAAAAAAAAAAACACTTGGAAAGAACATGTGATCGAATCAATGAAACTAAACAATAAATGGAAAGAATATGCCATCTAAGTTAGTGAATCCATTTGGGCAGTCTGAATCGATTCGAAAAGTTAGCAGAAAGTTTGGTTCTCTCGACCGAGTCGATTCGGCTGGGGTGAATCGATTCGGAAATAGTGTTGTTTTACATAAGTTTACTAACTTGGTTTTAACTCCTTTTCTCTTGGGTATAAAGATTTAGAACCTTATTATTGGATGTATTAAAGATACATGTGGCCTTATATGAGGAGATACATACCTTAGGATGATATGGGGACATTCAGGCCTATTTTGTGTATTATAAACGATTGCATAGTATCTCACTTGATTAAAAAAATGATAGTAGGACTAGTGTACAATAGGACTTTATTGTGTTGACTTTCAAGGGCTAGTATAGAAGTGTTTATACATTGTAGCCTTAATTTATTATACATTTACATGTTCGGGCATAAAAATTATCCTTTTAATTCATTATACATACATTTTGTGATTTTGGCATATATGCACATACCTCTCTAAATGCTATCATAAGGGAAGTTACACGAAAGAGGTGAATCCCCTGGCTAATGAATGCAGGGAGAGTATAGTCCTCAGGCCATAGCACCAGTTGTTACATTGTGTGATTTTTTATTCGAAGTGAAGTAATTTTGGGTATGGTTACGCGTCACTGTCGAAGGTGTGTGGATGCTTCCGATGCGTTTTGATTTAGGGTACCCGGGTGGTCATGAAACTAGGCCCTGGAAGATGATAGCAAATGGGGGATGCGTCCAATGGGGGACTCCAAGAAGGATGGTCTTAAAAATTTTATTGTATGAATATAACTGTTCTCATTCGAATTGTGTTTTAACGTAAATGATTAAATGGAATTAAGAATCAATTATGATTATATGTGGTTATTAATGATTAATTGACCTGTGAGGTTAAATGATAAATTGGTAAACCAGACATATGGGATAGAGTTAGGTCATTCCAATTAAGTCGTTGGGTAGCTTAACTTAACAATAAATTGTACGGGTTAGGATGTGCACTTTAAAAGAGAGGTGAAGACAATTCTTTAAGTGAAGAGAGAATTTAAGTAGTTTATGAAATTTGGCATTCATAACTGTTATGAATTTTATTCACTTCTAAATCATATCAAACCGGGCTCTGACGCGTTTATATTTTGTTTCTTGGTGTGGTTATTTTTTATGTTCAAGTGTCCCGCCGCATGGGTGCCCATTCTGACCTTCCCTTCCGGTGCTAATGAGCTACGAAATGTTGTAGGATTTTTGTATTAGATGCATCAAATTATTTTTAGATATTCTAGTTATGATTCGGTAAAATGGTATTCGGGCATTTTGCCAAAGTTTATATCTCACAGCTGCTGCTATATTTGGTGCGGCCCTTTTTGTATCATTCTGTTAATCGATAACTTATTCGGCTATATTTTGTACATGCTATTAAACTGTTACTTATATACTAACCTCCTTTTTGTTATGGAAGTAGTTGATTGAAACAGTACATTTTAAATTAGAAAATAATTTGAAATCCATTTTTAAAATGTTGGGTGGTCGTATCATATTACCTTTTATGCGACAGTGATGCTAAGAATGGACCTTTTAAGATTCCTGTTTTATTGGAGTAGCGGGCTGGCCACCTCTTAGTTTAATAAGCGGGGTGTTACAGGTGGTATCAAAGCATCAGTTTCTAGAGTCTTTAGGATCTATGCAGGCTTATCACATTCTACTATAGCGTTCTTTGATATAGAGCCCTATTATTAGGACTATTTTGTTTATGCGTGTTTGAGATTTTCTGCAAGGATAAATTGTTTAACTAAATATTGACTCAGTCGCTTTTTATCTCTGATGCCGCCTAGACGAGGTCGCCCAATAAGGGTAAATTGAGTTGCAGATGACGTAGAGCCTCCACCACCACTGTAGGGAACTATGAATGCGACGAAGGTGGCTAATATTGTTACCCAGGATGACAATGATACAATGAACGCTATGACACAACAACTTTCACAATCTCAACAACCGACAACACTAGTGGCTCAAGAACACACGGGACCCTCTGCGTGGGAAAAAAGTTAGATAATCCTTCTAGAAAGGTTACCCTCCAGAATTTCAAGGTGGCGCTGACGTGATCATGGCAAATCAATAGAGGAGGGATATTCAATGCCATCTTCGAATGGTGCAATGTAGTGAGGCGAGGAAACAGATTCTTGCCACTTTTAAATTGGTGGGAGTGGCTCTTCAATGCTGGGAGTCGGTGACAACTCCTAAATAAAGGGATACTATGACTATCTCGGAGTTCTGTATTCTATTTGAATGAAAGTATTTTCCTCCAGCAGTCCAGAAGGAGATGAGGAGGAAGCTTCAGGATGTTACTCAAGGGGAGTGAATAGTAGCGGAGTTTGAAGAGGAATTTATCCGTTTAGAAAACTTTGTGTCGAACGAGGTAAGTACAGAAGAGAATAGAATCTCTAAATATGTCGGGGGTCTGAATTAGAGGATATGGAAACACCTGTTGGGGAACCCTGCCCTACAAACTTTTGGCGACGTGATGAATGCAGCTTTACTTCTTTGCCAGGATCACCGCCTTCATTTGAAGGTGAGTAAGAAAATAGAGGATGCTGGACAATATAGTAAACCAAAAGGATATGGTGCCGGTAGAGCACTATCACCACCACAATAGTCGGGGAGTAAACAGAAAGAGAGGGACCTTTAGTAGGGGGATCCGGCTAAGAAACAACACTTTAGGGGTTTCAGTTTTGGAAGGGGTAGTTTTAGGCAAAATCAGGGAGCTCAGCACCAGCAACAACAAGTAGTCCCAAAGGGCCAAGCCTCCCGAGGGAATAATGGAGGTCAAGGCCAGCAGGGCTAAGGAGAGGGAAAATTTCGAAACAACAATCGTGGCTGACATCGGGAGAATTTTTCGGATCATTATTTTCAGTTCTGTGAGATGGGTCACATAAGGAGATTCTATCCACAGTTGAACAGGGGGCAATTTCCTGGAGTCCCTCAGAATCAGTAGGCACCTTTACAACCTCCAACACCTATTTCAGTAGCCCACTACTGTAGGGACAACTTCAGTTTGGGCATATGTATAATGTCCAAAATGCTTTGTTTCCGCCAGCACCGCCAGTTATCGAGGGTAAGTTTCCCATCCATGGGGTTGTGGGTTGAGTGTTATTTGATACGGGTACAACACATTCATTTATAGCTACGTGCTTTGCTTATTCTGTAGGATTGTTAGAGTCTATCGAAAGTACTCTTATGAGCGTAGATTCTCCTATGGGCAATGGCTCACTTATATTTTTTATTTACAAAGGGGTAGGAATAGACATTGGTAGATTGAACCTTAAAGCCAACTTGCTTGTCCTTGATATGGTCGATTATGATGTTATTTTGGGCATGGATTGGTTAGTGAAGTACCGGGCCATGGTGAATTGTTATAGGATGAGTATAGTTTTTGCCAATCTGGGGCAGGAAATGTTTTTATTAGCCATGCCTCTTTCGGAGGGAGGTTTGAGCACTCACTTATACTATATTGAGTAGGAGACTTAAGAAGGTTTTCATTTCCCAAAATTCGATTCCAGTTGTTAGATAATTTGAGGATGTTTTTTAGGAAATTCCTGGCTTACCTCCAAGTCGTGAGATTGTGTTCGTAATTTAGTGCCAGGGACTAGGCTGATTGCACGAACTCCATACTGTATGGATCTTTTAGAAATGTGGGAGTTAGGAGATGAAATTCTGCAGCTGTTGGGGCAAGGGTTCAAACTCTCACATGAGATTATCACCTTTCTTCTATTGTGCACGCCTAGCGTGTATTTAATTTTCTCCTTAGCTATACCACCCAATATAACTAGTCTTAATTCATCCTAATAGTATTTATTCTCACCATTAGTAAACCTGTATCGCTCATACAATACGTTATCAAATTATCCTATATCGAATAGCTAATTAGGATATTTTCCCGTTTTCATCATGAATAGATTTTACTTTTAAGATTTTCTTTATAAATTTACATGCCCATCTCTACAGGCTATACACAGTAGGTTGATTCACAACTTATGTACATATATACATATAGTCACATCTACCCTATATACATATACTATAATACTGCACCCCCGGGCTATGACCCGTTAGCGCACCTAACCATAATGTTGTACCCCTGGGTTATCACCCATTAGTACACTTATATTTCATTCTTGTACCCCCGGGTTATCACCCATTAGTACACATAATAATAAGATTCTTACACCCCTGGGTTATCACCCATTAGTGCCTTTAATAATAATATCACATAATAGGCATACACATGTCCTATTATAATTTATAGGTATTCTTCTCACCTACATATATACTCCTCTTACGTATTTTGATTTCAACATTTCGTAGTATAAATATTGAGACTATTATCCCTCTCATAATCTCTAAGGTACATTCTCTCCGTGCCGAAATAATTGAAGTACTTAATCGCTCATACTTTTCTCGAAATTCTGTCTTACTTAAGTTTATTATTTGGTAATTTATCTCACTCCCATAAATCAATAAGCTCAAAAATGGATTCTAATAAATTCCTAAAATTACACTTTGTCATTCGAACCAGATGGCATGTCATTTGAACGACTGCAACATGTCGCTCGAACGACTTCACGCGAGATTCAATCTCACTCGAACAACTTCGAGCGACTTCGCGCGAGATTGCGCTGCTCGTCTTCTACCCAGATTTTTAGCATTTTTGCACCATTTTTTAAACTTAAAACCTCCAATTCAACATCCCAAACTCCAACCAAATATCTCTGATTCGAATCCCATCAATAATACATGAATCCTAATATCCTATAATCATCAAATCATTACGAATCGTCCATAAAACATGAAAACCCCAATTTAATTTATCAAAACCCTAGTTCTTCAAATTGATATTCAAGGACACATAATTTCCAGATTCGTTCTACACATAAGTTCATCAAAACGTGATCTCTAGTCTACATACATGAAGTGTTTCAATTTAACAAATCTCATAATCAATTTACATATCCAAATTCCTCAATTTCATCATTTTTATGAACCAAAACATGTTCCTAAAAATCCTATACTAACATGAGTATGATAGATACCGAAATACAGCAAGTTATAAACACTTGCCTTGAATTAGTCTTCTAATTTCTTGACGTTGTTGGTATGGGTGAGTTCCCCTTTGTCCCGATCTACACGGGGGTGGTGGTGGTGGTTGTGCAAGGTGGTGTCAATTTGGCCGTCTTCTTTTGGAAATAGCTTTCCCTCACGCTTCCTATGGCCGTTCTTACTTCCTGTAGCTTTCTAACCCTAATGGAATTTCTTTGGACAATCATTTAACTCTTAATTTTCGTCCATTAATTAAGCCTAAAAATCCAATTTACCATAATGCTCTCTCGGGGTGCCGGTTAGGCCTAAAATTGCCTCGGGACCCAAACTAAACACCCGGGTATACTATTTTGAATATCTCGACCCTTCCGTACTCAACGGTACACTCAAAATTACCATATGAGTTACTAAAAATAATTGATATTTTTATTCCACTAAATTAGTTTCGACATGACGCACACGCGCCTCTGACTTAATTCGCTAAATTGTCGTATTATTCTCTCTCGACAATTTATCAAAGTGTATAGTTCCATATTACATATCGCACAGTAATATTAAATCAATATGTATTAACCCTTGGCACGCTAGTTAATATTTATTTTTATGAGATTTGGATTAATTAATAATTTAATTCTCACATTTAAATTCAATTCATCCCTCTGTAATAATTAATCCCATAAATATCTAAATCATCGAAAATATGGGGTATTTCACTCTCTAAATGCTATCATAGGGGAAGTTACGCGAAAGAGGTGAAGCCCCGGGCTAATGAATGCTGGGAAAGTTTAGTCCTCAGGCCATAGAACCAGTTGTTACATTATGTGATTGTTTATTCGAAGTGAAGTAATTCTGGGTATGGTTACGCCTCACTGTCGAATGTATATGGATGCTTCCCATGCGTTGTGATTTAGGGTACCCAGGTGGTCATGAAACTAGGCCCTGGAAGATGATATCAATTAAGGAACGCATCCAGTGGGGTGAATCCCGAAAGTATGGTCATAGAAATGTTATTGTATGAATATAACTTTTCTCATTCAAATTGTGTTTTAATGCAAATGATTAAATGGAATTAGGAATCAATTCGGATTATATGTGGTCATTAATGATTAATTGACTTGAGAGGTTAAATGATAAATTGATAAACCAGACATATGGGATAGAGTTATGTCATTCCAATTAAGTAGTTGGGTAGCTTAACTTAACAATAAATTGTTTGCGTTAGGATGTTCACTTTAGAAGATAGGTGAACATAATTCTTCAAGTGAAGAGAGAATTTAACTTGTTTATGAAATTTGGCATTCATCACTGTTATGCATTTTATTCACTTCTAAATCATATCAAACCGGGCTCTGACCCGTTTATATTTTATTTCTTGGTGTGGTTATTGTTTACATTTGGTGTTCCGTCGCAAGGGCTCCCATTCTGACCTTCCCTTCCAGTGTTAAGGAGCAACGACACGTTGCGAATGTTGTAGTATTTTTGTATTAGACGCATCAAATTCTTTTTGGATATTCTAGTTATGATTCGGTAAGATGGTATTCGGGAATGTTGCCCAAGTATATATCTCATAGCTACTGTTATATTTGGTGCGACCCTCTTTGTATCAGTATGTTAACCGTTAGCTTATTCGGTTATATTTTGTACATGCTATCGCACTGTTACTTGTATATTAACCTCCTTCTTGTTACGGAAGTAGTTGATTGAAATAGTTCATTTTAAATTGGAAAATATTTTGACATTCGTTTTTAAAATGTTGGGTGGTCGTATCATATTATCTTTTATGCGACAGTGATGCTAAGAATGGACCATTTAAGATTCCTGTTTTATTGGAGTAGCGGGTTGGCCACCTCTTATTTTAATAAGCGGGGTGTCACAAATTCGTTCTCCCCCTTTTTATGATGTCACCAAATAGATAGATATGAAGAACATAAGACATGAAAATCGAGAATGTCACACGGTAATAAACTTTCTCTTTTTGAATTTTTCAAAATTTTTAAAGCAAAAAAAATCGCACCATGAAAGAATACCAAAACAACCAAGTCGGTGATAGCAGAAATATAGGGATGTGAACAAATTCAACAGAAAAATCAATACATATAGCCATAACATATGTTCCTGGTGAATGTTGGATATTCCTAACGAATGAACTCAACATCTTCCTTAAGTGTAAAAATTGCGGAATGAAAAGAAATTGACTTAATCAAGTCAGAGAATCAAAGCTCAAAGTGATTTCCACACCAATAACGTCCAAAACATTTGAAATGATTTTTCATGACTTTCAAGGACGTGCAAACCCGTCTTTCATTTCTTTCCATCTAAACTCCCTCATAAATAATTATACATTATATTTTTCTTTTGAGGTGATGAAACTATAACCTATTGGCCCATTTAATTTGGCATGTTTTTCTTTTTTTGCCATTGATTTTTTCTCAGTCAACTGTGCAAATTCCTAAAGACATCCTAAGACTCTCGAATCTAAGGGAAACTGAAGGCTTCGTGAAGATATCGCCTAACTGGAGGTCGGTATATACAAAAATTAAGGATACGACCTTTTCCTCTACAAGCTCATGGATAAAGTTCTCGCGTATCCTAATGTGTTTTGTGCGTGAATGCTGGATGGGATTATGAGATATGTGTATTACGCTCGTGTTGTCACAGAAAATAGTCATGATGTCCTGTGATATCACTTAATCTTCCAACATGTGCTTCATCCACAGAACTTGCATGCAACAACTCCTGGAGGCTATGTTCTCAGCCTCCGTAGTGGAAAAAGAGATGGAGTTTTGCTTCTTGCTCAATAAGGAGATAAGAGTAGAACCAAAGAATAAACACCCACCAGAAGTGCTCCTACTTCCATCTGCATCCCTGGCCCAATCGGCATTCGAATAGGCAGATAAACGGTCACTGGTATCAACGAAATACAAAATGCCAAGTGATAGATTCCCACTCATGTATTTGATAATGCGTTTAAGAGTGAGTAAGTTTAACTCTTTCGGGGACTCTTGATATCGCTTACAGACTCCAACACAAAAGGCTATATCTGGACAACTAGAAGTCAAGTAGAGAAAACTACCTATCATACTCCGATACAAGGTTTGCTCTATATCCTTGCATGAAGTGTCCTTGTTAAGCTTAGTTGAGGTACCCATCGGTGTACGCGCATGCTTAACGGAGTCTAGACCAAATTTATTCACAAGATCTCTAGCATACTTGGATTGGGAGATGAACATCCCATCCTCTAGCTGACGAACCTGAAGACCAAGGAAGAAAGTAATCTCACCAACCATACTCATCTCAAACTCACTCTTCATCTCCTCCTCAAAGTACTGAGGATGTGGATCCAAAGACTATGTCGTCCACATAGACCTGGGCAACCATAATTGCACCGTCATCTCTCCTGACGAACAACGTCATATCAACTCCCCCTTTCTTGAAGCCAGGGGCTAATAGATAAGAAGTAAGATTTTTGTACGAAGCACGGGGTGCTTACTTCAAACCATACAAAGATTTCCTCGAATAGTAGACGTGATCATGGTGCTTAGTGTCTTTAATCCCTTTTTGTTGTTACACATAAACCTCCACCTATAAAATGCCATTCATAAAGGCACTCTTGACATTCATTTGATATAACTTGAAGTGCACATGACATCTGTTGGTGAGTAGTAAGAGGATGAACTCAAACCTTCTAATAGGAGTGAATGTCTCGCCAAAGTCTACACCCTTAATCTATGTGTAGCCTTGAGTGACCAACCCAGCCCAGCCTTAATCAGACGATTCTAACCTTTTGCCTGGGAGGCACAATGGGATCATCAGTCAAAAGCGCATCACTCTCAGGCAAAAGGTTAGAATCAATAAACGCCGATGATTTGTCACCTTGCATGGTGATGTTTACTGACTCCATAACCTTAGATCTATTCAGGTTATAAACCCGATAAGCTTTACTGGATGATGAATAACTTAAAAATATCCTCTCGTCTCTCTGGGAGTTGAACTTTCCTAATTTCTCTCTGTCCCAAGGACATAGAAATATGAAAGGTTGGGCTTCTTTCCAGTCCACAATTCGTAGGGCGTCATAAGTGTGTGTGGACGAAAATATACGCGATTCACCATATGACATGCGGTAGACATCGCCTCTGCCCTAAATCTTCTTGCAACTTTATGACCATCTCCTGAATCGTCTGATTCTTACTCTCAACAATCCCATTTTTCTGAGGAGTCCTAACGGTATAAAATTTTTGTTTGATTCCGAATATATCACAAAAAAGATCTACTTTTTCTTCTTTAAACTCAGTGTCATTATCATTATGTATTCTATTGATAGTGACACCATTTTGATTTTGCAGGACACGACACTTGGTCATAAGAAAGTCCACATCATTGTATTTCTCTCTCAGAATGTACCTCTTACCACCTGAACTCTTAGTACGAGTAGGATCCATAAGATCCATATGTATCAACTCAAGGACGCGTGAGGTGGTATTGGAATTCAACTTCTTATGGGAGCTACAAATTTGCTTTCCCAACTAACGGGGTCTAAAAACTACGAAAGTTGGCTTTCCAAGCGATGGTAAGCCATGTACTAGGTCCTTTTTAATTAACTTTTCCAAATCTCAAAAATTCACAAGGCCTAGACATTGATGCCAGAAATCCATAGTAGTGACCGTTGCGCTATTACAGACAAATGAGCACTCAGATTCCATAATAACGGTCTTAAATCCTCACCTCTTGCAATAGAAGTTTATCGGATTGATTATAAACGTGGCATTTACTCCAATTAAACTTTACTACAAAGTCAGCGTTGCACAACTGGCTAATGCTGAGTAAATTTTTCTTTCAATCCCTTGACGTACAATACATTTTCTAGCTTAGGAAATCCTAGTAGCTCTACTGTACCTCATCCTACTATGCTAGACTCTCTCCCGTCTCCAAAAATGACTTTACCTTCCCTACGATCCTCTTATGAGGTAAACAGAGAGACATCACCAGTGATGTGCCTAGAGAACCCACTATCGAAGTATCATCGTAGAGAATTATGCGCTTTAAGAGAAACATGAACAACAAGGGCTTTTGCATTTTGTTTAGGCACCCAAGATGTGGTAACCTTCTGTTTTCCCTTATCATTGTTGATTCTAGTTGGGATTTTAGAAGTGTCCACCGATGGCATAGAAATCCGTTGGAACTCATCCAATATAATCTGAGATATGGCGACTAGAAACTCAACTCGCTCTCTAAGACTCCCAAAATCAGTAGTGGTGTAAGAACATTTTGTCCACTATCAATTTGTATGTCATAAGACGTTACACCATTGAAGAAATTCAAGATTCATATCATCATCAACGGATCTGAATATCAAAGAAGAAGAGGAATCAAAATTCTTACAGGCCGAACCGGTCTGCCCAGAGAAAAAGAACCGATCCGACCACGGACTGGTCCGCCCCTCTACCGAACTGATCTGCCTTGCTGAAGATCCAGTAGTCCCCAGACCGATAGCGAACTGATGATGCCAAAATTAAAAAGAACCGATCCGCCCCTCGAATCGACCCTCCCCTTGAACCCAAATCGGTCCACCTGGGATAAACTCAGCCAGATCGTGCAGAGATTTTTTAGGGAAGGACTTCTTTTATAAACCCACTACGGGGAGTTGGTTTTGCAAGACTTCTTCACATGATTTTCAGAGTTCATAAACTCAAAGTCTTCATCATTGTGAGTTACCAAACTCATGTTTCGATTCACACAAAATTCCAAATATTTTGTGAATCATTTTGAAACCCTAGAACACAAACACTTTTGTTGTTCATACCCTTGTGGAGAAGACCATTCTTCTTATTCATTGCTGCCCTCCTGAAAAGGGAAACTTCCAGCCGCCGACTATAGATCTGACGCCTGTGGGTAATTCTGTGTCATTGTATTTTCATTGTAATTCGAGAAATTGTATGTTACAATATTATAGTGAAAATAAATGGTTTTGCCCCTTTGGGGGATTTTTCCTCAATTGTGCGTGTTTGATTGTATTAGCATGTTCTACATATTATTCAATCACACCTAGTTGCATGTTTAGGGTTTAATTGGGTTAAACTGTGTTTAATTATATAATTTCCTATTTGAACGCAAGCGCACACTCTTTCAAGTGGCATGTGACGGAGAAAAATACGTCATGCCTGACCCAAACTATAGCAATATTCACAAACATGGACTTTTCTTTTGCAGTAAGTACAAAAGTATGTAGACTTAGGCCGACATCAGTTTTCTTTTATGGCTGAACTCTCATCTGATTTTTAGATGGGTGGACATATGGATTTGTAATAAACTCGGGAACCAGTTCCAATGTCATTTGGGACGTGGAAGAACCATCAAAACCTATTCCCAACCTTTGACCTAGACCCAAATAAGGGGCGAGGAGCATCTTTCCCCTCATACCATATCGATCCTTAATTCTTACCTTGACTTCTCGGGCTCTCTCAAGGTTATGGGTGAGTTGGGATACAAGGGCTTCTAGTTTCTTTTGAGTGTCCAGGGAGGAATGGATCTCAGTCGTCAGATCAGCCACTTACTTAGACAAGTCCTCTTTTTCTTTCTCAAAAACACTTTCTCTCTCTCCAAAAACTTTCTCTCTATCAACACAATCGATCTCTCTCTCTCAACGCAGTGGACATGGAGGTCTCTCTCTCTCATCGCTCGTAAATCCTTCTCTAAAGATTCTATCCTAAGATATAGCGCTTTGTTATGAATTTTGTTCTTAAAAGTATCAACATATAAATCAATGTATGCACATTGGAGATCACTCTCGCTCTTACTTGCTTTTTCCTCCCCCTCGCTCACATTGCTATCACTGTCAAGGTGTCCCTGTGAGCTTGCATATTCATCGTCGTGAGGAGAACCATCAGTACTCACATGACTATCCATGAATGTGATGAAGTTACATTCATGCAGTGACTTGTCTCCAGATTCCACCGACTCGACATCACTATCGTCACTAAGGGTGATGTTTATCGCAACTTTGGATTATTCTAGACGTTTCAACCTAATTGCACACTCAAACCCCCTATGACCTCTACCATCGCACTCAAAGCATCTCTCACTTTATTTCTTAGGGGTGTCCTTTTTATCATTTTCAAGTTTCTTTTTAGATTTATTTTTCTCAAGATTCTTTTTATCTTTAAAATTCCTATTTTCTTTAATTTGAGATTTTTTTTTGAAATTTTTAGCAAATAGGACCAAATTATCTAAGTCAAAATCAGAATTAGAAACATACATCTCTTCCTCTTTTTTCCTAGATGACTCACCTCTCTTCGTCCCCTCACTATTTCTGGACTAGGCTTTAAGTGCTATCCCTTTGTCTTTTGATTTTATCGTGTTTGGGAACATGTCGACTTCATAGGCCTGTGGGTCTCAAACTAACTCTTCTCATTTCAGCCTACTCTAATTACTTAATGAATTTAACACAGTGACTTTGGGGATAAATCTCTTAGGCATTGATCTTAAAATTTTCTTAAATACTTTAGCATCAGGAATGTGTTCACCTAAGTTGAAACTAGTGTATACAATATGCGATAGGCGTGCATAAAATTCAATAAACACTCATTTTCATGCATGGGGATAGTTTTAAACTGTGTAGTTAAGTTTTGGAACTTAAATTCGTTCACTGCATTTGTTCCTTCATGGGTAAGTTGTAAAACATCCGATGCCTCTTAGACGTGGTACACGTTATGATGCATCGAAACTCGTTAAGTGTGACGGTTATAAAAATGGCACTAAGCCCATGTGAGTTATATGTGATCCATTTAAATTCATCCTTAGTCCATGCAGTCACAGATTTTACGGTAGTTACGTTATCTACAGTGACAATGGGAGGCGTCCACCCTCTTTCACACATAACCCAAACACGTTCGTCTATGGCCATTAAGTGAGATTTTATACAGGCTTTCCAATATGCATAATTAGACCCGTAAAAAACTAGGACTCTATTATATAAGTTTTCCATTGAAATTTCACTTTTTCAAAAATCAATTTTTACAACAAAATTGATATCCAGAAAAGTTTTGCAGAACAAATTACACGGTAAAATTGTGTAAATGGCTCCAATACCAATTTGAGAGTGTTCCAGAAATCAATGTCAAACTTATTTAATTAAATTCCAATTTTAGTCTTAACAAGCCTTAACTCTTGCACATAAACTTGATTGGATAAAGAAATAATCTAAGCATTCAAGAGAATCACAGTTGAGGAAAAATCCCCCAAAGGGACAAAACCATCTTATTTTCACTATAATTTGTCAAGTTCAGTTTACACGGATTACAATAAAAATACAAGTAGTGACATACGAAATACCCGCAGGCATTGGTTTCGATGTCGTCGGCTAGAGTTCCCGCAACAGCTCCAGAAGGTTAGTAATGGAAAAGCTTCGTCTTCTCCACAAGTGTACTCTAGATGAGTGGTATAATCTTCCTTGGGGTTTAGAGGATTCACATAAAGTATTGAAAATTATTTGTGAATAAAAAAGGTATGAAAACCCTAAAATATAAAGTCTCGAAAGAGGTACTGTTTTGTAGAAACGGAGGTATGTAGACTTTGGGAAACATGTAGAATTATCACTACTTAAATATGTAAGGACACAAATTTCCAATTGAGTCCTTTGTAGTTTTGGTTCAATTCCGGACAAAAACATTTGAGTCATAGGATAGAGTTCAAGTTTATCCATTCAAGCCTATGACGTGTTTGTTGAAGACCTAGCAGCCAAGATATTAAAGATTCATCAAATGCCGTGTGTGTTGTACCTCGTTTCTATGTCATCAACACTATTCCATTGCTCCTAAGGTATGAATGCATTTTAATATATATATATAGGAGCTTGGAACATTATTTATTGGGTGTATTTTAGAAATTTATTTTGGGTGTTAGTATTTTTTTGTTAAACTTTTTTTGAATTCATAGTTCTAAATATTTTGTTCTCGGACACCTTTCAGTAGAAAAATCATATCAAATCCAAAAAAAATCAGAATGACACAAAACTGCCAGCCACATGTTCGTATCAAAATTATCTGGAACCATGGCCTAAGATCTCGTTAGATAGGTCGTTCGAACGACCTCGTTCGAACGAGAAGTCGTTCGAACGACCTCGTTCGAACGAGAAGTCGTTCGAATGAGTTTTCAAACGAGAATTTTTTTTCCTTTCTGTCTCTTCGTTAGAAGTCTCGTTCGAAATGAGATTTCTAACGAAAAAACAGCGGGAACAGTTTTAAGCCAGTTTTTTCCACTTTTCCACTACTTTACCCCACTTCCTTTTTGACATACTTCTTAAGTGCGGGAACTAACTTTTTGAAGACAACTTTTTCACATTCTAAGAGTCTTTTGAGAGCAAAACTTTTAAGAAAAAGTTCCATGCTTTGTGTTTGATTTTTATGGATTAAACTCATCAAAAATTACATACACACCCATTTATTTAGTTTATTCCAAGTACCTATTGATATATCATTTCTTGGAGACTTTTGGCACCTGGTTTTCTCTACACCAACAAGGAGAGAGTTTGGGTTCTTCTCTACCCCAAAAAAGGATAAAAGTTTATTGAGGTGTTCTCACTTGAAGAAAGGCTTCGCGTGTGGGTTGACGGTGACCATAGCCCCATCGATGGAGTTCGAGACTGTGGAGGAGTCCATGGTTATACACTAGGCGGAGGTTGAAGACCGAAGGAGCGCGTCAAGGCTTGGACAGACTCAAGTCAGTTTGTGTAAGTCCTCTTGTGTCGAGTCTTTGTAAAAACTACCATACTTAGTGAATTCGTGGCTAGGGCCGTCCGAGATTTTTCCCATTTGGGTTTTCCTCGTACATCCGGCGTAGTGCGATTGATATTTATTTTATCTTGCTATATCACCTAGATGCATGCTTAGGACTAAAAGATAAAATTAGTTCAAAATCAAAATCTATTTAATTTGGTGCAAATTTAATGTTTGGGTATGTTCAATTTAATTCAAGTGAAAAATTACTTTATCTTGATAGCATGCAAGTTTAACTTGAATTGGATTAATGTGTGTTTAAGTCGAAATGAAAATTGTGTGTGTAGTTTAATTTCACTTTTCGTTTAGTTTTAATTTTTTCATAAGTTGGTTTGTTCTCTTTAAGAAAAGAAAATTTTAAATAACTTTTGAAAAATTAAAATTTGAACCATTTCATTATATTTGAATTTAAAAATTGGGGGCTTCCGCACTTCAAATTGGTATCAGAGACACAGCGATAAATTATTTCGTTAAAGATCTTTTAAATAATTTTTGGCTAAAATGGAATTTTCCCCATTTTCAAAATTTCCTATTTTCGATGGTTCAAACTACGCGTATTGGAAAGCGCGAATGAAATCGGCACTAAAATCTATCGATGAGAGAGTTTGGATGTCTGTTGTTAACGGGTGGTCCCCGGCTACTCATTTAGTATATAATGAGCGTGTTCCCAAACCCACCGATAGATGGAGTGAGGGTGAATTTAAACTTTCTAACTTTAATTCCCGAGGTTTAAATGACTTATTTAGCGCTGTCACACCAGATGAATTCCGACGCCTTATGTCGTGTGAGACCGCTAAAGAAGCGTGAGATATTTTGCAACTCACTCATGAAGGTACTAGTGTCGTTAAAGCTTCGAAACTTCAAAACCTCACCACTCAATTTGAAACTATCAAAATGAATGAAAAAGAAACTTTTGATGAATTTTATGCTAGACTTTCTGATATTGTTTATTCATCTTTTAACTTGGGAGAGAAAATACCCGACAACCGAGTTGTAAAGAAAATTTTAAGGTCCCTTTCCGATAGATTTATTCCAAAAGTGACCATTTTAAATTCTTTACCAACTTTAGCCTCTACGAAATTAGAAGAGCTTGTAGGTGATTTACAAACCTATGAACTAGACATGTTCCCCTCTAAAAATGAAAAGAAAATTGAAAAGGGCGTTGCTTTAAAAGCCCGAAAAGAGGTCAAACAAGTAGTAGAGAGCGAGAGTGATAGTGATTTGGAAGACATGGCTTTGTTTGCTCGTAAATTTAGAAAATTTCTTAAATTTAACAAAGATAAATTTAAAAATGATTTTAAGAAATTTGAAACTTCTAAGTATGACAAAGACGAGAAGATCACTAAACCCATTAATGAAAATTTAAATAGGGACGAGTCAAATAGGTGTTTTGGGTGTGAGGGTTATGGCCATAGGGCTTTTGAGTGCCCCACTAAACTAAGGAAAGAGGGTAAGAGACCCATTTCATATAATGCGACCCTTAGTGATAGTGATAAGGAAGAGGGACCCGATTCCCCCACTAAGCCCAACTTTGTGTCTTTTATGGCTAGTCATGTGAGTGATAGTGAGAACTCGTCGATTGATGAAACTTTAACACATGACACTTCCGAGGTCAAAGTTTTTGATTCCCTTGTTTTTTATGATAGTGAGAGTGGAGAAGAAAGAGAGAGTGAAAATGAAGAAGAGGTTAATGTAAGTGAATTTCAAAATGCTTTTCAAGAACTTTATAAAGAATCTATTAAATTAAAAAGAGCTAATTTGAAGTTAGAAGCTAGCTTAAAAGAACGTGTCAAGGTCGTTGATAATAGCATGTTGGTTGAAGACCTTAGGAGACGAGAGAAAGCTCTTCTAGAGAAGCTTGAACATATAGAAGGCGAGAGAGATAGCCTTAGGGGTTTAATGGAATCCTTGAAAAAGGAGCTTCTTGCTTTTGAAGAGCGAAATGTTTTACTAGAGTCTAACATTTTAGAATTGCAAAATAAATTAAAAGACTCTAGTAATGTCAAATTTGATTTGGAGTATCGTTCGGAAAAATTAGATAAAATATTAGGAACGGTCCAAATTAAAAATGACACTTGTGGTTTAGGCTTCAATACTTGTAATGAATTTATTCATAACGCCAAAACCAATGTTTTAGGAGAATCTACTAGGAAAGTCTTTAGAGATCACTCCTTAGGTAAATCTTTTCGACATGTTTTTACTTGTACACATTGTGGTCGAAAAGGTCATCTTAGAAAATTTTGTTTTGATCTTAAACGTATTCCTAGAAAATCCCAACGTAAAGCAACCAAGGTAGTTAAAATTCCTACACCCCAAGATAGTCATTCTTCATTAATTTGGGTTAGGAAATCCGACTTGGTTGCCTTGCAAAATGGGGTTTTTGATTCTCATTTACTTTCACATGCTTCCTCCCTTGCTAAATCTAAAATATGAATGTGTCAGTGTTTGTATACTTTAGCTTTTGTACTTCATGCTATATTCACATGCTAAATGTATGCTTGTTTAATCATTTTCTAGTCTATGCTCTATGCTTATCACATGATAGAATTATGATTTTTGTTTATCTTTTGTATTATATTTCCTTCATTTTGTTTGCATTAATTGAAAAATCCAAAAAGATTTGTGTTTATCATTTGGATTTTATCTCTTGGTAATTTAAGCTTAATAAAAAAATTCAAATGATTTTTCTTTGACTTTTGAGTATATATTATTTATTTTGGTTAAAAATTTCAAAAACTCAAAAAGATTTTATTTTGTGTGTAGTTTAGTTTGACACACTTTATGTGGCATACACTTGTGTTTGAATCCCTCCTTTAACGCTCCCACGTGGCTAGAACTTTTTGTTTAGATTGTCAATCCTTAAAATGTTCTTTACCATATTTTTTATGGAGAAGTTGAATTTTGTGTTGGCAAATGGATTCTATTTTTATATGCCTCTATTCACACATGCACGAGCTCTTTTGAAATTTTAACTTCATATGTATATTTGAGCTATGTGAGGTGTTCTCCTACCAATATTATATGTATATTTGAAATTTTTATATGTATATTTGAAATTTTATTGCTTTAATTTCCATGGGTACGATGCTCTTTTATATGGGGATAATAGATCTCCGCACATTGGGTAATAGTTGTCCAGATAGATTTGAGATCATAATTCAGAGGAATCCACGTCATTGGGATACCTTGGATTGTTATTCCCCCTTGATAGACTTATAGGATTTGTTTCCACCGGTTGAAACCTAATAAGTGGATTATTTTAGAATCGAATGGAATAGAAAATACGTTACATCTTGAAATAGATGAATTCATTAGATGTTGATTAAAATTAATTAACAGGATATTTATTTAACTAAGTGGGTATTAGAAGCTTAACTTGGCAAATTTGTAATGCCATATCCCGGATTTATGGGTTACCAATAGTTAACCCGATCTAACCCGAGCGCTTGGTGTGAAGTTCAATGAAGCAACCTATATAATGTTACAAGTCCAATTTTATTTTAATTAACATTTCACTTGTTTAGCATGCAATTCTAATTTCAAAATATACTACGAAAGGGACCCATGGGGAGCACACCGAAGTCCAAGCATACAGAGCTACTAAAATAATAATAAAGTACTGTTTACCTTTATAATGCTCTCAAAATACGAAATTGCTCCCAACTTGTCATAATAAAGTGTGGGTGTGAGCCAAATGCTCAGTGAAAAATATATAAATGCAATATAGAATCGAAGGGTGAAAAGAAGATTCTAACACGTTATGCCTCGTAATCATGGAACTACCTTGTATACATATATACGCATACATATACATATACTTAATGCATAAAATAGTTTACTTTCGAAAACCTTATTTATCCATATTAATTTACTTAATCTTATAAAAAAATTCATTTTCCCATATTGACATTTATCACCTTATTGAACACACACGGTTAAATACTTGAAACAACTACACTTGGTTCGATCGAGAACCATTTCTTTATAGAAATTACCCTTTTCATTTTAAGTAACCCGCATTAGTATTTTCATTATAATTCACCCTTTCAACACACGCATTCATCGTGTTATAAAATACTCATTTAACTTTTGAAAATCTTGTAAAACACGTTCTTGTCTTAATTGCGGGTTTAACCACTTAGGTTTCTTAACCACCCATTTACCCACTTACTTTTCCTTTTTCCTTACCTCACGGACATTAATAGATTTATGCATTTACTTATCCATTTCACCTTTACCGGAACATTTATTAATTCATTCAAGTTAGGTTGTGTTAACACATTTCACCGCACAACCCATTTCTTGACTTGTTCCTTATTCCTTTATTTTTTCTTGGAATCTTCCCAAAATAGCATACTTCAACGGGCTCCACACCGCCGACTATGCCCACCATATTCTCTGTCCAGATGTTTGAGTCTTTCACCCTAGGGCTCTGGGCCCTCCATAATTTTTCGGTGTCATCTGAGTTCCTTTACATGTGTTTAAAATTTTATAAATGTCCACATTATTCCACATTTCCTTTTATCCGGATAAAGCCAAAACTCGAGATTTTACCCTAACTTTTGTTACACTTTGAAATTATCATTTCATGTCCTTTACCCTTTGACCTTGATTTTATTCCGAAAATCATATTCATTTAGGACCCATTTGTGTAACACCTTTTCCAATATTTTTATTTATTAAAAATATTCCATTTTAAGTAAAATTACTATTTTACCCATTTGTTTCCAAACTCATCTTTTACTCCATTTTCACAAGTGTTAATTTTCTCAAAACATTATTAAGCTACCCATATTGACTTCTGAAGTGTTTTTAACATCTTAACATCGTTTCAACCATGGAGTAATATCCTTCGTAATTGGAAATATTTTTATTTCATCATTTCCTTCCCAATTTCATAAGTGTTAATCTTTTACAAAATTATTCATCATTCTTGCAAAAATTCTCTTTCAAAGCATAAAAGGCATTTAATTTCTTCAAACTTAACAAATTTCCATTTTTCATAACATATTCATTTTTGCAAGAAACTTTAAAACATTATTTTACCAATGTTTAACAACATAAATCCTTATCTTCAAACATTTTATTTCATAAAATGTTTAACATCAATGTTTCTAGAAAATACACCATTTTCACACAATACCCACTTTTAATATTTTAAAACCATAAAATATTTATCCATTCTTTATTTTCACAAAATAGAATTTTATCAATATTTTTATTTCTTAAAAATGTGTATTATTTACTACACATGATTTCATCCTTTAATCTATGAATACTACTCATGTATTCTAACTACAAGACTAAAAATAATGCAAAATAGAGTCTTAATACTAGAGTAAGATTTTCTCACTCTAAAGGCTCCAGTGGTGGTAGAAATATTGGTGTAGGAGGAGGACCCCCCACCTCCAAAGGTGGACTCAAGGGTTACCAAATGCATCCTCTAAAAAGCTCCATTTGTTCTCCATTCAAGCTTCCAAGCAAAAGCCACTTCAAACTCCATGGAAGTTTCATCTCCATATTCTCCAAAAACTCTCAACAACACCTTACAAATTCGTAGCTCTTATTAAACAATGGTTGAAATCGGTGTTTATTATTCAAATAAGGTGGAATACACTAATAAAATGGTGTTTTGTGGTGGTAGAATGGTGGAAGACCACACTCTTCTCTCTCTCTCTCTCTCTCTCTCTCTCCATTTTTCTCTTAACAAAATGCCCCAAACAATCGTTATAAGACCTCCTTAAAGACCAAAAATCTAGTTTGTTTCAACCTGGGCTAATCTGGGCTTGACTGCACACCAAATCAAGGGCTAAAAATGTGACACTGCACAAGGGCAAGTTAATGAGAAATTATCGAGACATGTCGTTCGAATGACAAGCCTATTTCGTTCGAGAGACATGTCAACCTTGTTCAACGTTTAGCTTCACGCGACCTTCGTGCGACATGGAACCGTAATACAGTGGGATCTTTTTAGAAGGTCTGCTTCTCATGAATTTTGCGCAAGATCCCCAACTCGCTTCTAACAACAAGCCAATGTCGTTAGAATGAACCTACTTTAATTTCTATTATTTTTCTTTAATTTTTTACCCAAAATTCCCAATAAATTCTCACCAGACCTTATTTCGTTATAACTTATACAAAAATCTAATTGAATTACTAGGACAGGGTATTATAAACTTCCATCGTTAGAGAATTTCATCCCCAAAATTCTCGATCAATTAATCGTTAAGCTTATGGGGTTCACAAACTGTTATTCTAAGTCATGGGAATTATTAAGGACAAAGTCATCGAAGTTTTCAACACCAAGGTTTCCCTTCGTGCCTCCATATGAGGTTTGTCACCAATTAATCGACATTATACATGCTCTAATGCTCATATCTCGTTAACTATGAATGTCACACAAACGACTTCGAATCTCCACTCACTTGATGATTATGTTCAAACAATTTCTACCTATGCTAGTACCCTGGCATGTCGTCACCTTCACGGGAAAATGATTTCTATCAATCGACACTCACACAATGTGAACCGTAATACAACCAACCTTCATATTCATCATCAAGATCAATTCTATCTTAGGCGTGTACATCCTGCACCCCATAAATGTTTAGGCTATCCTGACTACACAATTCTTATGAGCTCACCAATAACCATACTATATCATTCTCTCAATCTAAGGAGTAATATTCTTATCAAGTCATCACCGTGCAACCGACTAACACCTTCCACTGCGTCACCCTGATGAACCTAGTACTACCCTAGGTGTATCACTTTTGAGTACTTGCCAGAGATTTGCTCTAATCCACTCACCGTGACAAAACTACATCATATGCTATGTTTTCCTCGATTTTCAACACTATATGGTATCCAAAAGTCGTCACCCCGCTCTTTACAATCCTATCCACTCACTTCCAAGCTCACTAGTCGAAAGTAAATTAATCCTAACAAAAATAAATACTATAAGCAAACCATATGTCCGAAAGCACAACCATCCATACACAAAACTTTTATGCAATAGTAAGAACACTTCAGATGGGGCGCACCTAGTTACCGAGCTGCACTAACCATACTCAGTCCATTGCGCTCCGCATCGGGGCACGATAGAGCACCAATCTGAGTTATCACACATGTGAGAAAATCAACCCACGATTACCAAAATCAAAAGGGACACACTTGAGTCAGAAAGGACCATCAACCGTCCCGAAAAGTTTTTTCCCATAAGAGTATGACTATGAATTACAAAAGTGAACATGCGCCATATACTTGAATTCATGTCACTCATTCCTAAAGTTCTATCCGAGGACTAAACCTAGCCATATCCCTTGGCTTAGGTTATTAGTCTTGATGAATCTAATCACATCCATACATTTTCTCAACATGAAAGAAATATACTAGTTGGTTATCCTCTAGGAAGTCAATGCCCGACTTTTGTCCTTGGGAGTAAGGCCCTAACCTTCACATCCTTGGCGTACATGAAACATTCAAAATGGCAAATACCTCACACCATTGTCTGCATTGACCTTGTCCAATTACTAGTGACGATGTCACCAACCTATTACACCTAGTCTATCATTTACCTTATCATATCGTGATCGAAATCACAAATTCCCATAGGCATTAATTAGTTCAAGAGAGGCACTCACCTCACCCTATCCTTTGACCACGTGATATTGAGACTAAACTTACTTTTGGTTCCTACCCACACAGAATTTACGTGGCAACCACACCCGTCGTGGTTGAACTTTTAAAGGTAGTGAATATCACACATGGCTACATCTTCTAATCCGTACCATCGTGGCAAGACATGCCAAGAACTAGTCCTTACATTGCTAAGGCTACCTCAGCATATACTGTTGAAATCCGACAACATTATAATCATGTTTCGATGTTACCCCACCTTGGTCGCCATTTTCAAGTCTCTACATGGCATCATCACCCTAATTCTTGAATACATTTCTTAGTACTCCCGAAGACGATTATCACCACACCAATACTAGTCATTTTATGACATCCGAACGTCACTCCTATAATGACACAAATTGTCACCCTACCTTAGGGATTTCACTACTCATCTTTTTTGATTTGGGAAGCCACACCGGACACTTACACTATACTATCGGTAATCTGGGATCATCATCTGACCCTCACATAATCATCAATAGACAGCTAGTGCTCCTTCATACCGGACTAACCGGTATCCTGAGGACACTAAACACATTTTTGTGTAGCCATCCTCAATACCCGATAAGATTTTATCATCAATAACTTTATCATTGTAGGTGCACTTTACAAACCTTTCAATACCCACAACATGCTCACTCAGTGCTCGCAAAGACACTAGTCTACGAGCTTTTGCCTATAGTTTACCTTAACCATAAAATACCTTGAGGAATCACAACATTCAATCTTTATCCCCAATGGCACCACACACTCTACAAACCTTTCATAATGTTTTATAGGTACCTGAAAATACCATTAAACTCCACTCACACTAATATTGCCTCACATCCATCCATTACCTTGACGGCTAAAATGAGTCTCTACACTTAGATAGTAATCTTATCTTTCTTCCAAACGATCATGACTATAAGTCGTTCAAACCACCACCAACACTACTATGGACTATGGTAGGGCACATGACGTCGCTTGCAACCTATAAACTTCAAGGTCTACCTCACCTAATTCTCAATTAATATTCAACCACGATAACTAATATTTGTCACTATGTAAATATCACACCATGTGCCAATCTACATGTTAACACGACTATATAGATCTTGGTAGGATATGGGACGTCGGGTATTGCTTATAAATACCAAGGCCCACACCATAGACACCACACGGGATCCCATTCCTCAATACCACATTATAATCAAGACAGAATAAACCTAAGGCCTCTACCAAGGAACCCAAATACTTTCTTACCACGGGATCAATACTTATGAATGCCACTCAGTCATCTAGTCTCCATATATGAAACACACAACCTTTACAGCTAGTTCGCAAAGAACAAAACTCATTATTGCCACTACTAAGGCTACTCTCATCATAAAAGTGACCACATAATGCATCTTACGAAAAGGATCAAGGTGTTGCCTCTAATATCCCACACAACTTCATATGTTCACCGGACTATCATTAACTGCAATATCACCCCAAGGATCGAATTTGCCTAATTACATTACTGGTGTTAATTACCCAAAACCGTTGCACGTAAGGTCTATATACTATCTAATCACCAATCAACAGTGCCTAGTCATGACACCCTAATCATTAACCTCTACCGTTAACTATATGTAACTTGTTCCACTTTCCCAGTAGGAGTAATCTCACTCTATGAACATCTCCAATGATTATATGCCATCAAGAATTTAACACAATCACCTCAGACTAACAACCACGATGTCACCACTATTGGTTTGCATGGAGACTCGTAATTTACTAATAATTCAAATCAAAAGCACGAAAGATATTAATAACTATCAACTTGGTCGTATGCCACTTGGCACTAACTTACTTGTCATGCTAATCTATTTGACTTTAACATTGATGATAAGAACTAAACCATCATCTCACCAGTATAATCGACCCAAACTAATAACGACGTCGAAATATCCAATATCGACCTCACCACGTCACTCCTGAAAGGAACCTTGAACCTAGAGCTCCAATACCATTTGTAACTCCCTGACCCGAATTTATGTGTTACCAGTAGTAAACCCGGTCCAAGCTGGGCGTTAGATGTGAAGTGAAATGAAACAACCTATATAATGTTGCTAGTCGAGTGTTATTTTAATTAACCTTTCACTTGTTTATCATGCGATTTCAATTTCAAATTAAACTACGTTAGGGACCTATAGGGAGCACCCCGAAGTCTAAGCATACAGAGCTACTAACGTAATAATAAAGAAGTACTTACATATATAACGCTCTCAAAATACGAAACCACTCCCAACCTGCCGTAACAAAGCGAGGGTGTGAGTCAAATGCTCAGTGAAAAATATATAAATGCAGTATTAAATTGAACGAAAAAAAGAAGAATCTAACACATTATGCCTATGTGCACATGTAACTATCTTGTATATATATATATGCACACACATACGTATACTTAATGCATAAAACAGTTTTATTTTGAAAACCTTATTTATTCAGATCAATTTACCTTAATCTTATAAAATACTTCATTTTATCATTTTGACATTTATCACCTTATTTAACACATACAGTTAAATACTTGAAACAATTACACTTGGTTCGACCGAGTACCATTTCTTTACTGAAACTATCCTTCTCATTTTAACCAATCGGCATGTATTTTCATTGAAAATCACCCTGTCAACGCATGCGTTCACTGTGTAAAAAAAAAATACTCATTTAACATTTGAAACCTTTTACAACACATTCCTATGTTAATTATGGGTTTAACCACCTAGGTTGTTTAACAACCCATCTACCCACTTACTTTGCCTTTTATTTCTTGCCTTATGGACATTAATATATTTATGCATTTACTTGTCCATTTCACCTTTATTAGAAAACTTATTAATTCATTCAAGTTATGTTGTATTAACACATGTCACCACACAACCCAGTTTTTGACATGTTCCTTATTCCTTTACCTTTTCTAGGAATCTTCCAATAACTGCATATTTCAATGGGCTCTACATTTTCGGTAATACACACCATATGCTCTGGCCAGTTATTTTCATCCCAGGGCTTCGGGCCCACCTTAATTTTCTCGGTGTCATCCGATTTCCTTTACATGTTTTCTAACATTTTTCAAATGTCCACATTATTCGACCTTTGCTTTTACCCAATCGAAGCCAAAACCCATGTTTTCACGCCAACTTGTGTAACACTTTGAAATTATCATTTCATGCCATTCACCCTTTAACCTTGATTTTATTTCAAAAATCATATTCATTTAGAACCCATTTGTGTAACACCTTTTCCAACATTTTTATTTCATAAAAATATTTCACTTTAAGTAAAATTACCATTTTACCCATTTGTTTCCAAACTCATCGTTTACTCCATTTCCAAAAGTGTTAATTTTCCCAAAACACTATTAAGTTATACAGACTAACTTCTTAAGTGTTTTAACATCTTAACACCCTTTTAACCTTGGAGTAATACCCTTCTTAATTGAAGACATCTGTATTCCATTATTTCCTCCCCAATTTCATAAGTGTTAATCTTTTACAACACTCTTAAGTCATACACCAACTTTTCAATGTTAAACCATTAACACTTATTCTACCCCATTACTAACCAATTTTCCAAACTAGACATTACTTAATTTATTTATTCAAGAAATCTAATTACACTTAGAGACTACTTTTACAAGAAAATACCATTTATTTTTACTATCACATGTAGTCTTACAACGTTGTACTTATCACACTTTTAACCCCATTTTTCCCACACTTTGAATGCAATAATTTATACTATTAATACCATGTTTAACCCCAAAAAAATCTTCTTTAAACTTGCTTAGACATACCTCCATACTGTTCCAACTGTTATAGAAAAGGACATTTTGTGTCTTCTTGCTTATTGTCTGAAGTGGTGGATACAGGGAGTCCAAAGAAGAACAAAAAGGGGGTTATGGGGAGCACTAAGCATGCGGAAAATATTGTTATGGTGATGCATTAGAGGGAAAATTAAGGTCTATCTCATCCCAAACCCTTTAAATTTCAATAATAATGGGTCAATTATCCCGATTTCGTTAAAACAGTGACCCAGTTGTGGCATATAGATGTTAATGGCCCCCATATGGTGTGGTTCTTTCTTAAATTACAAAACTTAAAAACGCCCTCAAACAATAGAGAAATCTTTCTTTTCCCAACATATTTCAAACAGTAGTTGATAAAAAAGATCAAGCCAAACATAAGGAATTAATATACGGAAGAAATCCCAGCCTAGATAATCGGGAGGATTTTTAAAAAGCCCAAACAAAGTTAATACTAGCCTTGAGGACCGAAGAGGCATATTGGCAACAAAAATCTTTCGTTAGATGGCTTAAGTTAGGGGACAACAATAATAAATTCTTCCATAGGTCTATAAAAATTAAACACAAAAACCTACATATTAGTAGAATGAAAATGGAGGAAATATGGATAGAGAATGAAGAGGATATCTAAAAACACATCGTCAACCACTTCAAAAATGTCTTTACCTTAGACGTACACAACCCTATTGATAAAATGATATAGTTCATACCTAATCTTATAATAGAAGACCAAAATAACAAATTCCAAACTATTCCAAAAAAAGAAGAAATCTAGGCATCCATTACATCTCTAAATCATCAATCTGCCCCGGGCCCTGATGTTTTTGGGGGATTCTTCTATAAGAAATGTTGGCATATTATAAAGAAAGATGTATGCATAACTATTAAAAGTTTCTTCCTATGGGAGTTAGTTCCTAGAGCTTGGTCAAGTCCTAGTATAACACTGATTTCTAAAATAAAATGGCCTAAAGCAAGCGAAGATTTCAAACCTATCAGTTTATGTAACTTCTCTTATAAAATTATGGCAAAAATTCTATAATTAAGGATATTTAATATACTACCAAAAATAATTTCTAATAATTAAAGTGGATTTGTAAAGACTATAAGTATACACGATAACGTCTTAATTGCTCAAGAAATGGTCCATAACCTCCCTGAGAAGATATAAGGGGTGACATTATACTGAAGCTAGACATGCCTGAAGCATATGATCGGGTAAATTAGACGTTTCTGGTAAACAATTTAAGGAAATTTGGATTTTGGGAAATTTGGATTGTCCTTATGTGGAGGGCCATATCAAATGTATGGTACTCAAATTTAGTTAGTGGCCAATCAAAAGGATACTTTAAATCCAACAGAGGTCTCAGACAAGGTCACCCTCTGTCCCCCAATTTGATTGTAATGGAATCAGAAGTGTTAAACAAAGTATTAAATTTCCTTATGGATAAGGGACTTTTCTTACCATTCTACCACTCACTTAGATGCAAACTAATTTCCCACCTTGCATTCACTGATGATATGATTATTTTTTCAAGAGCGGACAAAAAAAAACCTACGACAGGTCATGAGGGTTTTTCATGGGTGTGAAAAAAATTCTAGTCATCTCATAAACTTATCAAAAAGGTTGTTTTACAATAGAAAAGCTCGCTTCACACAAAAAAAAACCATATCTATAGCTCATCTCATAGGGCTGAATCAAAAGCATCTCCCCATTATCTACCTAGGGTGCCCCCTATTTAATTGTAGAAGGAAAATAAGTTACTTCTATCCATAGTAGAAAAATCAAACAAAAACTCCAAGGATGGAAAACTAAGTATATATCATATGGGGCTAAATGGACCCTCATCAAACATGTCCTTAGCTCAATTCCTTGTTATACTTTTGGTATTACAACCTCCCAAAGGTGTAATAAAAAAGATTCACTCTATTCTTAACAAGTTTTTTGGAGGGCAATGGGTATATTGAATTGAAACACCAATGGCATAGTTGGGAGACATTATGCCCCCAAGAGAAAGTGGTGGTCTACATTTCTCTAGATTAGACATCCCATCTAAAGCCTCATTCTTGCAATCCCTATGGAGACTCAAAACGTCAAGTTCATTTTGGAGTAGATTCATGTCATCGAGGCATAGATTACAAAATAATAATAACTATGGAAAAAATGGATCCCTATCAATGAAAAAATGTGGTCAGTGGACCCTATTAGAGATGAGATCATGAATCTCAAAGATGACATATGGTCTTGATCGTTGTCCAAAAATGGAAAATTATGCCTCGCCCCTGCAGTCGAAATCCTGATTGAATATTTTCCATCAAGTACAGTATTTAAACATCTTTGGGACAATAAAAATGTCACAAACCCGACCCAAATTAGTAGTGGGGAATGAGTGACTTGACATGCCATCAAGTGATTTAAATTGTTTCCTTAAATAAGTGCAACGAAAATACAATCACATGGTTATGAATCGTAAAATATTGAAACTAAAGGACTTACGTCATCAGAGCTTTCTAAAGGAAACTTCATTTATATTAAAACTAACCATGAATTACAACTTAAGAGAAAATTTTAAAACTTATTACAATAGAGCCAGACATGCTCTAAATGATAAAACAAACATAATAACAAAAAGATCTCTAAAAGCCAAATCTTCAATATAGTCCTTGTATATTCTCTCCACGAGTCTACTATTTCCTAAAAAATGGTTATTTATAAAACATCACCTAAAAGATGAATGAGATTCAATCTCTAGACATTCCAGGGTTTTTCAAAAAACTGATACCTATTCAATTTAGAATAGAAGGCATGCATATAGAGACATGAATTTGCAGTAATATATATATATATATATATATATATAAAGTAAATGATAGTAAATATTTCTAGAATAAACAGTTCAGACTCGAACAGATAAAACAATTGAGCAATATGTCAATTATTCAATTTTATTTTGATGGCCATGTATGCTTTAATACCCAGATAAACAGACAGTGTTACCAGATGTTTCCACCCGACAACAACACAAACAGAAAATCATGATTTCTGGAACAACGCCTTATTTAGGGCACACCAACGATAAACCAGCTGAAAGGTACCACCAAAATATTTCCACCCGGTATTCAAGGCCAACATAGTAAGAGAGTTTCCATAGGCCGAATTAATTATTTCAGAATTCAAATCAGATGTTTATATCGAGAGATATACACATATAACAAACGACGGAATCATCAGTATCAGATGAATTTGAGAATAAAATCATTTCACAAAATATATGTAGTTTGCATAATATCATATAATCAAGATAAACAAGGAATTTCATAGAATACTCACCTGGAACAGAAGTTCAAAGTTACAGATAACGAGTCTTGGATCACTCGTTAATTCTTAAGACGAAACTTCTTCTTAAACTTTCTCGTATTTTCTCTCACTATTTCTCTCTAATCTTTTAGAATGAATTTTGTGTAAGAACTGATCCCAAGGCCTTTATTTATAGTTTCTCGCAGATATTAGGGTGTTGAAACATGTCTGGGTGACCAAGCATTCATTTTGGTGAGTCGTCATTGACATGTCCCGTAACGGAGTTGTATTGCAGTCTTTATGAACATATTGAAATACAACATTTAAAACAAACTATATATGAACATATAAAAGTGGGTCATTAAAAAAAATCCCTAAAAAATGGTTTATCTTCGTTTGGAGGGTGTTAAAACACAACATTCCAGTAAATGAAAATATCCAAAAGTATAATATAAAACTAGCATCGAGATGCACCTTATGTCTAAAGGATATAGAAACAACTAACCATACATTCCCATGTTACCCCGTATCTACATGCCAATTGAAATATTTACATGATTTAATGGGCCTCAAGCTCAATTTTCACTCTTGTGCTTATTTACCCAAGGCTTGGTGGTTACACGGTAGGGGTAAAGATTACACGATTCTTTATTGTAAATTGGTTCCTTTAGTGGCCTTTTGGTGCATCTGGAAATTATGAAATAAGGTGATGTTTGATGGGGGGAAAAGCTTATGCTTTTGCCCTTATTGAAAACTATTTTCATCAGATTGGTCTTATCACTTCATCCCTATCTTTCTCATCAAAGATACATGGTTTTGACTCCCATCGGTGTAAAGTCGTCAATATTAAAAGATCCACTTTAAATCTTCACCCAGATTTTTGCTCCTGACTAAGTAGTAATATTTAAATATATTTTGTCATCCTGTATTAGGGTACTATCTTGGACCCTAAATTTTTATATTTACGTAAGTACTGGAAAGTGTTTATATTTTACCAATTTTGATACTTTGGGTCATTGGATCACCCAAAGTTTTTTTCTTTGAGCCGTGTACAGGCAACCGTGAAGAGGCTTTTTCTTAACAAAAATTAATAAACATCCGGAGTCTCATAAAAAAAATTGCTTATACATTTATTATCCAAAATACTACAAGTTTATATGCATAAGAAGATGGAATTTATACCTTAAAATGGGTTAAACATATTTTTCATTCTAGAAATTCATCATACTTGCAAAATACTCTTTCAAAGCATAAAAGACATTTAATTTCGTCAAACTCAACAAATGTCCATTTTTCATAAGATCTTCATTTTTGCAAGAAACTTTAAAACATTATTTCACCAATGTATAACAACATAAATCATTATCTTCAAACATTTTATTTCATAAATTGTTTAACATCAATCTTTCTAGAAAATACACCATTTTCACAAATACCAACTCTTAATATTTCAAAACTATAAAATATTTATCCAATCTTTATTTTCACAAAATAAAATTTTACCAATATTTTTATTTCAAAAAAATGTGTATTATTTACTACACACGATTTCATCATTTAATCGGTGCATACTACTCATGTATTCTAACACAAGACTACAAAAAATGCAAAATAGAGTCTTAATACTAGAGTAAGATTTTTCCACTCTAAAGGCTCCAATGGTGGTAGAAATGTTGGTTTAGGAGGAGCAACCCCCACCTCCAAAGGTTGACTCAAGGGTTTACCAAATGCCTCCTCCAAAAAGCTCCATTTGTGCTCTATTTAAGCTTCTAAGCAAAACCCACTTCAAACTCCATAGAAGTTTCATCTTCACCTTCTCCAAAAACTCTCACTAACACCTTATAAATTCATAGCTCTTTGAATACAGTAAGAAAACGGTGTTTTAGGGTGGTAGAATGGTGGAGGAATGGTGGGGAGAAGCCCTCCCATGGTGGAAGACCACGCTCTTCCCTCTCTCCCCCTTCTTCCATTTTTCTCCCAACATAATTCCCCAAACAAGCCTTATAAAACCTCCTTAGAGACCAAACATCAAGTTTTGCCCAATCTCGGCTGATCTGGAGTTGACAGTACACCAAATCAAGGGCCAAAAATGTGATAGTGCACAAGGGAAATCTGATTAAAAATTCTCGAGATACGTCATTCGAACGACATGCCTATCTCGTTTGAGCGATGTGTTAACCTCGTTCGAAGTTTGTCTTTGTGCGACCTTTGTGCAAAATGGAAATGTAATGCAATTGGATCTCGTTTAAAGGCCTTCTTCTCATGACCTTCGTGCGAGATCCCCATATCCCTTCTAACGATAGTCCAATGTCATTAGAATGACCCTACTTTAATTTCAATTATTTTTCTTCAATTTTTGACCCAGAATTCCCAATAAATTCTCATTAAACCTTCCTCCATTACAACTTAATAAAATCTAATTGAATTACTGGAAGAGGGTATTATAGAATCACATTATTCACCACAATCAACTCGGCAAATAAAACCTCATTATATGAGGGTGTTTTGAGATAATTAAATTGGAGTGAAGTCATAATTATTTATTGAAATTAATTATGATTAAATAAAGGAAGGAAATAAATTATGGGGTATAGTCCATACACACAAGTAGTTAGGATCATATTCTTAAAAAAAAAACAGTTTAGACCTAGCCCACTAAATATATATATATATATATATATATATATATATATATATATATATATATATATATATAAATATATATATATATATATATATATATATAAGTTAGGCTTTTAAGTTGCATAATTCTTTATTGGGTTTTGAGAGCTGGGATAAAAAACATTATTCACATTTTGTGAAACTACCTAGAGAGAGGGGGTCATATATCACTCACGAGGAAAAAATTTCATCTTAATAGGTTCCCACACACCAACCTAACTTTAGATGGATTATATACTAGAAGTTCCAAGCATTTGGAAGTGTTCTAGAAGGCTTCTTTATATTGAATTGCAACTAGATCCACAAAGGTATATATTCAAAACCTTAGGTTTGGTTTTTAGCAAGGCACTCGAAGGCAAGGAGTTCGAGCTTAGGCTAAAAGCTATGAACACCAAGATGGATTCGATATATTCGAATAAATTTTGGGAACTTATAGAATTTCCAGATGGTATAACATCCATTGGATTCAATTGGTCCTACACAAAGAAGAAAGTGTGGATAAGAAGGTGGAAACCTTCTAAACAAGGCTTGTTGTGAAAGGGTTTACTCAGAAATAGGTAATCGATTATGAGGAAACCTTTTCAAAATTTAGTTATACTTAAGTCCATCGAGATTTTCTTATCCATTGAGGCCCATCTTAATATTGAGATTTGGAAAATGGACGTTAAGATTACATTCTTAAATGGTAGTCTTAACGAATGCATCTAGATAATGCAACCCAATGTATTCATAGAAAATGGCCAGGAAATCAAGGTATCAGCCATTGGAATAAAATTAAGGTTGAAGGACCGTTTTTTTTGCCGTTGGAAAAAGATCAGTTTGATGTAAGCTTAAGAGATCCATATATGTACTTAAGTAATTGTCATGGTCTTAGAACATCCTTTTTTATGAAGAAAATCAAATCTTGTGGTCTTGATTAATATCCGAATGAAATTTATGTGTTGAAGCAGTATGACAGAAGCATGGTGGTATTTCTAATACTTTACGAGGATGATATTATCCTAATAAGGAATGGTGTTGGTGTGTTATCTAATCTAAGAGTGTGGTTTTTTAGTCTGTTTGAGATGAAGAACTGAGTAGAAGTCAGTCACATCCTTGGGATCAAACTTATGCGTTATTGAAAAAACATGATGTTGGGCTTATCCCAAGTAACTTATATTGATGATCTGCTCATAAGATTTCACATAAAATATTCCAAGAAAGGGAATCTTCCTTTCAGTTATGGATTATCTTTATATAGGGATCAATGTCCTAAGACACCCAATCAGATAGACATGACGATAATTGTACCTTATGCTTTGGTTGTGAGCATCCTAATGTATGTTATGCTTTGTAAAAGAACAGATATTAGTTTTAGCATTGGCAGGGTTATCCTATTCTACTCTAACCCAGGTGAGGAACACTGAATCATTATTCAACACATTCTCAAGTATCTAAAAATGACTAGATATTATATATTGGTTTACTCATCGAATAGTCTAGTACCCGTCGGGTACACAAGCTCGTATTTTTAATCGAATAAGGATTTTAGGAGATCGAATTCGAGATATGTGTTTACCCTATGAAGTGGAGAAATAAGTTAGAGGGGTATCAAGAAATCATTCATGGTTGATCCGACCATGGAAGATGAATATGTTTCCTCTTCGGAGGCAACAAAGGATGTTATTTAGCTCTGGAACGTCCAACGTAACTTGGGTGTGGTTCCTTCAATGCGGTAGGACATTACACTTTATTGTGACAATAGTGGGGCGATTGTAAATTCAAAGGAAATAAGGACTCATAAAAAGGAAAAGACCACTGGGCGTAAGTACTACCTGATTAAGGAGATCGTGCAGAAGGATGATGTCAACGTAACCAAGATTACATCTCATGACAACCTGGTGGATCCTTTTATGAGGAGATTACCCGCTAAGACTTTTAATAGCCATGGAGAGGGAATGGGAGTCAAATGAATAAGGACGTGGCTTTGAGACTAAGCGCCGTGTAAAGTCATTTTATTTTAATTAACAAAAGGATTTTTTTAAATCATTAAGAAATAAGAATCATGATTGTGAGAAAGCTCTATATTAATTTTCATTATATATTTATTCTATATATATCAGTCAATTGTACTTAGTTAGAATTCTGGTGAGTTGGGTTCGGCTTGATCAACAGAGATTATATTTTTGGTCCTCTATTAAACAGTTCACAACCTAGATGGGGAGTTAGAATCCTAATGGAATGGCTATGGTGTAATCCTATCGGTTTATTTCAAACTATGAAAATCCAGTTAAAGATTTGAGAACTTGTTTGATAGTTCAAATAAGGACTATGGTCGGTGCATCCACGAATGAATTGACCCGGACGACCCATAAGATTTTAGTTTAAGGGTTGTATTGAGTAGACTTAGGTAGTATCACACTGTAATACCCCTTGCTTTTGAGTAATTATTTTTATATCAAATTTCCAGGTGGGTTAGTTATATAAAATAAAGAAAATTTAATAAATATTAATTTAAGTAATTTAAGAGTTAATATTTATGAGTATTGCATATTTACAATTATGCGAATGTAAATAGTGTAATATTATGTTATGTTGAGTCGCTGGGCTTTAAAGCAACGGTTATGATTTTTATTCCATACGCGTTATTATAAGAATGTTAATATGACGTTGGAATAAGAATTAATGAACAATATTCCGGATGTCATTTTAAAGGGCACGATTAGTCCGGGAATGGTTGAGATAGTCAAATTAAGTGCCATGTGTGTTTTTGGGTTTCGGAGGTACTTTTGGCTAGTTATGACTTAAATATGATGTTACGAGTCATTTTAAGTAGGTAGTAGCATTTAATGTTAGACTTAATGTATTTGGGCATTTAAGTCTTGCAAGATCATTTATATCTCATTTGTCTATTTCTAAATGTAGAGAGTTAGAGAGAAGTGAGAGCTTCAGAGAAAGAAGAGAAAAGAGGAGATTTGCCATTTCTAGCTTGTATTTGTTGCTATAAAGGATAATTCGAGACTCCAATCTTGAGGAAAGTTATTAAACTTGCATAAACATATGATTATGTGGAATAAATTGCATTTATGGGTTGTGTTCTTGAGTTTGAACCAAAAAATGGTTATAGATGATTTTG
Organism: Sambucus nigra; assembly: GCA_949130495.1. NCBI lineage: Eukaryota > Viridiplantae > Streptophyta > Magnoliopsida > Dipsacales > Adoxaceae > Sambucus > Sambucus nigra. The sequence continues at coordinate 331,350,092 of OX422212.1, read as the reverse complement.
GTGCTTAAACCCTTCGGTATTTGATTTAGACATTATTAGAGTTGGATATATTAGTGGGTTATTGTGTAGGAATGATTTAGTGAAGTTATTGATGGATGATATTGGGTGTAGTGGAAGAGAAAAGATTGTGGGGACTTAGGGTTTATATCAATCCGTAGCCCCAATTGGGCATCTCGACTAGGGCGAATCGATTCACCCTCTTAAGCGAATCGATTCGCTAATATGGCGGCTACAGGTATGAGGAACTGAATCAATTCGGGTTAAGGCCGAATAGATCAGGTCTTAGATAGAAGGTTGGTTTTCTCAACCGAATCGATTTACTTTTGGGGTGAATCGATTCTAAAATCCTTCTATTTTATGAAAAAAAATTCCAACTTGGTTTCTACTCCTTTTCTTTTGGGTTTAAGTCTTAAGAACCTTATCTTAGGATGTATTAAGAAGTATTATGACCTCATATAAGGATAGTGATACTCTAGGATAGTAAGGGAGTGTTAGGGATCATTTCGGGGACTAATTATAGGATTACAATGCCTCTTTTTGTCTAGTAAGCAAGAGTAGGACTAGTACAAAGTCGGGTAGTGTTGTGTTGGACCTTCATGGGTTACTATTAGAGTAATTATCTCTTATATACAAATTTTTTATGCACACATGGCTTCGAAAATAATAATCGTATGTTTAACTTAATATATCTTGTGACTATGGCATGTTTACACATACCTCTCTAAATGATATCATAGGGGAAGTACGCGATAGAGGTGAATTCCCTGGATAATAATGCAGGGAGAGTATAGTCCTCAGGCCATGGTATCAGTTGTTACATTGTATGATTGTAGTGTTCGAAGTGAGGTAATTCTGGGTATGGTTTGACTCACTATCGAATGTATATGGACGCTTTCCATGCGTTGCGATTTAGGATACCCAGGTGGTCTTGGTTATAGGCCCTGGAATATGATAGTATTTAGGGGCGCATCCAATGGGGTGTCTCCCTAAAGGATGATCTTAGGAACCGCTATTATATGATTGTAACTGTTCTAATTGAAATGGTATTTCACACGAATGATTAATTGAATTAAGGAAACTGTGAACTAACTTTAATTGCATATGGTCCCTAATGATTATTGTTTCGTATGGTCATATTAAATTGGTAAACTTGGCATGTTGAATAGAGTTAGGCTACTCTTATTTAGTAGATGCGTAGTTTAAGTTAAAATGAATCATACGCGTTAGGATGTGCTTGTAGAATAGAGGTGAGGATGATTCCTTGAATGAAGATCAAATTTAACTTGTTTATGAAAGTTATCATTCATAACTGTCATGCATTTTATTCACATGTATATCATATCAAACCGAGTTTCCCTGGACCTTTTATATTTCTTCTTCTTGTGTGGTCCTTATATATGTTCAGGTGCTCCGCCGCATGGGCACCCGATTTGACTTTTCTTCCTAGTGTTAAGGAGCTAGGGCATTTTACGGATGTTGTAGGATTTCTCTAGTATACGCATCAATTTCTTTTGATACTCTAGTTATGATCCATCTGTATATTCAGACGTGTTGCCCAAGTTTAGTTTTCATACATACCGTTATGCTTGGTGTAATCTTTTGTATTAGTCTGTTAGCCGACAAGTTATTCGGTTATGTTTTGTAGAATCTTTATCAAACTATTATATATCTATATATCAACCTTTTGATATAAATTGAATAATGGAATTTGATTTTATCAAGATTGCAAAATATTATATGACATCCATTTTCAAAATTATTTGGTGGTTGTCTCATATTATTATTATGCGATAGTGATGCTAAGAATGGACCATTTAAGATTATTATTTTTATTGGAGTAGTGGGATGGCCACCTCTTATTTTAATAAGCGGGGTGTCACACACAAAATTTTCAAAGGGTGCATATATTATTAATACCAAGAATTATAAGGATTAAAATCCTTGTATAATTATTTCTTTGATTGACATGGATGGGATTTGATTTCATATCAGGTCAATAGATCTCCTCACATTGGGCAACAATTGTGTACATAATTTGGAGGATTCCGCGTCTCGGTGATACCTTGGATTGGGATATCCCTTGATAGACTTAAAGATTGTTTTCCACCAGCTAAAACCTGATTAGTTGATTGCTTTATTATTCGATGGAGTTGTAAATAAGTTAAGTCTGAGAATCGAGGAATTGATTAGATGTTTATTAAAATTAATTTACAGCAAATTGATTTGACCAAGCGGGTATCAGACACTTAATTGGGGTACCCTATTATCAGCTTCGCAAAAATACCTCGTTATATTCGAGTAATTGTTAAGACAATTAAATAACACCGCAGTTATAATTATTTAGTGGAATTAATTATGATTAAATAAAGAATGAAAATAAATTAAGGGGTTGAGATTTGGGATTTTTGAGTATTTATTTAATATAAAATTTAATAATTCATCTTGGATCCCTATTATAGTCCATATACCTAAGTAGTTGGGACTAGATTCTCAAGAAACCTAGTTTTTCCAAAGCCATCCACTTATATTAATATATATTAGTTTAACTTAAGATTTTGAGCTACACAATTCATTATTAGGGATTAAGAGGAAGGTGAGAAAATACTATTCATGTTTTTGGGAAAAGGCTAAGAGACAGAGGATCATATCTCACTCATAAGCAAGAGTTTTCATCTCAAGAGGGGACCACACACCTACCTAACTTTGGGTGGATTATATACTAAAAGATTCAAGAATTTGGAAGTGTTTTATCATCTCCATATCAAATTGCAATCGGTTCCAAAAAGGTATTGTATTAGAAACCCTAAGTTTGGTTTTTAGACCTAGTTTTTATTTTTGCACTTTCTATCGTATGATTAATCAAAGACTAAAGGGACAAATTTTATAATGCATATATCGATCCCAAGCAGGTGTCTCATTTCTTCTTCCTGAAGTTAAAAATGATGTTGATGGTTTTCTCATCTTTTGGGCTCCTATGAAATGGACCACAAAGGATCTTTTGGCAAAACAATGTCGGTTAATTACTGTTAGAGAGGTTAGTAATGCCATTAGAAAACGTAGTCCTATATATCTTATAGAATCATAAAAACTTGATAAGTTTCCAGTTTGTAGATTGGGTCTTTAGACCAATCAAATGGTTTCATGGTTATCACCTTCTATTTAGGATGAAAAGCATAAAGTTATCCCTCATTAGATAATGGTAATAAGGTCTATTGTAAGGCTAGGTTAATAGTATTTGGAGTTTGGTTTTGATATTGGTTGAGGAAATTAACAAGTGGTGTTACATTTTCTTAATCTCATCATCCTCTGTCCTAATGATCGGAGAACCTCCATGATAATTCTCTTTTGGGAGTGATAGCCTTTCTTGAGACGGGATAAGAGTGTGAGACGTCTGCAAAGATGGGATAACTATAATAGGTTCCTCTTTATGGATCTATCTATCTTTATCCCTGGGTTCTCTATTCTTGTTATCACCTCCTTGAGATGATTGAGAGGAGGATACCACGAGTGCAATAGGAGTAAAAGGTGCAATGGTAAGTATCTTAACGATGATGGCCACAAGTTGGTCCTATAGTTATTTCTGATATAACCTTTATAGTTTTTCCCAATCTTGCATTGTTAGTCATGGAAAACATTTTTAGAGAATAATCATTCCCAAAGAAGAAGTAAAACTAATTGCGTCAAAATTAGTCTTAACTTTAGCCTCACTAAAAGAGCCTCCTCGGAGTTGCAGGGGGTATTCTACAGTTACAAATGTTAAAGACATGAGGATATACAATGGTACATCATCTCTTATGAGGTACTTATATCTACTTAAATGTATTTCTATCTATTATATTCAATATGAGGTTTGAATAATACAAATTATACCACCTTTAGACATCAGCTTATGTGGTTCATGTAAGTCAGGTATTTGTAATGTCAGAGAGATCTTAGGAAATAATTGGTTAGTTTCTCAAAGTACTTCTTACTTACTTAGGAATCATGAGACTAGAAATTAATCTAAGTCACCCATTAGGGATGCCCAATAAATGAATCAAAGGTTGGAAGTGGTCCAATCCCTTTATTCAAATGCTAACTATTTTTATTAGCAATTATTCTCTTATAGAATCACTTGAATTTAATTCCTTTAAATTTCCCCAAACATCCTTTACACAACCAACTGCCAAGAGAAACTCAAAGCTAATAATTGAAGCAGAAGAAACTAACAAGTAGTTATTGGGGGTCGATAAAATAGTGAAGTGCTGGTAGAAGATATTTTTGGTGAGTGATAATGGTTATTAGGAGCATTAAATGATATAAGATAAATAACAAGAAGTGAGTGTGGGTTGGTAATACAATGCTTGTACTTTTTACCAACCTGTCAGATGAATCAATAGAGCTTATCAATCTCTGTTAACTACCTTTCCAAGGTCAAGATTGAAGTTATGAGCCTTTAAGGTCATATTGACTTCATATAAGTGGGTGTAAGCCCGTATATGCTCTAGACAGGCCAGCTTAGGTTGATCCCTTCCTATCAGGTTTGGTCCATGACAATTAATAAAATGAACCAAAGATCCTTTTTTTTCTAGTAAAGGGATCAATATATCATTTTTATCTTCATAGAAGGCCATTTTAGATGACTGCGGAGGTCCTTTTCAAACCATAAGGGCTTTTTCTTTGATGACTGAGGTATGGGTGTGATTATAATTGTTTAATGTTTCCTTGTAACAATTTTTTTTTAAATTCATAGATGTATCTCATATTCTAGAGCCTCTTGTTTGGTTAGTGAATTTGAAAGGGTGAGGTCGTTTTACCTTAATTTTGGCCTTATCCGGAAGTCAGGGCCCCTCACCTTATGGTTTGAGATTGTGGATAATTTTTGGTATTATCAAAGCATACGTTTCAGGGAGTTATAAGTTGAAGACCAATGCTTTTGCACATTTTCGTCTACTATGTGATTTTTTAACGCTAGCGGTTAATTTTAGGTCTTAATCTCCATGAACCTTGGTTAAGTCAACTTTTCTCAATATGATTTACTTTTATCATTTTCAACAATGGGTTGAATTTAGGGTTCCATTCATAGCACAAGTGGGGTAGTTTATATTTTTTTTTTGGGGGGGGGAGGGGGTGCTATCATTTCATTTTCCATTAGATAAGTTAAGTGGTACTTCATAATTTTGACGTTATCTGGCGATATTATTTCACTTGTATTTTTTTCATGTTAAGATACAGATATTTGAAATCATTAATATATGTTTATTCTATCTCTAAGTCCATGTTTTATATATCATTTATCTCATTCGAGAAGGTTCTTTATTGGGCTTATAATGATATTTTATCAATTAATTTATTAGTGATATTAGTTTTTTCGTGTTCTTCCGTTGTCTAATGGTGACAAAAGGGGAGAAATTTTGGATTCGGGGTGAGTATTTTATTTAGGGGGAGTATTTTTGTGCATACATATTTCATTTTAAATACTCATAAATTTTATTATTTTCCTTAATCTTTTAAATGTCTGGGTATATGTTTAAGTGTACCAGCCCATATATGGATTGTGATGGTTTTGTATATTTGATGATCAAATGATCTCGATGGGATTTAGGGATTAGTAAATATGATGTATAGGACATTGTTTAATTTTTTTTTGGATATTTTCCAATTTTTAGTATGGTCCCATGATAGCCAAAGGGAGAAATCTGTAAGAACACTAATTAACACTCCTCGTGTGACTCTATTCCGGAATATAAAAAACTATATATATGTGTATTTTTTTAGTCTTTGAGTTGTAATTTAAGATTAATACAAATACAAAGCACTGAGACACTACATACCAGACCGAACAATTTTTTACATAGGAGGTTTGGTAAGCTTTTACGATTTTGTAATATTCTGAAGACTTTTTTAGAGCTATAAATTCATAAGACAATAGTGTTTTTAGAAAACACGTTAAAGTTTTATTATTATAGATTCTTCATTAGGACTTATAGAATTCAGACTCTTGTTCAAATGAGAGAACCCATGTACGAATTTATTTTAGAACGAGGGCTTTAATTTTGAAAAAAGACCCCTCGTAAGAATTTGGACTTTGCACAAAAGGTTATCTAGAGGTGCTAGAATTCCTCGTAACATGACATTTTCATAGGAGGGCTCCTTATACGAAGATCTCATTCGAACAAGATCCTCTTTGGTTCGAATGAGGTAAAAGTATTTATAAATTTGTTTACGCATTTTGCATTTATGTATCAAAGTACATATAACTTGGAAAATGTGATTTATATGTGTGCAACCAAGTTTTACAAAACCCTAAATTTATTTTGAGAAAGATTTTTCTGAATGAGAGATCCTGCCAATCCAAAACTTAAAATAGATTGATTTTACAAATCCTATACAATATTCCATCTAAATATTTTAGAATGATAAATTGTGTGGGTTGGACAACACATGAATTCTTGTGGACTGACCATATTCCAGTTAAAAAGATATCGATACCGAAATGCACCCGTTGTGCTAGGTGCTAGGTGCCAGGACAATATTAGGGGTATAGACATTGAAGAAGAGAGAAAATGAAAGACTTCAAGGTGGTAATCATAATATTATATATATATATATATATATATATATATATATATATTGTATTTGCCTCGTTGTAAGACCTATTAAAATAGTTAGGTACACGTGGATTTATATCGAGTTGAGTGTGATACTAGTTCTACTCACAAAGTCGCCCAGTCTAAATCTCGTGTGATTGATTTTAATTTTTTTTGCATATATTACTTGCATCACCAACATTTAATTTTACTAATTAATTTTATTCATTACAATTAAAAATCGATTCAATTAAAATGGGATTTGATTTTAAGGATTTATTAATTAATTATTTTGACATAGACCTTTAAGGCACATACTTTATCACCCTTGTTAAATGAGTATGAAGATTCATGCAACTTGTAAACCAAGTTATCATGAAGAAACTTCTTTTAAGTCATATAAAATAATTTATTTGAAGTCTATGGCGGATAAAAGTGAATGGGAAACCGAAAGGAATAATAATAATATTTTTTGAAAAAATCATTTGCCAATATAATAGGAAACATGCGTAATCAATACAATATGAAATTTTAATCATACACATTATACAACCAAACAATAAAAATAATGAAAACAATAATGTGATGTGATGGTGTTTATCATCAAGAGTGTGTTGATATGTGTAATGTGATGGTGTTTATTAATGTCGAATTTTTATGTTTGTGATGGCTCCTTGTTTGGATGAAAGGAAGATTTTGTTGCGACCTCAACTTGGGTTTCCTTATCACCATTCCACTGCCTCCCTAAGATTTCTCCTTCTTATGTGAACTCACCCCTCTAAATCAGTTCAGCTTCATACCCTCTCCTGAACACCATTTTTTTCAAAGGCGCGCTTCTTGTCTGATCTCACTATGGGAGTAGTGCCTTCTCGTGACCTCCACCTCTCTACATGTATGGTTCCTCTCTTAACATTTGCTTGATTTGTATAGCTTCATATCAGATTGAGTGGTTTGGGTGCTTTCCAGCTATGGGCATTGTTAGGGGTCATATTAAGGTTGTAGGTTTGAATTTTTTATTCAAACCTTCTTTTTGGTGTTTTCATTGGGTTTGAGATCCAAATGGCGCACTCCACCATCTTCTCCATGTTTGTGAAGATCCAATCCAAGACCGTCATCTTAGCTATGTTCCTCTAGTCAGGTCTATGATTTTACGTCCTTTCGATTGTGGCAGTTCTTTATCTTGTGGATTTGATTATAGTTGGGGTTATTTTGTCTGGTGTTGCTTGGGTGTAGTTAGTTAATTGGTCCTTTGGTGAAATTAGAGTTTGTTGTTGTTGAGTATTTCATCATTTTATTGTCAAATCCTCTATGACGAGTTTTGTGATACTGCGATGTTTTATTTGTAATTTTATTTTTGTAGTAGTATTTGGTTTGAGGGTTGCGTGCTTACAATGTTTTGTATTAGCGTTATGTAGGTTTATATGGAGAGTGTTTGGTTTGTGTGCAGTTTGGATTAGGCTTTTAGTGATTTTTTGAAGGTTTTGTTTGGGCCTTATTATAATACCTTTGGTTTGATAAATCACATTCTAACCCCCCAAAAAAATAATAATGGAAATTTCAAAATTCACATTAAATCAACATAATTGTTATATTGCAAAGTTTCACAATGTAAAAATTAACAAGTTAAAACAAAAAATGATGTAATCGTTGTTTCCATTCTGATCTATCGCAATAAGTACATTACTCGTGTATGTCCTTTTCAAGAACCTATTGTTGATACCGAAAATTATCCTGCTACGTGAACCAATCATGTATGAACACGTTTCATCCATCTGGGCATTAATCCAACGCAGCAAGGGCGAGTTACCAACCAACTGAAGGAATGCTGACCAACAGGTTTAAGAAGCCTAACCAGCACTAGGAAGACCGACCAACAATGACAGAAAATTGCCAATAGTTGTATACATTATTGACATTGTACATATGTAAATGCCTACATCATAAAGGCATTCAATCCTTTCATATTTCAACTCTTGTACACCCTCAAAGGGATATAAATACATCGTAAACCCTACACCAAAGGGACATAAGCAACGAGACAAGAGGCACTTGAACAAAGTAATACACAATAGTGGACGTAGGCCTTTTCTTTTAGTCGAACCACTTTAAAAATTCCTTGTCTCTTTTACCTATTTTTATCTGTGATCAATTAATTAGGCCAGTCTAGTTTTTTGCATCAAAAGATTAGCGCCATATGTGGGAACGTATTTCTAATTGTTCTCATTCATCCAAACACCTAAATGGCTGAGATTCCCAAATCAAGTCTCAGTAATGATGGAATTCTGCCTGTCCCTTTTTTCCCCACCAACAGCAACTGAATTAACTAGAATTCTGGCTAGTCTTGCAAAAGGACAAAAACCTATGCATGACACTATTAGGAAACTCGCACAAACTCTTCAAGAAGGAGCAACTGCTCCGTCTGCCTGTGGAAATATGCTTCCACCACCACTAAGAGTTGGCAGGCGAACTCAGTAAAGAACTACAGGGGATACATCCTATTGTCCAGGATCAAATTCACTATACAGGGCCTCAGAATCTTTCACTACACAGTCTTACTCTCCAGAAAGGTTAAGCGCCTTAGAAAGTCTAAGTCGTGCTTCTCCCTTTGATCTTCTGGGACCCACGGGGAACATAAATGTTCCTAGGGAAATGTCAGGAAACACTCGATAACCATCTGATCGAAGGGAAATATTTGCCCAGTCTAGATCAGATGCCCGACGTACAGCTCGGGCTGAGCAATAATCGTAAGAGGAGAGTTTAGCGAACAACAAAAGAACAATGTATAGGTGTGATGTTGGTAAAAACACTTGGAAAGGTTCTATCCAGAGCTTGAAGGACATGCTAGGATAGATGGATAAGGACAAAAATCCACTACAAATAAGCTTTGTAAAAGGATCTCCTTTTGTGTAAGAAATTATGGATTTCCCCACTCCAGTAAAGTTTAAAGCTCCAACGATCACATCCAAATATGATGGAAAAACTAACCCAGTCCTCCATATAGAACAATACTAAGAAATCACTTATATTTATGCAATTCTCGAAGAAATGAGGTGCATAGCATTCTCTAGACTAATTACTGGATCTGCCCAAATCTGGTATAATAGCCTTCCTCGAGGATAGATTTCTAGTTTCCACCAGCTGGCCGAGCTATTTATTAGCAACTTTTGTTTTAGATCCAAGCCTATAAAAAGGGTAGCACATTTTCTTAGTGTACAACAGAAGGAAGGAGAGAGCACCAGACACTACATTACTCATTTCAATAATGAGAAGTCGGAGGTCATGGATTATGAAGAAAAAACTACTATAATAGCCCTCATGAGTGGTTTGCTCCTTGAGAAGCTCTATTATGCACTTGTTAAAGATCCCCCAAAGACCATGGAAGAATTGATGGCCAAAGAAGACAAAATCATGAATGTCGAGGAAGTAATGGCAGCCAAAAGGAGCCCGAGAGTAAAAGTTGAGGGAAAAAATGACAAGAAGGATCACAAAGAGTCCAAGGAGCATAAGGAGTCAAAATAGAAAGGAATATTAGAAAAGCTCAAGAAGTATCACAAATACACTCCACTCACCATAGGCATTCATCATGTCTTAGAGGAGATAAAACACAACAAAGATGTGCATTGGCTTGATAAGTTGAGGAGTTCCCCTACCAAGAGGGATAAAACTAAGTATTGTGAGTTCCATAGAGACCACGGTCACATAATAGATCGTTGCATTGCCCTTCAAAATGATATTAAAAGTCTCATTCGAAGAGGAAAATTGAATCAGTTTGTTGATCGACAAACTAATGAAGGAGCTTGGCACATACTAAAATCACCTTACAAACCTAGAAAGGATAAGAAGAGGGCTCATGAATATGACCAGGATAATGATCCTGACTTACCCAAAAATCCCTGAAAATCGAAACATGAGGTATTCACACGTAGTTTTGGTTCTTTTGATTGCCAAATGATTATAGGTCGAAACACATGAGGAGGAGATCATACAATAGAGAAAAAAGCTTACCTTAATGAGTCTCAAGCTTGCTCGTACATACAGAGGTTTAATCTTGTCGAGGAAGACAAACCAAGGAAGGTGAATAAAGACAAGCTGGTAATATGCTTTTCTAAAAATGATCTATCAGGAGTAATTTACACTCATGACGATCCTCTCGTAATTAAAATTAGAAAGGAAGATATCATTGTCTCTTGAGTATTAATAAATAATGGAAGCTCGGCAGATATCATGTTCTATCCTTGTTTCAACAACATGAACTTTAATCTTATCCAGTTAGAGCCCTATCAATGACCACTAATAGGTTTTGCAGGTGAGAAATTCTTCCCTTTGGGAACCATCAAGATGGAAGTAATGATTGGTACATGGCCAGCTAGTCGAACAGAAAAAATCATTTCTTTGTAATGGATAAAAATGTCCATTCATCGTATAATATAATTATGGGAAGAGTTAGACTGAAGAAGTTTGAGGTAGTGCCCTATACTATTCATCAATGCTTGAAATTCCCAACCAACTTTAGCATAGGAGTTATGAAGGGCGATCAAAAAGTAGCTCGGGAATGATACTACTCATTTGTCGAGGAGGAAGATCTGGAAGAAATAAAGAGGAAAAACACCACTTACCAAGTGGATACCTCTGATGAAGAATCTAAGGTTGAAACCTTATATCCAAGGGGGGAGACAGTTCTAGTAAAGGGTCAAATTGTATAGGCAACATAAATCATTGTGTTAGATGGTGACAAACTAGAGCGTACTACTCAAGTTGGAATAACGATGGATCATGTTCTTAAATAAGAACTAGTGAGTTTCTTTAGACATAGAAAATACGTGTTGGCCTAGATTCATGAAGATATTCCAGGGTTCCTAACTTCCATTACCATGATCTTAATCTTAATAAATAAATCAAGAAAGTAAAGCAAAGGCAAAGAGTGCTCAGCCCCAAGAAGAACCAAGCCATTCAGGAGGAATTTAAAATGCTTTAAAAAGAAACATTCATTGACGAGGTGAAATATCCAAATTGGTTGGCCAATGTAGTTAAGGTTAAGAAGAAAAATAACAAATGGAGGATGTGTGTAGACTTCGTCGATCTTAACAAAGCATGCCCAAAGGATGATTTTCCTTTGCCCTGAATAAATCAGCTCGTGGATGCTACCTCAAGACAGGAGTTACTTAGTTTTATGGATGCTTACTCTCGTTATAACTAGATCAAAATGATGTGTGAAGTCAGGGAGAGCACATCTTTCATTACTCCCCAAGAAACATACTGTTATAATGTTATGCCTTTTGGTTTGAAAAATACAGGTGCTACATATCAAAGGCTGGTGAACAAGGTCTTTGAGGAGAAAATAGGAAAAAATATGGAAGTAGATGTAGATGATATGCTTACGAAGAGCAAAAAAGTGTCTGACCATATTGCCGAACTCAACATGACTTTTGTTCAACTTGAGAAGCACCAAATGAGATTAAACCCAACCAAATGTGTCTTTAGAGTACAGGAAGGAATGTTCTTTGGGTATATAGTAAATCAACGGGGAATTGAAGCAAACCCATAAAAGATTAAGGCATTACTTGAGATGTAATCCCCGAATTGATAGAAGGATGAGCAAAGGCTAATTGAGTGAGTAGCAGCTCTAAATATGTTTATGTCCCGAGCTACAGATAGATGCCTACCAGTTTTCAGAGTACTCAAAAAGAGTTTTGAATGGAACAAAGAATGTGAAAAATATTTTCTAGAGATGAAAAAGTATTTGGGGTCACCTCCATTACTTTTGTGACCAATTATAGGGGAAAAATTGTACATGTACTTAGCTGTTTCTAAATCAGCCATGGGCTCTTCTTTGATCAGAGAGGAGAATGGAGTTCAAAGGCCTGTTTACTACACTAGTAAAGCTTTTTGAGGAGCATAAATTAGGTACCCTTATTTAGATAAGTTGGCATTGGCGTTAATTAAATCATCTAGACGCATGAAACCCTATTTTCAAGCCCATACAATAGTAGTATACATCGATGTGCCACTAAGGCAGGCTTTACATAAGCCATAAAAGTCTATCAGATTAATGTATTGGGAAGTGGAACTGGGGGAGTATGATATTGTTTATGAACCAAGGTCTTCTCTAAAAGGCCAAGCAGTAGCAGATTTCATAACTGAAGTCACTTACCACAAGGTTCTCGAGCAAAAAAATCAGCAGTTCGAGCAAGGATTAGGAGAAAATAAAGTGAAAGAGGTTTTTGAGAGTGAAGCTCCCGAGGAACGTTTACCGAAAAAGGATATTGCCAACCTACCAGATTCCTCTTCCCGAACAAAGGAAATGTCACATAAGTGTGAGGAAGCAAGGAGAAAAATATTCCACAATGGGATTTTGACAGACCAATCATTTAACACCGATCTCCGATATATGGAACTTGTACATTGATGGGTTATCTTGTGTAACAGGAAGTGGAGGATTTATAATACTTAACACTCATGATAATATTGATATTGAATATGCTATGTGTTCAATTCCAAGCCTCAAACAATGAAGTAGAATATCAAGCTCTCAGTTTTGGCTTAAGTCTAGGCCAATCATTGAATGTCGAGCAAGTTATGGAACATAGTGATTCCCAGTTGATGGTAAATAATATCTTGAGCTTGTATGGAGATAAAGGCAAATTAACAACTAGATACTTGTTCAAAGCAATGAAGGTCATAGCAATATTACCAGTTGTTCGGATGAATAGAAATCCAAGAGTGGAAAATGCCCGAGTAAATGCTCTTTCTCAGTTAGCTTCAACAACCAGAATTGAACTCCAACGAACTATTCCTATTGATATTTTGGCCAATAGGAGTATAGATAAGGATTTAATGATCAATTTTATCGCTGTAGATATGGGGCCATATTGGATGGATCCTATCAGAGCATATATTGAATAAGGAACTTTGTCAGCAGATATAGTTGAAGATAAAAAGTTAAAGTATAAAGCTACCAGATATGTGCTAGATAAAGGAGTTTATATATGAGAGGATTGAAAATCAATTTGCATCTTTGCGTTCATCCATCAGAGGTTCCAGACCTAATTTAAGAAGTACATGAAGGATTTCGTGGAGCTCACATAAAAGGAATAACACTTTTACATCGAATAAGTGTGCAAGGATACTACTGGCCAACTATGCGAGCGGATTGTGCAGCTTTTAATAAAAAGTGTGACAAATACCAAAGGTATTCCATCATTCGTAAGACTTCACAGGCTGCTCTCACCCCAATCACTTCACTTTGTCCATTTTCCATGAAGGGTATAGACTTGGTCGGGCCAGTGCCAACCACTCGAGGAAGATTCAGATACTTGGTTGTTGCAGTGGAATACTTTATAAAGTGGGTTGAGGCAGAGCCATTGATAGGCATGCCTTATGAGAGGATCTACCAATTCATTTAGAAGAACATCATTTGCAGATATGGGTTGCCTTATGCCTTCATCACCGAACATGGAACGCAGTTTGACAACGAGGAATTCGTAGCTTATTATGCTCAGTCCAACATCCAAAAATTACACTCTGCTCCAGGTCACCCTTAGATTAATGGGAAAACTGAAGTTACACATTGAACTCTACTAAAAGGGTTGGAGAAAAGGCTTGATGATGCAAAGGAAGATTGAATCAACAAGCTACACTCTATTTTATCGGCGTACCGAACAACCCTGAGGACTGCAACTGGAGAATCTGCATACATGTTAGTATTTGGTATTGAAGCAGTCATACCTGCTGAGTTGGGTCTTCCATCCCACAAAGTTTTAAATTTTAACTCTGTTGTGAGTGATCTAATGTGAAGGTTGGATTTGGATATTCTAGAAAAGGTGCGAGAAGATACTGCTCTGAGAAATGCAACTTACCAGCAGTGAAGAACTCGGTTTTATAATAAAAGGATGAAGCCGACCAACTTAAAGTAAGGATATTACGTGCTAAATAATGTGATCCAGAAAAACAATAGGCCTGAAGCCAATTATCATGGGCCATATCGTATTTCTACAGTCATCCGACATGGAACTTATAAGATTAAGACTTTGGAGGGGGGGAAATTCAAGAATCCATGGCACACTAAGCCTCTTAGAAAATATTACCAATGATGTAATAAATTTTACTCAGTTCAATATCAATTTCTAGTATCAATAAAATCATCTTTCCCCAATTTCTATTTTTCCAATTTTTTTTGGAGTACTTGTGCTATGCAGTACCTACCTACCTATGTACTTGACCTTAAATAAGCTTAAAAGTTGTAAGAAAACTTCAAAATGTTGCTCGGCACAAGAGTAGTCTTCTCTAAAAAATAGGCCTAAGGTTGGTTGGCATAAGCAATAAGTTGCTCGACATAAGTAATAAGTTGCTCGGTATAAGCAAAACTTGATCGGTATCATACCAAACACGTTATTATGACCTCAAGATGGTCAATAAGTATAAGGATAAAATAAGATCTTTATCCTACTAGGAAAATTGCAAGAAGAACGTTCAAAGATCGTTCAAGAGGAATGTAGGCACATATTCCACATAAGCCTGGTCACACCATTGGTAACTAATAAAGAAAACCTAAGAACTTAGGTGTGTTAGTAAAACCTTTGGAGATACATGGGTAACTAGCTCCAAATTTAGATTTTAATCTAAGTATACTAATAGAACCTATGTACTCATTAGTAATTGATACTATTTAAATTTTAATCAAAGTGTGTCAATAGAACCAATGAAAAAGAAGAAATCATTCACATCCAGAAAATAGTCACATTCAAAGATCAACAAGATAAGTTAATAAAATACTTTTTTCATTCATTCGAACAATGATTAGATAACTGTGTTTATAAAAGAAATACAAGACATTATTCTAAAGGGCGTTTCCCCTAAGCTTTGGCAACTTGATACATGCCAGCTGGAGGATCATCTAACGTATAAGGAGAATTGATAAAATTAAAGCCTCAAAGCATTCTCCTATTTCTGCTGCTCACCCGATCTAGCAGATAAGGAGGTCGGATGATTTTTAGCTCATCGTGCAGCCCATAGTCTCCAAGATATTTTGAAATGAGAACCTGGGGATTTATGTTTGAAGGAATCCAGTTAACATCTAGTCTAAAGGGAGAATCTTCAAGGTCTAATAACCTAGGATCGTACCATTTTCAGAAAGGACTATTTTGTTCTACTTTCAACACTTTTAGACAATTGGTTCAACCCCATTTGTAGCCTTAATTATGGGCTTTTTTAAACCTAGCATCAAAATGTCTCAAAGCTTCATTATACCATTCCATCCAGATCTCTCTAGGTTACTTGTGAAACTGGAAGGTTAACCTTTCAACCTGATAATGAAATTTCTTGAGAACTCCATCCTTAGCTTGCAGTTGAGAAGACTAATGGTGACTAGCTTAGATTGAGTTTGAAGCTTTTGGGATATCTCAGTAAGAGCTTGTTTTTTTCCTTCAGCTGGGCAGCTTGGTGTAATACCCCGTATTTTTATGACTCTTAAATTTGGGGATTTATTGAATTTAATTTGAGATATTAATTTAATATTAATCCGAAAATTATTTTAAAAATATTTACTAGCGTGATAAGAGTTAGTAATTATTGGGATTTTGTTTAATATTACTTAATGGATAAAGTAATATGCATAATCGAATTTATTGAAATTATCATGAGTGTATAATTTGATAATTATGGAAATTAAATCGGAACGCGCTTCTGTTGTGTCGGGATAAAATTAGTATTATTAAAAGTGAATAAATTATAAGTCACTCTTACGGTCATTTTGAGTGCTCCAATGGGTTCGAAAGGGTCGAGATAGTCAAAATAATGTACCTAGGGGTTTAGTTTGGGTCTCAGGACGTTTTTAGGCCTAATTAACATCCCGGGAGGGAGTTTTGGACATTTCGTATTTTTGGGCAATTAAACCCACGAATTTCCCAAGATTATATCAGCTTTTAGGAGTTGTCATCTAGGGTTAACAAAATCAAAACCAAAGAACGACCATTGGAGAATAAGTGGGAAAGCTTCCCAAGGAATTCAAGGCCAAAAACTCCACCGTTTGCACCGCCACCATCGCCAAATCGTAGATCGCGTGACGGGGAACACAACCACACCACTTTCTTCCACAAATCAGAAACTAAATTTCTAGGAAAGTATCTATCTTTCTTTATTTTTAGTTAATGTCTCAATTATGTTAGTCTAGGGTTGTTTAGAACTTGTTTCATGAAAGAAAGCGTAGTTTGGAGACTAGAATCACAAGTAGTAGAAGAAGTAATCATGTTCTGGACATCTAATTCGTATGTAGAGGATACACCATGAAATTTCATGGATTTAGAAGTAGAAAATCTAGAGAAGAATTGGAAGAATTGAAATTTAAAGAAAAGATTAGGGTTCTTGAAGTCTATGTAGATTTTACCCCTTTAAATTGTTATACTGGATGATAACTCACATATTTTACGTAGAAAATCATTTATTTGGGTATATAGTGCTTGTAGTATCATTTGTTGGGAGTTTGGGAATCATATATGGAGATTTGGTTGAGGTTGGAGATGGATTTCCGTAACTGGGTTAATGCAGTTTTTGCCATAACTTCTTGATCGATCGATCGACCCAAGAACATCGATCGATCAACCCCCTTCCATTGATCGATTGACCCCTCCTGGAAAACTGCATATTCCTCTTATTATGGTTTATTCCGATTAAAATGCGTAGTAACCCTTGAGTATTATTGTTAGAACATTTTGGGATATAAATAGGACCATTAGGGTTTTAGTAAACCCCAATAAGTGAGAATTTAATGTAAGATGAAAATTAATGGTTAACGAGAAGTGATTTACACATATGAAATTATGCGAACGTTTAAATAAAAGATTGAGACTCGTTAGAAAGTTAGATTAGAAAGTAAGTGAGAGTACCTACTGAAATTATACTTAGGGAGATGGAATACTTTGAGATATATTAAGTAAGTATGGAATAACCTATAAATGAAAATAAAAGAGACGAGTCCGTTATACGGGATAAACGAGTAGAATGTATTAAGAGCGGATAATTATAATTATGGGTCAGGGGTGCACCTAACTGAGAAATGTGATTAGTGATATATATATGACTGTGTGATTGCGCATATATTATATAAATGTGTAAAAATTAGTACTCGAGCTACTTGCTATCACCGGGGGTTCCACGTCGGGACAATCTTATCTCGATTGGGCATATATGGGGGGATAACGACTTGTACCCTAGAACATAGGATTCCTTGGTACAGGCTATCTGATTGATAGTCAGACGGTCCTAAGAGACGTGAGGGTATGTGATGACCTCTTAGTGACTTGGAACTATGCTTCGCCTCTATTTGTTTATGTTTTGTGTTAATACAATTAGAGAGTGATCCCGAGGTAGTATTTCCCTTAGTACGAGTGATACGGGGACTTGATAGCAGAGTATGCTAGCACCATAAAGCTTATGTGGGGTGCCGATAGTGTATATATATTATATGAGTGGCTAATATATATATATATATATATATATATATATATATATATATATATATATTTAAGTATGGGAACGTTCTATTGTGAATAAAGGTAGTTAAGTAATGACTAAATACTCTGATTTTATTATTAAGTGTTTGAGAATTTTGTGATAACGCTGGAATACATTTTAAAATGAAATTAGATAGATGTGAGAACTTAAATTTAAAAAAAAATTAATTATCCTAGCCATAGTAATTGACGGCATGAAACCTTATGGGAAGGTTAAGTTAAAATAAACTTTTGGGGTTAGTAGTGCGATAGGCGTGCACACTAGATGAGAGGTGAGAATTTCTCAAGAGAGTGTCGCATACTAGCATGGTTGTTACATTAGGCGGTAAGCATTTTAAATACTTGATAAACTAAATTTAAATTGTTTTACAATCGGGCTCTGACCCGTTTCCTGTTATCTCTTCTCTCTTGTATATATATATATATATATATATATATGTATATATTACAGGTTCCCAGCCACAGGGGCGTCATGCTTAGGTTCTTTGGACTGGACGTGCTGTAGCTTATGTGAGAGTTGCAGGCCATTTGCTTAGACGACCTCGTTGTTGATTCCACTCTTATTTCAGTTCTAATTAGTTGGGCATGTGTCTCCCATTTCCTTATTCAGTTGGATTTATCAGAGATTATGTTCATTTATCTTTAGTATTTTTTCTCTTTGGGATTTGATTACTGTCAGGATGGTTGTCACTTGTAGTTTTAAAGTTGATATTGCTTTATCTGAATGGTTAAATTCATGGGTGTTTATTTCCGGTTTCAATAATGGTGTGATTATTAAACTTTTACTTATTAAAGGTTTTCATAATTGGACTTAATAAAATGAAAATAATGGTTTAAATGGTTTTGACATTTAGCTTAATTATTTAGGGTGTTTAAATTGGAAAGTCTATTTTACGACACCGATGTTAAGAATGAACCAACCGTTCACCTTGATTATAATTTAATAAAGGACTGATCACCAGGTATTTAATTCGACGGGGTGTCACAGGTGGTATCAGAGCATCAGGTTCTAGTGTCCTTTAGGATCTGTACGACTTATTTCGCTTCTAGCTTAGCGTTCTTGATATAGCGCCCTATTTTTAGGATTGTTGTATTCTTTTATTTACACTTATGTCTTCAGCTATTCGAGATTTGATAATAACTGTAGACTAATAAACTTCCTTCTCGTTTCAGATGGCTCCGAGACGTGCACCCCGAGACAGAAATGCCCAGGCCGAGCAGCCAGCAGCTCCGGCTCAGGGGATGATGAACGCAACCGAGGTAGCCGCTATTGTTGCTCAGGCAGTAAATGTCGCATAGGCGGTAGTGCAGTAGGCTCCACCACAGATTCAGGCAGTGGTGCCAGTACCATCACAGCTTCCATCTTCATGGGATCGGGTTAGGGATGCCTTTCAAAAGGCGCATCTCCCGAAGTTCTCAGGTAGTTCAGATATCATAGTCTCCAGCCAATGGAAGAAAGATATCCAGAGGAATCTGTGCATGTGTGAGTGCACGGACGTACAGTGACAGCTATTGTCTTCCTTTAAGATAGTGGGGGCCACTTTGCAATGGTGGGTGTCCACCACCACCTTGGAGGATAGGGACATCATCACGATTCAGTCATTTTGGGTGCGGTTTGATCGCAAATACTTCTCATCCGTCGTACAGACTGAGATGAGGCGGAAGTTACTGAATCTGAAAGAAGAGAATATGATTGTTACGGAGTACGAGGAGGAGTTTAATAGACTTATCACTATAGTGCCAGATGAGGCACCCACATAGGGGAAGAAGATACTATTGTTTGTGGATGGATTGGCCTGGAGGATCCGCCAGCATCTCATAGGAAATCTATCACTGAGTACCTACACGGATGTACTCAACGATGTATTGTTACACTGTCAGGATCACCACTTCCATCTTCAGGGAAGAAAACGAGCAGGAGAGTCCAGCCAACAGGGCAGGACAGGAGGCAGTAGTACTGGTGGGGCACCAGTAGCCCAGGGGAAGACTCGTCACAATGAGCAGAGTTCCCATCAGGGGGACTCTGCCAAGCGGTTCCAATCAAGTGACTCGAACCAGGGATTTAAAGGATTTAGGCAAGGCCAGTCTAATTAGCAGGGCCAACACCGTCAGCAACAGGGATAGCAGCAGGACCAATAGCATTTTCATCAGGGGCAGTGGCGGGGTGGTAATGGCCAACAGGGACAGAGGGGAGGTAAATTCAGGGGCCGATGTTTCGGATGTGGCAAGAATGGCCATAGGCGCCAGGATTGTCCAGAGGGAGATAGGGCCCCACAACAGCAGGGTGCTCATGATGAGCCACATAGGCCACTCTTTCCAGCCGCCCTCTCAGTGCCATCTCAGGTACCATCCCTACCAGCCATCCCAGCAGCTCTAGTACAGCAGGGGCAGTTGCAGTATGGACGTGTCTACAACGTCCACCAGGCGGCAGCTCCTCAGGCACCACCCACGATTGAGGGTACATTTCCTATCCATGGTACTATAGGTCGAGTTTTATTTAATACTGAGGTGACACACTATTTTATAGCTACTCATTTTGCAAAGGCCTTAGGATTTTTATCCACAGCAGAGAGCACTGTAACATGCGTAGACTCACCACTGGGGAACGGGTCGTTGATTTTATTTATATGCCAGGATATGGGAGTAGAGATTGGTAGCTTTATTTTACCAGCAGACATGTTAGTCTTAGAGATGCATGAGCACGATGTTATTATTGGCATGGATTGGCTCGCCCCATACAGAGCCATGATAAATTGTTTCAGTGGGAGTATTATCTTTACCATTTCGGGGCAGGAGATGTTTTTGGTGGCGATGCCTCGCCCAGAGGGAGGATCTTCCACTCATTTATATTATATAGAGGATGATACCTCTAAGGAGGTCGTGATTCCCTTAGATTCGATCCCAATCATTAGTGATTATTCTGATGTATTTCAGGAGATACCGGGCCTACCCCCCAATCGAGAGATAGATTTTGTCATAGACTTGATGTCGGATACTCGATCGATAGCACGTGATCCATACCGTATGGCTCTAGCAGAAATGAAGAAATTATGGGATCAGATAGAGCAACTGTTAGGTCAGGGCTTCATTCGTAGGATCACCTCACCTTGGGGTGCTCCAATTTTGTTTGTTAAGAAGAGAGATATTTCACTGAGGTTATGTGTGGATTACCGGGAGATGAATAAGGTCACGATACAGAACAAGTATTCGTTGCCTCAAATTGATGACCTGTTCAACCAGCTGAGAGGAGAAACCTTCTTTTCGAAGATATATTTGAGATCAGGATACCATCAGCTACGGATTCGGGAGCAAGATGTGTCGAAGACTGCTTTCTTGATGAGATATGGGTCCTATGAGTTCAGAGTCATGCCGTTTGGGATGACAAATGCTCCAGCCGTATTCATGGACTCGATGAACCGAGTGTTCAGAGAGGTCTTGGATTAGTTTGTCATCGTCTTCATAGATGACATCCTAATATATTCACACACTGAGGATGAGCATGCTGAGCACTTGAGGTAGGTTCTTCAGACTCTACGAGAGCATCAACTGTATGCTAAGTACGAGAAGTACGGATTCTGGTTACGAGAGGTGCAGTTTTGGTGGCATATTGTGTCAGAATTGGGGATATCGGTTGACCCGAGCAAAGTGTCGGCAGTGAGGGAGTGGGGATAGCCCAGGACACCGACAGAAGTGCATAGTTTCTTGGGGTTAGTCGGGTACTACAGAAGATTCATTCGAGGTTTTTCAAAGATAGAGGGTCCATTGACGAATCTGACTTGCAAAGGGGTACCATATGTTTGGGATGATGCTTATCAATTGGCTTTCGTTGAGCTGAAAGATAAGCTGACTTCGGCACCAGTTCTTACTTTACCCAAATCGGGAGTGGAGTATCTAGTTTACACCGGCGCCGCTTTACGGGGACTAGGGGAGCACTTCAGCAGGAGGAGAACGCTATAGCTTTTGCCTCCCACAAGCTTAAGCCGCATGAAAGAAATTACCCCACCAGCGACCTAGAGCTACCAGTGGTCGTTTTTTCATTGAGGATATGGACACATACCTATTGGGGGAGAAGTTTTGCTTATTCACAGATCACAAGTCACTGCAGTAACTGTTCACTCAGTGAGAGTTGAATATGCATCAGCGCAGATGGTTAGAGTTTGTGAAAGACTACCAGTTCAAAATTTAGTACCATTCGGGAAAGGCTAATGTAGTTGCCGATGCGTTGAGCTGTAGACCGGTAGGCGACGTAGCGGACGTCTAGAAAGCAGAGTGGAAAGATTTGGGTCACCAAGATGCGGTATCCTGTTCCTTTATATCTGTCATGACAGTCACACCCGAGATTGTTACGAGGGTGAAATAGGAACAATCAGCGAAATCATTTTGTCAGCATCAGATTATACGGCTCTTAGCTGAGGGCGCTGATTCCTATTCAGTAAGTTCCGATGGAGGTTTGAGGTTTAATGGGATATTGGTGGTTCCAGAAGGAGAAGACTTATGTCATGTAATGATGACATAGTCTCATGGGTCCAGATTTGTGGTACATCTCACAGGAGATAAGATGTACCATGATATAAAGCGACAGTACTGGTGGAGTGGGATGAAGAAGGACATTGCTAAGTTTGTGTCCAAGTGTTCTACTTTCCAAATGGTAAAGGTAGACCACCAGAGACCGTCGGGGTTGCTTCAGCCGTTGGATATACCTACATGGAAGTGGGAGAGTATTTCTATGGACTTCATTACTGGGCTGCCTACATCACAGTACTCCATTTGGGTGATCGTGGACTGTTTGACTATGGTGGCTCATTTTCTTCCAGTACGGGCAGACTATACCATGGGCCAGTATGCTCAGTTGTTCATTGTCGAGATTGTTAGGCTACATAGGGTGCCCCTGGATATTGTGTCGGATAGAGACAAGATTTTTGTGTCCCATTTCTGGGAGAGCTTCCAGGAGGCCATGGGTACAGAGTTGAGATTAAGTTCATCTTACCACCCACAGATAGATGGACAAACAGAGCATACCAATCAGATGTTGGAAGATATGCTACGCATGTGTGTCCTAGATTTTGGAGGGGGATGGGAGCCTCATCTTCCACTCGTGGAGTTTGCTTATAATAACTCCTATCAGTTCATGATCGGCATGGCTCCATTTGAGGCATTGTATGGAAGGCCGTGTCGTTCTCCAACTTATTGGCTAGAGGTGGGGGACAATAAGTTACTCGAACCAGAGGTAATTCAGAAAACCTCAGTTAGGATTGAGATTATCAGGAGTCGCATTCGGGTAGCCTAGGACATGCAGAAAATCTATGCTAATGCAAACAAGTCTTTCAGAGAATTTAATGTGGGGGACCAAGTATTACTGCGCATGTCTCCTATGAGAGGAATGATGAGGTTTGGGAAGAAGGGGAAGTTTTCCCCAAGGTACGTGGAACCATTTCCCATTATAGAGAGGATTGGGCCGGTAGCATAAAGATTGGGGATGCCATAGCACTTGCATCGCATGCATGATGTATTCCACATTTCGCCGTTGAGATGATACCTTAGGGATGATATGGACCACACCCACATCGCAATAGAGGAGATTGACTTACAGCCCGAAAACTCTTACGAGGAGAGACCGATGGCTACCCTAGACCATAGAGAAAGGAGATTGAGGTCAAAGGTAGTTCCACTTGTACGGGTCTAGTGGGAGCATCATAATGTGGAAGAATCCACTTGGGAGCGCGAGGCAGACATGCGCGAGAAATACCCAGAGTTATTCTTACAAGGGATGCCTTATTTTACGAATTTCGGGAAGAATTTCCGTTATTAGGGGGGAAGTGTGTAATACCCCATATTTTTATGACTCTTAAATTTAGGGATTTATTAAATTTAATTTGAGATATTAATTTAATATTAATCCGAAAATTATTTTTAAAATATTTACTACCGTGATAAGAGTTAGTAATTATTGGAATTTTGTTGAATATTATTTAATGGATAAAATAATATGTATAATCGAATTTATTAAAATTATCATGAGTGTATAATTTGATAATTGTGGAAATTAAATCGGGACGCGCATGTATCGTGTCGGGATAAAATTAGTATTATTAAAAGTGAATAAATTATAAGTTGCTCGTATGGTCATTTCGAGTGCGCCGATGGATCCGCAAGGGTCGAGGTAGTCAAAATAATGTACCCAGAAGTTTAGTTTGGGTATCGGGACGTTTTTAGGCCTAATTAACATCCCAGGAGGGCGTTTTGGACATTTCGTATTAAACCCACGAATTTCCCAAGATTATATCATCTTCTAGGAGTTGTCATCTGGGGTTAACAAAAGCAAAACCAAAGAACGGTCATTGGAGAAGAAGTGGGAAAGATTCCCAAGGAGTTCATGGCCAAAAACTCCACCGTTTGCACCGCCACCACCGCCAAATCGTAGATCGCGTGACGGGGAACACAACCACACCACTTTCTTCCACAAATTAGAAACTAAATTTCCAGGCAAGTATCTATCTTGCTTTATTTTTAGTTAATGTCTCAATTATGTTCGTCTAGGGTTGTTTAGAACTTGTTTCATTAAATAAAGTGCAGTTGGGAGACTAGAATTAACATGTAGTCGAAGAAGTAATCATGTTCTGGACATCTAATTTGTATGTAGAGGATACACCACGAAATTTCATGGATTTAGAAGTAGAAAATCTGGAAAAGAATTGGAAGAATTGAAATTTAAAGAAAAGATTAGGGTTCTTGAAGTCTAAGTAGATTTTACCCCTTTAAATTGTTATACTAGATGATAACTCACATATTTTACATAGAAAATCGTTTATTTGGGTATATAGTGCTTGTAGTATCATTTGTTGGGAGTTTGGGAATCATATATGGAGATTTGGTTGAGGTTGGAGATGGATTTCCGTAACTGGGTTAATGCAATTTTCACCATAATTGCTTGATCGATCGATCGACCCAAGAATGTCGATCGATCGATGATCGATCGATATACCCCCTTCCATAGATCAATCGACCCCTCTTGAAAAACTACATATTCCTCTTATTATGGTTTATTCCGATTAAAATGCGTAGTAACCCTTGAGTATTATTGGTTGAACATTTTGGGATATAAATAGGATCAATAGGGTTTTAGTAAACCCCAATAAGTGAGAATTTAATGTAAGATGAAAATTAAGGGTTAACGGGAAGTGATGTACACATATGAAATTATGTGAACGTTTAAATAAAAGATTGAGACTCGTTAGAAAGTTAGAATAGAAAGTAAGTGAGAGTACCTACTGAAATTATACTCAAGGAGATGGAATACTTCGAGAGATATGAAGTAAGTATGGAATAACCCATAAATGAAAATAAAAGACACGAGTCCGTTATACGGGATAAACGAGTAGAATGTATTGAGAACGGATAATTATAATTATGGGTCAGGGGGGAACCTAATTGAGAAAAGTGAATAGTGATATATATATATATATATATATATATATATGACTGTTTGATTGTGCATATATTATATAAATGTGTAAAAATCGTACCCGAGCAACTTGCTATCACGGGGGTTTCCACATCGGGACAGTCTTATCTTGATTGGGCCTTTACGGGGGGATACCGACTTGTACCCTAGAACATAGGATTCCTTGGTACAGGCTATCTGATTGATAGTCAGACGGTCCTAAGAGACGTGAGGGTATGTGATGACCTCTTAGTGACTTGGAACTATGCTTTGCCTCCATTTATTTATGTTTTGTGTTAATACAGTTCGAGAGTGATCCCGAGCTAGTATTTCCCTTAGTACGAGTGGTACAAGGACTTGATAGCAGAGTATGCTATCACTATAAAGCTTATGTGGGGTCCCGATACTGTATATATATATATATATATTATATGAGTGGCTAATATAGATATGTATACATAAGTATGGGAACGTTCTATTGTGAATAAAAGTAGTTACGTAATGACTAAATACTCTGATTTTATTATTAAGTTTTAAAGAATTTTGTGATAACGCCGGAATATTTTTTAAAATGAAATGAGATAGATGTGAGAACTTAAGTTTAAAAAAAATAATTATCCTAGCCATAGTAATTGACGGCATGAACCCTTATGGGAAGGTTAAGTTAAAATAAAATTTTGGGGTTAATAGTACGGTAGGCGTGAACACTAGATGAGAGGTGAGAATTTCTCAAGAGAGTGTCGTATACTAACATGGTTGTTACATTAGCCGGTAAGCATTTTAAATACTTACAAAGATAAATTTAAACTGTTTTACAATCGGGCTCTGACCCGTTTCTTGTTATCTCTTCTCTCTTGTATATATATATATATATGTATATAGTAGAGGTGCCCAGCCACAGGGGCGTCATGATTAGGTTCTTTGGACTGGACGTGCTGCAGCTTATGTGGGAGTTGCAGACCATTTGCTTAGACGAACTCGTTGTTGATTCCACTCTTATTTCATTTCTAATTAGTTGGGCATGTGTCGCCCGTTTCCTTATTCCGTTGGATTTTTTAGAGATTATGTTCATTTATCTTTAGTATTTTTACTCTTTGGGATTTGATTACTGTCAGGATGGTTGTCCTTTGTAGTTTTAATGTTGATATTGGTTTATTTGAATGGTTAAATTCATGGGTGTTTATTTTCAGTATCAATAATGGTGTATTCTTAAACTGATACTTATTAAAGGTTTTCATAATTGGACTTAATAAATTGGAAATAATGGTTTTGGCACTTAGCTTAATTATTTAGGGTGTTTAAATTGGAAATTTTATTTTGTGACCGTGATGCTCAGAATGAACCAACTGTTCACCTTGATTATAATTTAATAAAGGAATGATCACCCGGTATTTAATTAGGCGGGGCGTCACACTTGGTTAGCAAGTGTTTGTTGAGTCCTAGCCTCATCCGGGGTACCTCGGACTTGTTTAATTCTTGCTCGGGAACTTGATGTATACTTAGTCTTTTTCAAGGCCTTCAATTCTACCATTATTCAAGGCCTCCAATTCTACCATTAATCTGGCATTTTCAACTTCCAAGAAAGAATGACCTTCATCTGTAGTAAAACAATAGTAGAAGATGACTTTAAGGCATTTAGATCATCTTTTAAATTACTGTTCTCCTCTTCCAATAGCCTGGAAATATCTCTGGCTTCCTCTACTTTACGATTGAGAAAAAATTATTGTCTTTGAAAATGAGAAGAAACTTTTTCCAACTTCTGTTCAAAGCCCCAACCTTCACTCAAGGCCTTCTACTTCTTCTCATAGTCATTATGCAAAAGAGCCTTAACCTCCTTATGGTCCTACTACATCGCTTCAATCATTTTATAGTAGGCAACATTATTAGCCACTGCCCGATCAAGAAGGCATTTCAGTTGAAGATAGGCTTCCCCGGCTTGCTCAGACACACATTCCTCGAGAAACTTCAGTAGATCTTCCTCGATCAGAGATAAATGACCAGCTTTAAAAAGTTCATTGCATCTCTTGAGTAGCTCGGAGTCAGTATAGGAGAAGTGTTCCCGTTTATCCTTGAACTATTAAAAGAAAGAAGAATATCCCATCAATAGCAGAGTATAAAGTCTAGATAAAAGACAAGCAAAAGATAAAGAATATTTATTTTCATTGATAAACTGTTAAGTACAAATACATCAGTAAAAAGAAAATAAAAATTACAAGTGCATAAGAAAATAAAAACAAAGGCTTCTTAGACAGATCTACACCTTCTTCACGTCTAGGGTAGGTTGAACAGAAGTAGAAGCGGTAGCAAGCAGAGGAAAATGGCTATCAGATGGAGGAGCAGAAGAGTCAACAATTTGATGTTGGTCAGTATAATACAACATCATCAGGCATTCACTTGAACCCCCATCATATTCAATCTCCTCATCCATGTTAGGAGGATATCCTCGATCATGTCTGAGGAAGATTTCAGAATCTTGAGGAGTGCCAACCTCCACCAAGACTACCGACCAACCATTCTTGAAGCATTTCTTTTTCGTAAATTCAATTTGCAAAGAAGAAGCCCCAAAGACTTTATCCCCGACCTTGTTGAAGCCATCCTCCCCGGACTTAGCTCTTTTAGCCCGTTCAGTAACAAACAAAGCCTTCTCAACATCCAAATATTTCTGCAGCTTGGTGATTTTGGCTTTTTCAGAATCTAATTCTTTTTGCAGATCAGTAACTTAGCCCCAAGAAGCCACTGCATTTTCTTCTATAACTTTTATTTTTTCTGCTCATTGGCTAATGCTTGTTGGGGGTCAAGCAATGGCTTCTTAACATCATCAAAAGTTTCTTCAACCTCCTGATAAGAAGAACGTAAAGCATCAACCTTCTCCAGCATGTTGTTGAAGTCAACAAGAAAATTCAAAAAGAAAATAAGACAAGTTAATATTAAAAATACCAAACAAAGAAATAAAGAAGGAAAAAGAAATTACCATAGCTAGGCTTTTAGCAGCCCTTTGAGATTTTTTTGATCGGGGCAGTGAGCTGCAGCACCCCTATGGTCTGCAAGGTACCATACTTTATTAATTATCTGGTCAAACCAAGGCCAAGAGACATTGGTGAGCCAGAAATAGATAAATCAACCAACTCTTAGTCGGTATTGGTTGAATACCCTTCTACTAGCCTAAAATGGAGTTCTCTTTTCAGCCTCTTGAGTTGGCTTTCATCAACTTTCTCAACAGGAAGCTTTTTCCCAACATCCCCCTTATTAGAGGGGGCTTCTTCCCAAGGTCCTCCCTATTAGATGGGGGCTTCTTACCAGCATCCTTTTTCTTTTTGGCTACATCAGCAGCTGGTTGGGATGAGACACCAACAGCTATCTCACCCAAAATATTGGGAAACTTCCTCTTCCCTATGGTAGCAACAATAGGTAAGTTTGAATCTAGAGAAGAGTAAACAATAGCAGGATCACCATTGCCAGATGCAGTCGCAAAGGATGTGGAGATGGGGTCTTGGTCAAGGTTGATTAAAGGAGAGGGTGCTACTATAATTTGGTGAGTAACAAAGGAGGTGATGGTATTCCTATTTTGTAACAAGTATGAGCCTGATCTGGTATGCTCTTTCCCAACTTGATGAATGCCCAAAATGAACTTCAACTCTCTAAGGTTGATGTCACTCTCCTTGGGACACTTTCTCTTTCAGTCAACTGTAGTTAAAAGTCAACAAATTATACATCAATATTAGTAGTTAGCATAATATGCAAAGAAGGACAAGTAAACAAATGTAACATATCCCATTACCACTTGGTGGGCACCTAGGCCCCAGATACTTAGCATTCCCAGTCAAAGGAGCATGTTGCCAATTTTTAATAACTACTCCATGTTCGAAGTAATCTCTATTGGAGTCAGGAAGGTTAACTACTAATGCTTTGTTCACCGCCCTAGTTTTCAAATAGAAAGTGGTATCACTAGTTACCCACTTGTAGCAGAACATAATTTATGGGATCCCTAAATGAGTCCCATTGAGTTGGTTTAATTTATATATTCCATTAACTACCCTCCAGGTATTGTGGGCTCCTGTAGCTAGAATGATATCAAAATACTGGCAAAATTCAAGACAAAATGGGTTTGAGGGAAAGGTAAACCCACATTCAACAATAAATATAGAGGGAAACTAGTGACCCTCAGCTAATGAAAAAAGATCAGCGGGAAAACTGGGATGTTCTAATTCTACCCATGAAGGAATATTTCATTTATTTTTTAATTCATCAAGAGAAGTAACTGGATGAATAAGAAAAAGAGAAAGGAAAAAGATTCTTACAGAATTTAAGGATTCAACAAGAACTGAAGAATAGAGAGAGATAGATCTTGAAGACACAACGACAGAAAAAACTCAAAAATTTTGAGGTAAGAGACGGTCGTGTCTTTTCCCACCTTTATAGGTTCCCTAAAAAATTGGAAAGGTAATGATCAAAAGGAAACGTCGATTGAACTGTTGGTGGCTGAAGACAGAAAAGACATATTTACCCAAAAATGATTCGCAAAAGTTGTGGATAATTACAAAATTACCATCCACGTACCGATATTTAAAGTCAGTAAATTTACAAGTATGGGAAGTCGGTAACCAACTAAACTCAAAATTTTTGCCCAAACAACTTTAAGAGCTAAATGTTCCATACTATTGTAAAAACCTCAAGCATGAAACATTGTGGGCTTCTGTTGATACCAAAAATTATCCTGCTATGTGGACCACGTGTCATCCATCTGGGCATTAATCTAAGTCAGCAAGGGCGAGTTGCCGACCAACGGAAGGAATGCCGATCAACGGGTTAAAGAAGCTCGACCAACACCAGGAAGATCGACCAATAATGACACAAATCGCCAATAGTTTTATACATTATTAACATTGTACATATGTAAATGCCTACGTTATAAAGGCATTCCATCCTTTAATATTTCAACTCTTGTACACCCTCAAAGGGCTATAAATACATTTTAAACCCTACACCCAAGGGACATGAACAACGAGACAAGGCGCACTTGAACAAAGTAATACACAATAGTGGACGTAAGACATTTCTTCCAGCTGAACCACTTTAAAAATCCATTATCTCTTTTAATCATGTTTATCTGTGATCAATTAATTAAGCCAATCTAGTTTTTTGCATCAACACTTATCATTTTGAAGAAAAACATAAAATATAAATAGCTAAAGACATTTAAAACAGTTCCAAATGCTAAGGAAACCATGCTAAATTGGTCATTAGTTAGAACCACATTAATCTCCATTACATTTCCAAGGTTTTCTTCTCTGCCACCTTTTTATACAACATTAGTTGAGAAAAAGTAATGAACTATGATACCCGTACATCTGCTTTATCTCCTTTTTACATAGTCCCCATAAAACATCGTATGTAATCTCAAAAACAAAACTAACATTAAACTGATAAATAATATCAATCGATCTTGTCAAAGGTTTGTCACGGATTTGATAAAAAAACATTATAGTAAGTAAATTCTAGAATATATTCTAATATGATTAAAAAGGATCACACACACAAACACACATACATAGATACACCACATGTGTTATCCTTATTCATATTCTTTATGCCAAATATTATATTATGTGCTCAACCAATTCATTTACACACCACTATAAACTATTAATGTTCTTCAAGTACTTCTTAGTTGTGAATCCCCTTTGTTCATACTTCAATTATCAAAACTCAAATCCTAACTCGGCATCAAACTTTTAGATCATAGTCGTAAGATATTTAACTCCTCCTTTAAATAATTTTCTAACATATTTGTTGCAATCTTTTCAAACCACAAACATCTATGTCTTCACCGAATATGAACAAAATGTGGATGACATTTCTTTATATTCCTCAACGTGTTATCTCCATAAGATACATCTAATTCCTCATAAGAAACACCTTCCGTATCACACCCATCGATACTCATAGTAACTTTGATACATTCTTCTCCTTCTAATAAACCTATGCAACCATGTTGGCTACATACCCTTAATGATCTAGCATACAATGAAGATGTCTAGGAAATGAACAACGAAGATAATACAACAGTGCATAATTTGACCCATCAATTTCTTACAAACTCAATAAGATCCTTGTACAAATAATCCACAACAATAAGTTTAAAAGAATGAAACCTTGGATTTATACTTAACTCAAGGGAAAAAAAAATAGAAATAATAGAAGAAATTTAAAACAAACAAAAACTCCAATGCCTTAATGCAATCAACACAAGATACAAAAAATTTAACTTTTATCGCTAATAAGCAAACTGTACAATTTTCCACGAAACAAATTGTGCCTAAAAATTATGTGTCGTGGATAAATACGATTGACAACAAACTATTTTTCGGTTCACCTTTGTGGCCAATGCTCTATGGCTATATGTATTTGACAATGAAACGGTGTTTCGTGGCCAATGGTATAATTATTGATTATACCATTGCCGTGGCCTAAAGTTACTCTTTAACAAAGAAATTTATTGTTGTTATTTCTTCAATATTTTTGTGTGCCAATGTCAGATTTCCGGGCCGATATGTCTAGATATTTCCCTAAAAAATTGTGGCAAATATGATTTAAAACTTTTGGCAACAAGTAAAAATCGTGGCAAATAATAATAGTATCATGGAAAATTGTTCCAGATTTTCTCAACCAAAATCGTGGAAATTTTTTTTTAGTACAATTGCCAGCAAACAAAAATAATGTGTAATGATATTATTATTATTTTCATTTTTATTTTTATTGTTTTGGCTAAAGTTACTATCATTTAATCAGAAACAAAATTGATGATGCCAATTGTCACGAGTTTTGCTTTTGAAATACACTTTTTTTAATTAATTGCTATCAAATGAATGACATCACATCAAATTTTCTATAAGTTATGCACTGAGAGCTTTGGTAAATCCATACATATAATAATAAATATCAACATTCTCAACGTTATCATATAATTCAAAAATAATTAAGTCAAATTAACAAAATACATCTATTTCAAATCCTACAAAATATTGTCAACAAAATAGTGTGCTATCAGAGCTTTGCCAATAGAATATCATGCCACAAAGTTTTGTCAATAAAACACAACAATAATATTTGATAAATATATCAACATTCTCGCCAATTATTTTACTTTGATTCAAGTCACAACATAGCATACCAAAAATTTTCTCCAACAACCATCTTCATTAGCTTCCATCTACAATTCAACACATATAGAAAAATTATTAAGTGTTGAAAAGTCCATATATGAGAAAAAAAAAGTGTACACGTTCAATATTGATGACCTCACTATTACAATTTTATTTTTTATTTATCATTAATAATGCAGTTCGATATTTTTTGTTTGAATCATTTTATTGTGCTTCTTTTTGAAATTTTTATTTATTAATGTGTTTTTTTATTGTGAAAAATGTCTCAGGATAAATCATTGAGAAATTAAATATAAAAAATAGATCTTTAGAGGGTAACATAAACCTAAAGCAGTGGAATGAACTCCTCTCCAAGTGATAAGGTTTGAATGATCTTATGATATTCAGCTTGCCTCACAAAAATAGTCTCTATGGTTTCTCTTTGAGATGTCGCCTCCTCCCTCTCTTTCACTGCCTCCTAATGCCATTACAAAAAAATGACCTTTAGTGGCATAAGTTTTTGCACCTAATTATTAAAAATTCCCACCAAACACTACAAGAAAAAATCTTTTTTATGACGTTTTTAAGTGTCATAAAATGCATTTTATGATGCTTTATTTTTCATTAAAAAGCATCGTAAGTTTGGGTGTCATAAATGATACACATGAAAGTATCATATTAGGTAACGGTTATATATGACTTTTTTTAAAAACTATCGTATCTGCTACAAAAAGGGTCATACTATACTCTATAAGATGTCATTTTTTATTTAAAAATCATCATGATAAACAGTTTTCAAAATTTAAAAAGGTCATATAAAATATTTCATCACATGAGGGTATAATATAAACGGTCATAACTTAAACATATAATAAAAAAATTAATTGATAAGCACCCAAAACTGTACAATTTATACCCCAAATAGATGTATTTTAGTTGCTAATTCTCGACAATATGGGTCTTATGCGCTTAATTGTTCAATATGCAGGCTTAATGTGCATTTCAGAGTTCAAATGCTTAAATCATGGCAATTGTGCGCAAAATGGAGCTAAATACCCTTATCTCATATCCTAGCCTACCTTAAACCGACCCTAAACTTATCCCTAAACCGTCACCCAAGACCCGTGTGTGTTGGTTTGATCCCTTTTTATTTTATTTTAATTTTTTAGATTTTTATTTAGTGTCGTTTTATTTTTTAGATTTTATTTTAGAATTATTTAGAATTTGTAGGTTTTAATTCCTATTTTTATATTTTATTTTTTTATTTTATCTTTATTTTTTATTAGTTTTATTTTATTAGAATTAGTTTTTTTAGGATGTATTAGATTTTATTTTTTTAGGCTTTTAGTTTTTAGTCTTATATATTTCTATTTTTATTTTTATTTCTTTTTAGATTTATCTTTTTATTTTCGTGTCCTTTATTTTATAGAATTTTATATTTGTAGTAGTTATTAATTAATTTTTAGTTATTAATTTTTATTCTTAGTTTTTATTTTAGTTGTGTTTAGTTTTTTTTAGAGTTTGTTTAGTGTGTTGTGTCGTGTCTATTTTATTTTTAGTTTAATTTATTTCAGATTAATTTTAATTTTTGTTTTTGTTTTAATTTTTAAGGGGTTCAAATTAATACACACACCCTCACCCTATACCCACTAAGCCTACACCCTCAACCTCACACTAAACCTCCTGCACCCTCAAACACACAACCTCTCCCTACATCATCTTCTCCAACAACCTTTCTCTCTCCTCTATCATTTTCAACATCTCACCTTCTCTCTCCTCTCTCTTCCCCCATTAACAAAACCCACCAGCTTCGACCGGCGAACCCAAATCCTATCCCTACCTCCTTAAACCGTCAAGCCCTTCGCCGCTACCTTCTCCGACGCCGCTACCTGTCGACCCCCCTCTCTCTCTCCCTATCCGTGATCGTCGCCTGTCACCATCGGTGCTCGGATCTGACCAAAACCCGGCAGCGACCGCCCTTCGGCGATCCCATTTCCGTCACCAGCCATCGACATCCGGCGCCAACCCGATTCAAATGCAACCCAACTGTCCAGACCCTACCCCAATCCGGATCCGTGTCCGCCCAAAACCCATCATTCCACCCAATACCCATCTTCCATAGCCAAAGACCCATCTGCCCCAAACCAAAAACGTGACCTGCTTCTAAAATCCAACCAAGCCGTGACCAAAATACCAACAAAACCCATGTGCCAATAAACCCACATGTCACTTATTCCTTTTAGTTCATTTTACCCAAATATCCCCTAACCAACCACTTTAAGCCATTTTCCTAAAATACCCTCAAACCATATCAGATTTTATCCTCACCACCCTCACCCACATGACCTCACACCCCTCATGTGCACATCCTTATTTTACCAAATTAACCCCTTAGCTCCAATTGCATATAAAAGAAGACCTCAAGGCCATTTGAGAAAAAATAATCAAGTATGAAGAAAATTCTAGATTAGAGAGAGGAAATTGTAGAGAGAAATTTTAGGGTTAGAAATAAATAGTAGATTAGAATTAGTTTTTTTATTTTCTTCTTTTCAATTTAAATTGAGTGAAAGTAATTCTAGTGAGAATCAATTTGTGTGTTAGTGCTTCATGTGTATTTGTTGATCATTCAAATTGAGAGGTGTATGCTTCAAATTGGAAGACTAGAGTTCAACTTTCTCAAAGAGATTTGGTTTGCTTGTTCTATTCTCTTCTCTTTTATTTTAATAGCCTTGATTATTAATTTGTCATATTTCATATCATGTTAGGCTAAAACCCCTTTCAAGGGGTGGGGTGAAACCCTTATTTGATATTATTTTAGTTTAATTAGTTTGTTTACTTGAATTATCCCTTTGAATGTTAATTTTGATCCCTCACCCTTAGATTTACGCCTCGAGAGAGGGTAAATGATTTTGGAGAGAAAATCGAAATTCTAGTGATAATACCCATTTTAGATTCAAACTAGAGATAGGGGTTTCTTAAGTGGGGTATTATCATTTCAATTTCAACTCTAAATTTAATTTCTAAGATTGACATAAATTCTAATTGATCGATCCTAGCGGGTGATTAATTAAAAGGAGTGTAGATCTAATTTTCTAGAGTTGTGAGGTGTTAATTTTAATTTTCTAAAAGATTAGTATTCTAATTACACTTGCAACGAGAGTTGGTTTGTAATTTTAATATTAATTTGGGAGAATTCAAATAATTAAATTAATTAATTAGAATAACTAAAATTTGTGGTGTAATCCCACTCCTTGATTGTTCTCACAATTATTTTCCTCACTTTATCTTTTATTTTAGTGTTAGACCTTATTTTTTATTTTAGTCACTTTTTAGTTAGTTGTTTAGATTAGTTTAGACCTCACCTCACCCTTTTGTTTTAATATTGAAAAAGCTAAAAAAAATAGAAAAGTAAAAAAGTACAAAAAGAAAATAAATAGTGAATTACAATTGAATTTGTTCCATGTGCTTTACTCCCTAGAAAGTGGATTGATACCCTTACTTACCTCTACACTTTAGATTGTTATTATTTGTAGGTATTTGAGGTTTTGACTAACTTGGCTTTCAAACAACGACTATACGCAAAAGTATAGTTATCAAATGGCACCGTTGCCATTCTTGGGATTGTGAAGCTCGGAGCGGATTTCATTTTGTATTTCATTTATTTCTTGCAATTTTTTTAGTACCATTTTTGTATTACTTTAGAAGGATTGTATTAGGACTTTTTATTATCTTGGCTTGTATTGCGGTGCATAGGACACCATTTATTTTTCATTTAAAATTGTAATAATTGAAGTCAAGCGTGATAGGGAAACCGGACAAGGTAGAGAGAGGGCGCCCATTGGCGAGGATTCTGAAGCCTCTCTACCTTGGGTCGGTAGGACTCCCGGGGACGACTGAGATTGGCGTGATCTCCCCCCGGTCGACTCAACATTTTTCGGCACCCCACGGCCTAAAAACCGTGGGAGGTACATTTCTTACACCCTCGCGCCTCTCCTGTTAGCGAGTCAATTCTTTTGTGTGCTCTTGTGTGCTCTTATTTGATTTTAGTCTCGCATTTATTTTCGAATGGTGTGATGAATTAATTGACTAAGACCTACACCCGGTCACTCACGAGAAGGGATTTTATCACCCGACTCACTCGCTTATCATTGTGTGCTACCCTAGCCATCATTAAATTTAAAATCAATCAACTAGGTAGCCCAATAGGAGAATATTTTTGCAAAGGCGATCACTAAAATATTTCCGTGATTTTTATCGCCCGCGGACTTAATTAAAATTTGACTACCCTTTCACTAAATTCAAAGATAAAAATTGGCTATGTGCTAGTTAGGAATTTTTCTTGACTTGTGTGTGTGTCCAATTCCATTTTTTTGGTAGTCGGTTTTAGTTAGTTCGTCCAATTCAAAGAGTCCACATTTTTTTCCCCACCTTTTCTTTCAAAAAAATCCAAAAATCCAAAAATATTTTTCTTCCTTTATTTTTCGAAAAAAAATCCAAAAATATTTTCTTTCTTTCATTTTAGAAAAAATCCAAAAATATTTTCTTTCTTTAATTTTTAGAAAATCCCAAAAATATTTTCTTTCCTTTTGAAAAAATTTCAAAAAATCAAAAAAATATTTCTCACCTCATGGCCGAAGAACGTCCTTTAAGGGACTACTTTGGTCATTTTCCATTGACACGTGACACGTGTGAGAGTGGTCCCGAGCGGTCTCTTTATGATATTCTTCACGATTTCACCTCTCTCACGAGTACTGTTGGTACTCTTGACCCATCTATGCACTCACCTCCTATTCCATCACCCTCGGTGTCAAGTGTCGTCGTGCCTCCTCCCTTGTTGTGCACCCACTGTTCTTATGCCGATCACATGTCCCATGTGTGCCCATACTCTTCATATCCATACAAAACCACCATGGAACATGTGTATCCATATGACACTGTTTCGGAACCCACCTCGGCCTACTACCCTGCTATACCTAATCCCGAGTTGTGTGAGTCCCCGAGTTATTCGTGGAGGCCTGATCACCCTTCCACGCAATACGTATCCCAACCCGATGTTGTGGATCCTCACACGTTCCAACAGTCTTCATGGCAACCTTGTGCACCCACTCACGATCAGTTTCCTCACTACGCACCCCATGCGCATCAACCATTTGTCCTTCACGAAAGCGGTCCTTTCGTGTATGATGCACTTGGCCCCACCCCACACACTTCCTTTGAGTATTCTCCATACACTCACGATTATAGCGAGTTGTGTCCACCTCACC
The DNA here is from genome assembly GCA_949130495.1 of Sambucus nigra. Classification (NCBI taxonomy): domain Eukaryota; kingdom Viridiplantae; phylum Streptophyta; class Magnoliopsida; order Dipsacales; family Adoxaceae; genus Sambucus; species Sambucus nigra. The sequence goes on along the minus strand of OX422212.1, from coordinate 331,312,169 downwards.
CACCACCACCACCCATCATTCCACCAACACCTTCATCCACATCCACTCTCGAAACCCTCTTGCAAAAGTTCATACTTGAGCAAGAGCAAGCAATTAAAACTCAAGCTCTCCAAAGGCTTGAACAAAGGTTAAATGAATTGGTGTGTGTGCGAGAGTCGGATATTTCCATGACCCCACCCATCGTTGCCACTGAGTGTGACGATGATGTGTCCCCTTGTGACACAGAATTTGAGTGTGACCAACCCTACCACCCCGAGAATCTTGAAGTTGATACCATTCCATGGTCCGGGTCCCAAGTCGACAATTGTGTTGACGTACCTTTCATTAGTGAGACTGATCCAACCCTACCATGTCCATATGAACCCCACCTTGAGGTTCCTATTCCATCTCCCGTCGAATCCGAAAATATGCCCGAGTGTACACCTATTGAGCTTCATCCTTGTGTTCCCGAGGAACCAATTTATCTTAGGTTAGCTTCGGCCACGAGTGTTCACCATTTTCCCGAGATAGAATCTGTGATAGTTTCTAACTATCCGTATTTGGATCCTATTCCTCCATGCATGGCTCCCATTGAGCCTGATATTTATAGTGAGTCCTCTATCTCTGAGATTGGTGCCTCGTCTTACCCACCCACCCCATTTACCGATGCTACTCTTGTGGAGAAGTTGACAACTCCATCTTTAGAAACCACACTCCCTTGTGAGTATTCCTTTACTCCTCCCAATGAGTGTGTGTCTCCCACGCTTGAGTTTGATCATCTTCCTCCACCATTTATCCCACCCGACCCACCCATTGTTCCTTCCACCCCACCACCTGGTTTGGATCTTGATTTTACACATTTAATATTTCCATCTACATTTTTAGATCCTCACCTAAAACCATCCACCACCCATGAGAGTATTTTTGCTGCTACTCTCTACCGTGACACCGAGTTTGTTCCTCCATTCACACCACTTCCTTGTGGTGTTGACTTTTCTTCTCAACAACTCCCTGGTGTGTCACGACGCGACCATTACCATCGCCCATTCATAGAATGGTCGTGTGATTTTTATGAGCCTCACCCCATTCCTATGTCCAAACCATATTTCCTCCCTCACCAATTAGAGCACTATGCTTATAGGGCCTTTGTTGCCCTCACCTTTACGCTCAACAAGGCTCGAGACCGATGCCTCTTCACCCTTACCCTAATCCCCACCCACCCATGGTCCACCGATGATTTGCATCGTGTGATGCACTTCGCCATACAAGTGCATTGACCACTTTAGCCTGTTTCCAGCAAGACTGACGCTTCAGTCTTGTTTGGGGGTGATTCTCATCACCCAATTTTTCTGCCACCCCGCGCCATCATAGATCCTATCCTTAGGGTGAGATTCCATCGTTCTGGCTGAAGACGTTAAACTTAGCGCTACCGGGAGGCAGCCCGCATTTCTTGTATTAGTCTTATCCTGTTTGGGGGTGGTGTTTCACATCACCCAATGTTTTATCATGCTTATAGACTTGTACATCTTTTATTCAGGTTTATTCTTGGCTTCACATGTCCACTTCATTAGCGGTTCATTCTGGTAATCTCTTTCCTACCTTATGCTCTCAATTTTAAAAATTATTTTACTTAACATCGAGGACGATGTTCCTTTTTGTTTGGGGGTGGGGAATTTTATCAAAATCGTACCTCTTTTGAAAAAATTTGATTGTTGAACCTGATTTTTAAAATTTCGTGCAGTTTCTTTCATCTCACTCATTGATGTGAATTTTCAATCATCCATCTTTTAAAGTCTAGGAATCAAGCTAGAGAATATTTTTTCTAAATAGCTTATGTAATACGTAACAAGGCATTTTGCACCATGAATTTTTAGACTCAACAAAATTTGCGCACTTATCACGTCATTACGTTTAGAGTTGAGGAGTACTACAATTCTAAAGAGAACCTTAAGGATCACTAGTAGAGACTTTAGCTTGTGAGATTTGTGTCTTTCACCCTTTTTGAGGGTCTTACGCAATCTCCGAGTCATAAGTTGATTCAACTTCGTTTGGGTCCGCACTTTAAATTGTTGTATGATCTCATTATTCTTCATTTTTTGGCTTGATCACTGAGAATGACATCACTTTCAAGTTGTAAGAAACGCATGTCTTGAAATTTGTCACGAACACTAGATTTTCATCCATACACCTACCACTTTCCCATTTTGAATCCATTTTCATCCATTCACTTCACCCATTACATTCCCCCCATACATTACCCATTCACTTCATCCATTACATTCCCATGCTTTTCCATATTCCCATATATTTCCCCACACCATCACCTATCATCTTCCATCATTTCAAATAAAAGAGTGTGATTTCAAATGTAAATGTCTTCATTGTTAGTTTGAAAAGTGAGAGAAAAACAAAAAAGAAAAAGAAAAAAAAAAGAAAAATAGCAAAAATAGAGAAAAAAATAAAACAAAAGAAAAAAATAAGAGAAAAGAAAAATCGAAAAAAAATGAGAGAAACGAAAAAAAGAGAGTTTGTAGTTAGTAATAAAGACATTTGTGCCTAAAGTGTATACACTCTTCTCACTCATCCATCACATATCCATCATTTCACACATCAATCCCATTCTACATCACCATCCTTACCCTATCTCATCCCATCTTACCTCATCCCATCCATCCATCCATCCATCATATCATCATCTCATCCTATCATACCGCACCTTATATCATCCTTCCCATCTCATTTCCCCCTCACCCATATACATACATATTCCCCCTTTGGTGTTCGGGCGAATGAAAGTCGACGTGGTGAATAACTCGACGTTCTCACTATAGTGATTAGCATTTCTTTCATGAGATCATTTTTCTTTCTTATTGTTCGTTTTTCATATATGTGTGTGAGACGTTTGAACTTGATTACATTTACTCACCTCCTCACACACAAGAGCGATACACTAACCCTAATCTCGAGAGTTCGTTTGAGAGAGATATATCCGTGAGATTTGAAGTTGAAGCGTTGATTCCGACAAGGCAATCTAGGAATTACTCTTATGATTCTTGACCCGTTTTGACTGATTCACACTACACACGTTGAGTTCTAGGAAGGATGTGCCTTGAGTATTTACTTAGCTTAAAATTTTTACAAATTCTAGCTTGTATTTCTGAAATCATTTATCTTGTGATGGATTGTGCGATTATTCTATGTCTAATAAGAGATTGACTGCCTTTCAATAAATTTTTGCAAATAAAGAATTTTGTGGGTATATTCCCTGCAAACCCTCACGAGACACAACTCGTCCTGTAGGGCAACCTATAGGTTTAAAGGCTTGTTACACAATCTAAGTGCAATCGCAAGTGCCCGCGAAAGTGGTACACTTTTGGTTACTTATCTTTCTCTTTCTCTCTATCTTATTGCTCGAGGACTAGCAACGCTCTGTTTGGGGGTGGTGTAATAAGCACCCAAAACTGTACAATTTATACTCCAAATAGATGTATTTTAGTTGCTAATTCTCGACAATATGGTTCCTATGCGCTTAATTGTTCAATATGCGGGCTTAATGTGCATTTCAGAGTTCAAATGCTTAAAGCATGGCAATTGTGCGCAAAATGGAGCTAAATACCCTTATCTCATATCCTAGCCTACCTTAAACCGACCCTAAACTTATCCCTAAACCGTCACCCAAGACCCGTGTGTGTTGGTTTGATCCATTTTTATTTTTTTTTAATTTTTTAGATTTTTATTTAGTGTCGTTTTATTTTTTAGATTTTATTTTAGAATTATTTAGAATTTGTAGGTTTTAATTCCTATTTTTATATTTTATTTTTTTATTTTATCTTTATTTTTTATTAGTTTTATTTTATTAGAATTAGTTTTTTTAGGATGTATTAGATTTTATTTTTTTAGGCTTTTAGTTTTTAGTCTTATATATTTCTATTTTTATTTTTATTTCTTTTTAGATTTATCTTTTTATTTTCGTGTCCTTTATTTTATAGAATTTTATATTTTTAGTAGTTATTAATTAATTTTTAGTTAATAATTTTTATTCTTAGTTTTTATTTTAGTTGTGTTTAGTTTTTTTTAGAGTTTGTTTAGTGTGTTGTGTCGTGTCTATTTTATTTTTAGTTTAATTTATTTCAGATTAATTTTAATTTTAGTTTTTGTTTTAATTTTTAAGGGCTTCAAATTAATACACACACCCTCACCCTATACCCACTAAGCCTACACCCTCAACCTCACACTAAACCTCCTGCACCCTCAAACACACAAGCTCTCCCTACATCATCTTCTCCAACAACCTTTCTCTCTCCTCTATCATTTTCAACATCTCACCTTCTCTCTCCTCTCTCTTCCCCCATTAACAAAACCCACCAGCTTCAGCCGGCGAACCCAAATCTTATCCCTACCTCCTTAAACCGTCAAGCTTGTCGCCGCTACCTTCTCCGACGCCGCTACCTGTCGACCCCCCTCTCTCTCTCCCTGTCCGCGATCGTCGCCTGTCACCATCGGTGCTCGGATCTGACCAAAACCCGGCAGCGACCCCCCTTCGGCGATCCCATTTCCGTCACCAGCCATCGACATCCGACGCCAACCCGATTCAAATGCAACCCAACTGTCCAGACCCTACCCCAACCCGGATCCGTGTCCGCCCAAAACCCATCATTCCACCCAATACCCATCTTCCATAGCCAAAGACCCATCTGCCCCAAACCAAAAATGTGACCTGCTTCTAAAATCCAACCAAGCCATGACCAAAATGCCAACAAAACCCATGTGCCAATAAACCCACATGTCACTTATTCCTTTTAGTTCATTTTACCCAAATACCCCCTAACCAACCACTTTAAGCCGTTTTCCTAAAATACCCTGAAACCATATCAAATTTTATCCTCACCACCCTCACCCACATGACCTCACACCCCTCATGTGCACATCCTTATTTTACCAAATTAACCCCTTAGCTCCAATTGCATATAAAAGAAGACCTCAAGGCCATTTGAGAAAAAATAATCAAGTATGAAGAAAATTCTAGATTAGAGAGAGGAAATTGTAGAGAGAAATTTTAGGGTTAGAAATAAATAGTAGATTAGAATTAGTTTTTTTATTTTCTTCTTTTCAATTTAAATTGAGTGAAAGTAATTCTAGTGAGAATCAATTTGTGTGTTAGTGCTTCATGTGTATTTGTTGATCATTCAAATTGAGAGGTGTATGCTTCAAATTGGAAGACTAGAGTTCAACTTTCTCAAAGAGATTTGGTTTGCTTGTTCTATTCTCTTCTCTTTTATTTTAATAGCCTTGATTATTAATTTGTCATATTTCATATCATGTTAGGCTAAAACTCCTTTCAAGGGGTGGGGTGAAACCCTTATTTGATATTATTTTAGTTTAATTAGTTTGTTTACTTGAATTATCCCTTTGAATGTTAATTTTGATCCCTCACCCTTAGATTTACGCCTCGAGAGAGGGTAAATGATTTTCGAGAGAAAATCGAAATTCTAGTGATAATACCCATTTTAGATTCGAACTAGAGATAGGGGTTTCTTAAGTGGGGTATGATCATTTCAATTTCAACTCTAAATTTAATTTCTAAGATTGACATAAATTCTAATTGATCGATCCTAGCGGGTGATTAATTAAAAGGAGTGTAGATCTAATTTTCTAGAGTTGTGAGGTGTTAATTTTAATTTTCTAAAAGATTACTATTCTAATTAAACTTGCAACGAGAGTTGGTTTGTAATTTTAATATTAATTTGGGAGAATTCAAATAATTAAATTAATTAATTAGAATAACTAAAATTTGTGGTGTAATCCCACTCCTTGATTGTTCTCACAATTATTTTCCTCACTTTATCTTTTATTTTAGTGTTAGACCTTATTTTTTATTTTAGTCACTTTTTAGTTAGTTGTTTAGATTAGTTTAGACCTCACCTCACCCTTTTGTTTTAATATTGAAAAAGCTAAAAAAAATAGAAAAGTGAAAAAGCACAAAAAGAAAATAAATAGTGAATTACAATTGAATATGTTCCATGTGCTTTACTCCCTAGAAAGTGGATTGATACCCTTACTTACCTCTACACTTTAGATTGTTATTATTTGTAGGTATTTGAGGTTTTGACTAACTTAGCTTTCAAACAACGACGATATACAAAAAGTCTAGTTATCATAAATAACCAATATTAATGTCATAGTTAACAAATAAATCTAAACACAAATCAAAATTTACAATAACAAAAAAAAAAGTCTTGGAATTTTTTGTATTTGAAGCTACGTACATCTGAAATGCACCAAACCAAGTCATTTGTCCATTAAAAAAAATAGTGGGACACAAATAGATAAACCTACCATCTACATTAATTGTCCAACAAAAAATAATGACCTGCTACATGTATCATGGCAAGATATACCCACTATGTACATCATTCAAAAAATGTTTATCGAAAAATCATGCATAAATGCATCGGTCCTCCTTTGGCTTTTACAAAATTGCGTCAACAAAGTGCTCCAAATCATATCATATAAGAATGAATAAATTCAATGAACTCGGGATGAAGTTCACTGATCTCATGAGTTTGATATAACAACTTTCCAACCAACTCATTCATCTAAACAAGCAAATAAAATAATTACATTTAGTTTTTATCACATCTAAATAAAAAAAAGAATGCAAAAAAATATTAAAAAACATGTGATCTTCATTTTTATAGACTTCGGTCAATTTTTCAAGAGTTCTCGCATGAACTTCAATACAAAAAAAACATACAATTTCTTCTCGTTGTTTAGGGCCCTAAATATAAAGGAGTTGGTATATTACTCATGCCAAATGTGAATACCTAAATATTAAATTCAATTTATCGAATAAATACCTTAACTTTCTCCCAGTTTAGTAATGATCATTTTCCTTTGATTGTAAAAAATGATCTAGTTCCACTTCAATAAAAAAATATAATGACATAATTATATTACAATTATGCAAAACAAAATCAATAATTTTATCATAAGTATTTATTTAGGACACTATTTACGTGTTTATATAGAGCTTAAGGTACAAGATTGGTTCCCTGTGTAAAGAATCAACCCAAAACACATTATTCGAAATAAAGTCGATCACAAGCAAAACCCAATGATACCTATATTATGAAGAATTATTGGAGATTGGGAATATTATACATATACACATTTATTATGCTAAAAAAACTTTTATAAATCTATCAAACTTACCCGATATTGAATGGAATCACAAATATTTGTTTATCTGATGCCTTCTATAGTGTTTTTGTTATACATTGATGCCCAATGTTTTTAGAAAATGCGTCCCTAATGGAGAGGAGATTTACTAATCTAATAACTTTACAACTCCTTCCAAATTTTTCATATAGGCATCTATACATAAACCAAACGCACGTGAGTTAAAGTCATTCATGTATGCAAAAATGTAAACCCCATCTAACCTCATGTATGCATTCATGAATTAAATAAAACGTGGTAAAACTTAAAACTAACCTCATGTATGCGATAACGCAAACTGTATCAAGTTCTTGAATCTCAAAATATCATTTTAATTCATTTTTTGGAATATAGGGCATCTCAATATCATCATCAAAATTAGCCACCGAAATCTTCAACGTATCCATCGTCATGATATTATCAAGCATATTAGCAAATGCAGTAATTGTTCCATCTTTGCCACCAGAATCTTTCTTTTTTTCCTTACTTTTTACCTGATCAACAATGTCAAAATACAAAAGGTCAAATCATAATCATGCTCACATTAACAAGTCCAAGTTGAGTACAAGCTAAGGAATTAACTATAAACTAGGTGTATTTATTAGCTCTTTCAAAATAGAAAAAAATCATCGAAGAGCTGTTAACAAAGAACTTGATCCGAATGTAAAATGTGTATCTTTGAGCGTGTGATGTTAATAAATATACAATGGGTTTGTCAACAATCCTTTTAGATGCAAGAGAAAGCTAATCATGATGGAGTTCATCAACATTCTTTAACTTGAGCATGATACTACTAATAGTTTCGTCATAATTACTCGAAGATATTCTTAGGTGAGATCTTGTGCCATAGGTTGGGAGCATCACTATTATTTATTCAAGCATTTTACGTAGAATAAAAAATGAATTTCAGTATAGAATTTCAGCAACTACTCAAAATAGAATTTCAACACGAAATTTCAAGCACAAGACAATAATGTATTACATCTACTCAAAATAGTTTTTCAACACTGTAAATACGTCGAGGAGGGTGACCATCTAACTCCAACATACATGCAATGAAAGTATGTACTACAATAAAGAAAACCTCGAAGCATCTCCGGTGGTTGTGTAAAATTTGAGTATATATCTTACACGTAAATGGGTTTTATAAAGTGACAATTACCATGAAGTGGATATGGAAGAGATTTTGGAGTTTGTAGCTAATATCCAAACACCATAGGAACTTTTCTTAGAAACCACTCTAAGGTAATTCATACCTGTATGAACACCATTACACAACTTGAACCTTAATTATCTCCTTCGATTAAAGGTGGTATGCATGAGACTTGGTCATTTGTAAAAAAAAAAACTTATTCATCTTCAATAGTTATCTCGTATAATGACAACAAAAAGTTCCTTAAATATTCTCAGCATCATTGACTTTAGTTGCAATTTTTTTTAATAAAGTCGGTATTTTCATCTCAAGTAAATGCAAAATTATGCGCCGAGGTATTTATGGTTGAAGTTTGATGGTTTGGATAAAATAATACAAAGCTAGTTTATACTTGGTGTTTATTTGTGAAATTATTATCTCTATTTGTGGTTAGAATATGATGACTTTGATATCATATGTTGATGTGATTTTTACTTTTAACCTCATTTCAAATAGGGTTGCCTTCTATTGAGAAATTTTGAAGAGAGGTGAGGTTGTGAGGGCCCCATTCTATCAGGGGCATGGGCTTGTTACAATTTGCGGTATATAGTTATGTTAGGTTCGGGGTGAAATCATTATTTGGAAAGGACTCGAGAGAAGTACAAATGTATAAAGGGGTTTAAGAGATTCAAGGGTTTGAATCTGATCTGGTAAGCTCCTCAGTTTATTACAATTGTTTATCCCAAGAGTTCGTAGGTTGGGGGTGGGTTAACTTCTATCCTAAAAATGCTCCAGATCAACACAATTATGTTTATGCAGTTCAAATAAACTTGCAAAGGTGTGCAACAAAATAACTGAGAAATCAAAAATTTTCCAACCAGAGATTGTAAGATGCTTAAGTCAAAGAAGGCATGTTACTAGGGTGGTTGTCCTGCAGCATCATGCAACTCTCAACGATTAGTTTCTTAAGGGTCAAGCTTAACATTTCCATTGAACTTATAGATGGTCATCTCTTGATCTACGTCTCCTCAAGATGAGAGATAACATCCATAAGAGGAACATACCCTAAACTTGTGCAACCACTAATGGAAAGTTTTTTAAGGGTTATGGGTAACATAACCAATGACAAAGACTTTAAAGATGGGTGTATGCGTATTCTCAACTCCTCAAGATAAGGCATACACATTCCCCCCTCTTTATTTGGCAGGAAATCCACTTCCTCACAACCGTATATTACAAAATTTCTAAGCATGGGGGGTGAGCCACCCATCTCAAGAAAGGATGCCAATTTTGGACAATGTTTGAGACTTAACTTTCATAAACAGGTGCAACTATCTAGGCCATTTCAAAGCTTCTCCAAACTCTCACATTCATCTAACTTCACAACTTTAAGATGATGCGGCAGACCTTTCTCTTCTACTCCCATGGATATGAGATTCAAACAATTCATAACAACCCTCTCTTTTAAACATACATGGCTTTCTGGATTAAACCCATTTGTCCAAAATCTCAACAGTTTATTGCATTTACAAACACTAAAATATCCAAGTTCCTCTCCAATATGTATAAATTATTCACCATAAGGAGTGTTCAGCGTGAGTTTGAAGATAAGTTGGTAATGGAAGAAATTGACAAAATTCCGTATCAACTTTTTTTATAATTAAATTTTGATATAAATGGTTCTAGTAAATTCCTAGTGGCGATAGTTTTCATAAAATTTGATCCGAAAAAGGTGAAAGTCACTGAAAAAAGTTGGTCAGAACAGATGGCATGTCATCCCAAAAGCTTGGGTGTACTAATACCGTTGTGGGAGGGTGCACCCATGTTCGAATTCTATCAAGACAACAAGAAAATGTGGATACTCTGGACAAAAATGAGGTCCTAAAGTTGTGAAAAATTTACATATATAACACCAATACAGACCAAGTGCACTATTTCCAGCATTATCAAAAATCTCATTTTCACCACTAACTGGAAGGAACCTTGCATAGATCTTCATTCTCAGCTTGACTGACCAAATTGGGGATAACATTATAATACCTTCATCATGACATGAAGAGGAAGATCCCAACTTGGTCTCTAAAAAATTGATGTAGAAAGGTAATCAGGTGGTGTAGTAAAAACTGGAAAGAGCATGATGTAAAGCAGAACGCAGCTAAATTTTACCAAATAAAACCTACACTCAACCAAAGAGGAAAATATTTTCAATATCATTCACTTAACAAAGCACTCACAAGGACAAGTGACGCTCGACCCATCATGATATTTTTTACAAATAAGTAGGACACAAACACATTAGGGACACATAGACTATTATAATATTATTCAAACTTTTATGTATATTACTATAAAGAAAAAAATTACAATGTTCCCATAGTTTTATAATGTTATACTAAGGATATGCCCCTCCCAAGTTAGTTTCTTGATTTTCTGTGTTTTTCATTGATTTTCTTAATAATAATAATGTAATCAAGTTTTAAAAAATAGAAAAAATTCATTCAACCAGCAAAGATTATGATACTATTACATCATATATATATAGGCATATATTCCTACGGGGTTGAAGCCAAGAAAACCCTCATAAAAAGACTTAATGACCCCTCTTAAACAACATAAAATCTAATTCCAAATTCAATTTTACAAAATAAAATAAAATAAAATACAATTAATGTTACCCCGAATCTGATTAGCTTCAATGCATGATGCATGGAATTGGTACATGGTATAATAATGTCTAATACAAAGTACATTGAGGTAATTAGTTAGAACATTAGTATTGAGGTAGTTGTTGGTACCATATACAACATATGATTATAAACTTTCACATATACTCAACAAAGATTTTTTTCCCAATATTGAGTTCAATTTTGAGGTTACGAAGGATCATCATCAACAACTGACTATCAAATTAATGCATTTTGGCCTAGGCACTCTAAGGATGAATACCTTTATCTATGCCAAGTGTACCAGACTTGAGAGATTGAATCTTTGGGTGGACTTAAAGAACATTGCTAGATGGAATACCCTCCCTTGGATCGCATGGGGGGGGGGGGGGACTTTAATATTTATCTTTTCAAGAGGACAGAATAGGACGGAGTGCATCTAGCTCATATGCCATGGAGGACTTAAATCAACAATTGCATAATGTGAGTTGATTGATCTTGTATAGATGGGAAACAAATTCACTTGGAGTAATGGTAGAATGTGACAAAGAATAGACAATTCCTCTTGGTTAAACATTTTCACTGAAGTCTCAGTTAAACATTTAAATCACACACAATCAAATCATGCCCATTTATTACTTTCTCTTAAGTCAACAAAATGACCAATGTAAAACTCCTTTCAGGTTCCTCAGCATGTGTGAACCACCCATAATTCCTTTATGGAAGTGGTGGCTACTAATTGGCAAGAAGGGAGAAATGAGAATGTTGGACCTTGGCAGAGTTTGTGTGGGAAATTAAAGAGACTGAAGGCAGTTTTGAGGTAATGGAACATACGTCATTTTGGGAACACTTTCAAAAATGTTAAGAATACTGCAGATATGGTGTTGTTGGATAAAGAGGTTAAATTTCAAAATGATTGTTGTGCTTAAAAATGCACTCTGCTCAGTCCAAGTTGAATTAATACCTTCTTAGAGAGGAAATAATGTGGAAACAGAGATCAAATGGCTTAACAAATGTGAAAAACAATCCAATTTTTCATGTCACCACCAAAATTAAAAGGAAGAATCTGAAAATTCTCAGAATTAAAGATGGCAATGGGCTCTGGAAAGATGATCAACAACAAATTTCTAAATTAGCTGCAGAGTTTTTTATGCAAACACCAACAATTGGGTCCAAAAAAGATATAGAAAACAAGCACAAATATGAAAATTGTATTATAAAGACAAATAAAGAATTGAGTTATCTCTTTACATCATCACCTAATTATACTAAAAAGTAACCATACTCCAACTAGTAAAGTATTAAACGATAAAAATGACCTTCCCTTAGTCAAAGATTTTCTAAAGGGGAGGTTTCATTTAAAGCCTCATATCTCGCTTGTTAAGGTACTTTCAGACTCACGTCAACCGTTGAGACCCCTTTTCTTGCATTAAATACTAATAACAATAGCAAAGCAAAACTATAAGCCTATTATAACATGCCATTTAAGATCAGGTGAAATAAACATGTATTACAGTCTGGTTTGCATAGCAGTTGGAGTATTAAGCTTGATGGGGACCAAAGGCACTAGCTATAATTTCAAAGTAATTCTAAAAACATTTACACATAATCGGACAAACAAAATGAGTGAAAGAATATTGACTATATAGCACCCACATTAATAAGTCAGGCCTAAGGAAATGTCATAATAGGAAGAATATTAATAATAGCTCACATTTTCATCTGGCACTCTCTCATTCTCTTTAAGTTCCTCCACGTGTTGTTGCTTCTCGATGATCTCCTTACCTTGAGTTTCCTATGCTGCTTCACTATACTTGCTTCTGTTCCGCCCTTCATTAAATAACACACATCATACAATCACCCACCATTCAACATTTTTAATATAGATATTTTCAACAACAAATTTAAAAATATGTTATGGTCACTTACTTATATCAAGAATTACAAAAAATAACAAAATCTCATAGGAAATGGATTTGATATGGGCGTGGATTTGATAATGAACTCAAGTTATTGATTGTGGAATGGATAATGAATTCAAAATGTGGCATGGAATGTATAAAAAAATGTGTGGGGTGGGGGCAGGAAGTTACCTCAACACGCGACAACACAAACTCTTTAGGCCATGAAACATGTAAATTGTGTGCGTCTTAAACAATATACATGTCCACGTTAGGTATTGGTATATGAATATTTTCTTTGGTAGAGTGAACATGAGTTATTCATACACATATATACTTATCCCCCAATCAAACATTGTGGATGGTATCATTAAGTGAAATATGATTAAAAAATAATCAAGACGCAACAACATTCGCATGTGAATTCAATGCCAATCTATATCGTTTTCCCTATATAAAAAACAAAATGAATAATGAATGACATATATATACTAATAAGAGAACAAACATCATTTATATAAGTAAAGTTGTTACAAACCTTCCCAATATTAGATTTAGGATCCGACAATAAAATTATGCGTTGTCTATTCACATTGCTTTGGGCCTATATACACATGACATATTCCAAAATAAGTATAGTAAAGTATGAGACATAAATGTAATACTGTTTTACCAATTACGTGATTACCTTCTTCTTTTTTTCCTCTTGGATGGATAATCACATGATTCACTCAAATAATTTGAATGCTTATCGTATTTTTTATTATCACTTTTCTGACTATTTAAGGAAATCTTCTCAATTAAAGATGGTGCAAGTGATCTACTTTGATACTTCCTCAATTCTTCCATTGCTTCCTAAAGTTGTCAATATTTTTTCTTTCGTCTTCTCTTCTTTTTTATGAAGCCTAGACTCTAATTCTTCAACATGTTGTTTTGATCTCCATCTAGGAACATGAAAGTAAGTTGTAGGAGTGACTCCTTTTCCCATCCCCCTTACTTGATCACTATTCTTTGGAGTACCAAGTGCCAAGGTTAAGACGTCTAAAGTCTCTTGAGTTACTAAGCTCCCATCATGGATTTTCTTATTTAAAGCGTCATACAATAACGAAAATTATCAGTAGTGTTGTTAAATTATATTCTTTTCAATCCTCATATATAGTATATACCCAAATTTATAAAGATTATATGAAAACAAATATGTTTTCCTTACTTTTGAAAGTAACCCACGATTTTTTCATCAACTTCCTTAGTTCCATCATCTTGATATTAACTATTTCTCGATTGTGAGGCGGGTATCCACATTAGAGACCTATCATCCTCATCAAATGCATCTCAATGTCTCTTTTTCAGTCCCAATTATAAAATAAAATGTAAGAAATTAAGCACACAAGACAAAATCCCCACAATGAATTAATTATGTTGTATACTCTACAAATAATATAAGAATTCAATCACATACGATAATATCCTCATGACCTTCATACCCCAACTTACTAAGCTTGTGGTTGAACTTATTCTTTACTATCCTTTCTCGTTGTACATCACTTAAATTCTACGCATTGAATTTATGATAATGTAAGAATTTAACCATACCATGGATAAATGTTATACGTTTACATAATAAAATAAATTTAATATACACCTCAAACTTTTGGGATAGTCTTCCTCTTACAAATGTATCCCAATCCTCCTGATCAATAAACTTTTAAAACTTTTCAGGACAGTTCTAAAGATCCTTGGGATCATCTTTAAATGGCTTGACACAACTCTTAGGGAGTTATCCTATGAAATTCTTCCACGAACAAACAATAGTGGATATAACTCTCTTCTTTTATTTGTGGTCCATGTTGAACTTAGACTATAATTAATGAATATTATATTACATAACAGAATTAAAATAATACCAATGTAGACTTCAAATAACATCAATATAAATTATTAGCATTTACCTCCTTAGCTATCCATAAATTCTCTTTTAATGACTTTGGGACTTTGGACCAACTTGTATAACTTACGGGTACCAATTTCCTTACCAAAAGCCCCCTATAACTTGTGAAATCCTTCCTTATTTCACCATTTGGTGGTCCTTTTCTATTGTACGTTACTAGTATTCGATTATAAGAATCCGTTTTGCTTATTCATTCTAAAACAGCCACGCCTCTGATCTTTCATTGTTCATTACTTTAATTTTGTGATGACTTTGCTAAATATTCTGGACTTTTTGAATGAAAATCATCTTCCTCGTCCATATCCACTATAAAGTCAAACAAATAGATTGAAATGATTGTACATGTTGATGAATAACGCGTTGATGAATAACCAATGACAATATGAAATTAATTTTTCGAAAGCAAGGGCATTGTTAATAAAAATAACACATTTATTATTCATATAATTCTTATTTATAATCGGATGTAACAAATTTATAAATATTTCATTGTTTGAGGGAATCCCATCTTCATTGGATTCCTTATTCCTGGATCCCGGGGAACCACTTATTTAGAATTAAGAAATTATTGCAATTCTTCTTGAGTAAACTGGAGTATCCTATTGAAGAGTCATTGACAAATTATTATGTAATGATAAATCAAGGGTATTGGTAAGGTCACTCTCTATTTTTAATTTGGGTACTTATAGATAAGTTAAAAAATAAGATTTTACTTTTTATAAGGGAACTTCCTAAGATGGAGAAGAATATTAAGGGGAGGGAAAAATAAAACAAATAAAATAACAGAGATGTACATAAAATTGCTGTTAACGCAAAAATTCTCCATCTACGAGGACCAATCAGAAAAGGACACATGTCATCCTATGTGGCAATATTCGACACTAGAGGAGAGTTGGTCGGAATCCGAGGAGAGTTGGTCGGCACCCGAGGAGTATTAGTCGGCACCCGAGGATATTTGGTCAGTACCTGAGGAAAATTAGTTGGCACCCGAGGAGTATTAGTCTGCACCCGAGGAGAGTTGGTCGGCACCCAAGGAGAGTTAGTCGGCACCCGAGGAGAGTTGGTCGGCATACCAACCAGGAAGATCAAAGGATAACTATGCATTTAATGTGCATTAATGAAGATGGCAACGCATTTAATGAGCCTTAATGTACATTTATACTGTATTAATTGATGACAACACATAGCATACCAAGCAATTCAACAATTAGATTTGTTGAATGTAGACATAAATGCCTACATACAATGAATCTCTTTATCTCCCATCACTATAAATACATGTATCCCCTTAGCCAAAAGGGAGAAGATCCGAGAGAACCTAGAAACACCATACACAAGATACACATCCTTTCTCTCTTTACACCTATGG
This sequence comes from Sambucus nigra, assembly GCA_949130495.1. Classification (NCBI taxonomy): domain Eukaryota; kingdom Viridiplantae; phylum Streptophyta; class Magnoliopsida; order Dipsacales; family Adoxaceae; genus Sambucus; species Sambucus nigra. Next base: position 331,295,959 of record OX422212.1, on the reverse strand, counting down.
TGCTATTGTAAACCCCTGGGAATAAAATAACAGTGGACGTAGGCTTTATTCATAGCCGAACCACTTTTAAAACCTTTGTCTCTTATATGTTTGATGTGAATGTTTATCTTCATCTTCAATCTCATCCTCATCATTTATCAGCTGTTGACGCCACTAAAATGGCAGTGGCCATTTTCTGTCTTCAACAGATTGGCGCCGTCTGTGGGAACGTGTTACAAGTATTGTTCTCCATCAAAAGCTAAGTTTTTATTTTCTCTACGTATAATAAATTATACATACGTCTTTTGATTCAATCATGATTTTTATGTCCAATTTTTATCTGCAAAATATTGCCTATCATGATTTTAAAATCATAACTGTTAGATTAATTCTTATTTAGAAATCTGAAAAATTATGCATTTCATAAATCATAACGTTTTGCTTGATTCTCAAGTTTCAATTTTATATCATGGAATAAATATTTTAAATGATTATATATACCAATGTATATGACGGTGGTAAGATTTGGTCATTTTCATTATAAATTTTGTAAGATCTTTGATGTCTATTCAAATTCTCATCATATTTTTAATCAGTGAATGTGAAAAGGTTAAAGACAATAAAAAGTTTTCTCATGGAAATCATGACCCAGATCTATTTTCTCTCTCTTCAATTTTGACTCTCTTTGCATTCATTTTTATGAACTATATACTTAATTTGGTTTATCTTCCATCTATGTCAATAAAATCTCATTGACTGATTATTTTATATAAATTTGGTAATAACTTCGATCCTTCAACATAATTTTATCTCTCCAAATAGGGAATAGTAAAGGATCAATATAAAAAATAATTTTCTCTCACCTGAAAAATCATTACCCACCTCTTGTAAAAAAGGATCAGTAAAACAAATCATGACCATATCAAGACTTTGGGAACAAATTTGATATGTTGGCCCCTCGTTCATCACATCACATGGTTTCTTTATCGGAATCACACGATATAGTGGATTAGATAATTATTCATTTAATTAACATTCTTAATGCTTAAATTTTACATCGAATGTTATTTTTCTGATCTAAGGATTCGAGATATTCTGGTCAGTCATACATATTGTTGGTCGGCATCATGTCGGGCCATCTTTTATTAAAGGGAAGCTTAATCAGAACATTTTTGTTTGTCGAAGAAAAGATGTGAAGATCCATCAGCAACGTTGAAATAATTTTATCCAACTACGAGGTATCTTATTATTGGTTGGAGCCCCATATTGTAGCTCGGTGGAACCAATTGCAGGTCGATGATCATCTATTTCTTGATCGGCGACATCTCAGTCTTGTTAGGAGGGTTCAATTTACTGGTCGGCAACTATCCAACCATCCACTTTTTGGTCGGTGACATCTAATATTGTTCGGTGTTGTCAATACACCATTTTGTTGATCGGCGAAATTGCTCAGCTGGTCGGGGACCATTTGCCTCTTGGTCGACACCATATATTCTATAACTTGAGATATCCTTAAATGTTGGTCGGTAACATCCATGCCGTTTGTCGGCAGCAGTAGAATCTTGGGCTATTAAAAAATGCGAAGCACCCCAGATATTTCTTTAAACACGAGTTCAGCTTGGGGACAAACAGGGGGCTTAAGTCCTTTTTAACTTGTGATCACCCCAAAAATATTTTTAAAACCAAGTGATAAATAATTTTCAAACAGCAACTTATACCTGATTAGCTGTTGGAGATTAAATAACTTTACAAAAAAACTCTACGTCTTATTTATGATGCATATCTGATAATAATTTGTCCATCTTACACACATTTGGCAGAAAACATATTATTTCATATTTTGAAATTTTTATTGCCTTATGCTGATACACATCACATATTGTTTGGTTGAATAATTATTCTCATGACAATAATTATTTGATCTAGTCTCGACAGGTGCTCGGGCAGCTTATTAAAATTTCACAGGGACGATATTCAATCCCGACGAAAGCTCAGCCACAATCTTAAACCTCTGGAAACTATTATTGCTCGACATCAGTCAATTTTGCCTCGACATATCAGCCAACATATATTATTTTATTTTTTGAAATTAATATTTTTATTTCTCAAGCATATACATATCATATATTGATTGGATGAGTAAATTATTCTCATGACTAATCAATTCAGCCTACACATATGGTAGAGCAAGATATTAATTTTTACAGGTACAAGATTCAACTCCGACGAATGCTCGGAAATAATCTTACTCTTCTGAAAAATATTATCATATCTCGACCGTATGAAATTTCACCTCAGGGAGGAACTATTGATTTTATTATTGCTATGATATCTGCTCCAGCACAAGTGATTCTATATATCCATTGGGATTCATATTCTATATTCATCTCAACATGGAGCTCGGCGAGATACTCATTATATATTCAGCTCCGAGGAAAAGCTACAACAGTTATTATATTTCACCCCTAACGGATAGTTGGTCGGGGCAATTCTTATTTATATTCAGGCCTAGATATCGGCTCAAGCACAAATTATTCTATATATCTCTTGGGATTCATATTCTATATTCATCTCTTCATGGAACTCGGCGAGATACTTGTTATCGTATTCAGCTCCGAGGAGAACTATAACATTTATTATATATCACCCCCAACGGATAGTTGGTCGGGGTAATTCTTATTTATATGCAGGCCCGACAAAGTTCTCGGTCATATTCTTATGTTCTGGAAAATATTATTCGGCATTATGCAATTGTGCCTCGACAAGATACTTATCCAGCTTTGAGGAGAATTACAACATTCGTTGTATTTCACCCCCAACGGATAGTTGGTCGGATAATTCTTATTTATATTCAGGCCTGACAACGTTCTCGGCCATATTCTTATGTTCTGAAAGATCTTATTCTTGTTCGGCATTATATAATTCTACCTCTACAGATCAACGAGGCACTTTATTATTTTTAATTATTCTTTATATCTATTTGGATGCATATTCTATTCTTATTTCAGCATGGAGCTCGACAAATATTTATGATCATATATTCAGCTCCAAGGAGGTCTCCAACATTTATATTATCTTATTCCCAACAATCTGCTGGTCAGCTCCGAGGAGGTCTCCAGCATTTATTATATCGTATTCCCAACAATCTGTTGGTCAGCCTCGAGGAGGTCTCCAGCATTTATTATATCTTATTCCCAACAATCTGTTGGTTAGCTCCGAGGAGGTCTCCAGCATTTATTATATCTTATTCCCAACAATCTTTTGGTCAGCTCCGAGGAGGTCTCCAGCATTTATTATATCTTATTCCCAACAATCTGTTGGTCAGCTCCGATGAGTTCTCCAGCATTTATTATATCTTATTCCCAACAATCTGTTGGTCAGCTCAGAGGAGGTCTCCATCATTTATTATATCTTATTCCCAACAATCTGTTGGTTAGCTTCGAGGAAGTCTCTATCATTTATTATCAAAAATGTATTCCTAAAAATGCCAACTTATGTTGGTTAGGAAGTAAATGTATTCCTCCGGGAAGTAAAACTTGTATTCCTCCGGGAAGTAAAGCTACTTGTATTCCTCTGGGAAGTAAAGCTACTTGTATTCCTCCGGGAAGTAAAACTTGTATTCCTCCGGGAAGTAAAGTTACTTGTATTCATTCGGGAAGTAAAACTTGTATTCCTTCGTGAAGTAAAGCTACTTGTATTCCTCCGGGAAGTAAAGCTACTTGTATTCCTCAAGGAAGTAAAACTTGTATTCCTCCGGGAAGTAAAGCTACTTGTATTCCTCCGGGAAGTAAAACTTGAATTCCTCCGGGAAGTAAAGCTACTTGTATTCCTCCGGGAAGTAAAACTATGTATTCCTACGGGAAGTAAAACTATGTATTCCTACGGGAAGTAAAACTATGTATTCCTCGGGAGGTAAAATTATTCCAGAAAGTGTCAAAGTTGCTCGTTAAGAAAAAATCCACCAAATCAGGTTGGTCGGAAATAAGAAGCTGTCAACTACAGTTGGTCGGAAACAAAGTATGAGTATGTGAAAGTGATCAAGCAAAAAGCATTCAAAGTTCACATTCCACACTTGGGGGCTTCTATTACAGATATATTTGTTCATTTGGCGGCACATTCTTATAACATCATGGAGTCGAGCATCAAATTCAACTCCACAAACTCACATGGTCGGGGCCCCGACTAATTATCATTCAGAAGTTATTTTTCTTGCTCAGGAGCTAATTTTGCTTATAAAGTTTAGGAGGCACATTCAGGAGTTGTTTTTCTTGTTCATGAATTATTTTTGATATTGAAGTTCAAGAGGTATATTGAAGTTCAGGAGTCATACTCAGGAGTTATTATGCACATGCTATTGAAGTTCAGGAAGCATATTAAAGTTCAGGAGGCATTCAGAAGTTCAGGAGGCATATTCAGGAGTTATTATGCACATACTATTGAAGTTCAGAAGTCAAATTCAGCATCTGCAGCACTGAGATCTTTACTACTACTGTCCCGACCAATATTGAAGAAGAAGTTGTATGAAAATGTTTCGAAGTCCACCACTAGCTTGGTACTAATCAGATTAAAGAGTTGGGTTCAAAAGCTAGTATGTTACTCGACAAAGTATTCAGAGGATCATAAATCAGAAGAATCAAGCACGTGAAGTTAGCACTCAGTTGCTCGGCATAGGAGGAAGTTGGTCGACTAGCAAACCAATCAACATACTTGAAGATTATGACAAGCTACAAGCTGCATACTATGGCATGGCTGCATCCAAATTCCCAGGGGTGATATATAGCACACGGGGTTCCTCAAAAGAAAGATTAGCAACCATCGATCAGCCTGCATCATATGTCGTCCAGGAGATAATGCACTTTATGTTGAACAAATCAAGAAGGTAGATTTCACGAGCACTGAGCAACACTGCAGAATAAATACTCCATCCTTTCAAGTAAACCATCAAGCATGGAGCATTGGGGGCTTCTGTTAACGCAAAAATTCTCCATCTACGAGGACTAATCAGAAAAGGACACATGTCATCCTACGCGGCAATATTCGACACCCGAGGAGAGTTGGTCGGCATCTGAGGAGAGTTGGTCGGCACTCGAGGAGTATTAGTCGGCACCCGAGGAGAGTTGGTCAGTACCTGAGGAAAATTAGTTCGCACCCGAGGAGTATTAGTCGGCACCCGAGGAGAGTTAGTCGGCACCCGAGGAGAGTTGGTCGGCATACCAACCAGGAAGATCAAAGGATAACTATGCATTTAATGTGCATTAATGAAGATGGCAGTGCATTTAATGAGACTTAATGTACATTTATACTGTATTAATAGATGACAACACATAGCATACCAAGCAATTCAACAATTAGATTCGTTGAATGTAGACATAAATGTCTACATATAATGAATCTATTTATCTCCCATCACTAAAAATACATGTATCCCCTTAGCCAAAAGGGAGGAGATTCGAGAGAACCTAGAAACACCATACACAAGATAAACATCCTTTCTCTCTTTACACCTTATGGTGCTATTGTAAACCCCTGGGAATAAAATAACAGTGGACGTAGGCTTTATTCATAGTCGAATCACTTTAAAAACCTTTGTCTCTTATATATTTGATGTGAATGTTTATCTTCATCTTCAATCTCATCCTCATCATTTATCTGCGCCATTTTAGTGGCGTCAACAATTGCATAATGAAAATCCTACAGCTCAATTGAGAAAAGAATATGAAGTTTCATATAAAAGCCTTACAAATTAAATGTTATGCCCAAAATTAAAATAAATCACTAAGAAATGTTAAACGGACATCTTAAATGCTAGTTAGTTCTTGCTCCATGTCTAATAAAACACGTGATCTCAAGCCTACGCCATCTAACCCTGATCGTGAATCCGTAAAATATTTTGCCTCTATTCTAACTAATCGAAAACTTATTCAAGATGTGGCCCTTAAAACTCCAACAATTTTTAAAGGGGAACCAACTGTCATATTTTTGAAAGATGGAATTCAAACTCTTGCGGACCCTTACAAATACTCTTTGGTTGGTAAATTTAGTTTTTGAAGACCTTCAATGTAAATTATTCATAAATCTTTTCAAACATTTTCTCTCAAGGCTACTTTTTTGATTGGTTTCTTGGATGAAAAACATGTCCTGATCAAGCTCAAATGTGAAGAGGATTATTTGAGGCTTTGGCTTCGTGAGTAATGGTATATCTACGAATCCCCAATAAAAGTTTCAAAATGGACTACGGATTTCGTAACGAATATTGATTATTCTATCACTCCAATCTGGATCTCTCTTCTATACCTACATGCCCATATTTTTAATAAAATGACCATGTTTTCAATCGCTCAATTAGTTGGGAATACTTTAAAGTTGGATGAATCCACAAACTTAGTTACTAGCACTATCCATGTAAGGATTTGTGTTGAGATTGAACACACAAAAATTGTCAATGAATGTAACTAAAAATAAACACTAAAAAAGCAGTAAACAAACACATGCACATACATATAAATGTTATCATCACATCATTTACCTCCATCAATATATACCTGCTAAATTTCTTGCCATCGTAAGAAGAACCCAAAACACACTCAAGTCGAGACAATTGTATTCGAGCCCTCCATGATTTGAATCGTCCATTAGGTGATATATATTTGAGAAATTTGATTTTTGGTAACTATAAATTCTTAATGGGTTTGCTTCTACCCTAATAATTATGAAGTGAAAAATAACATTTCCATAAGCTAAAAGATTTATTTTTTCATCCAGGAACATCTTCTAGAATCTGGATTTGTCTGTAGGTTTAGTTGTATTGATCATTCCACTTGCTCATCATGCATCCCAAACTGGTTCATGTTCCATAATTATCCGATCAGAGATTCTTGATTTAAAATTGTAGGTATTTTGGCCTTAGACACAGTAGGATTCCTCCCCCCCCCCCCCCAAAAGTGCACTTCTATTTGAAATTATTTTGTCACTCGTCATGGTTTGGATTAAGAGATTTGTCATCATTTTCGTCCTGAATGTGGCCAAAATCCTATGAGCATGCACTCCCTATTTAAACAATCTTGGCTAAAAATAGTGCACCCAGGGATATTTGAAGCAGATATTAGCAGTATTTTAAAAGTCAGTCTATGCCTGCCTACGAAGCCTAAAAGTCACTATTCTCCTCATTTAAGATCTAAACAGCAGTAAAATTGGCCCTATTGGAGAACAAACTTTCATAAATGAACTCCTAAAAATAGATCTCACAAGTCTCGTATATGCTCTTAGAAATAGTGTATTAAAACCAATGCTCTTAGATATAGATAATTCATATGACAAACAGTATCTCCAAGAAAACATATACTAATGTATAAACTTAATAAAAATCTCAACAAATGACTCACACTCACTCCACATTAGGTCCATATTTAGTGATAAGCACCCAAAAGTGTATAATCTATACCCCGAATATGTGCATTTTAGTCACTCGTTTTAATTAAAATTGGCCTTATGTTCATATTTTATCATTTTGCAAGTCAATACGCAGTTGCAGTACAAATAATGCTAAATCAGTATAATTGCAACTCAATAGCGGTCAAAAGCTTGCAACGAAGAAATCAAGGAGATCGCGAAGTCTGAGTCCCTATTTGAGCTTGCACGATGAGTTTCGATGCCCTGAATCAGTCCCGTGACCTTAACCTAGCCCAAACCAAGCCCAGGTCATCCCCTGAGCCCCGTGTGTGTTGAGTTTGTACCTTTTTATATTTTCTAGATTTCTATTTTTAGGACTTATTTTAGATTTATTTAGAAATTTCTAGGATTTATTTTCTATTTTTTTAATTCTTTATTTTGATTTTGATTTCTATTAGTTTTTTTTATTATTATTAATCTTTATTTTATTTAATTTTTATTAGGATTAATTTTTAGGAATTTAATTTTTTTAATTTTATTAGGATTATATTTTTTTAGGTTTAATAGAGTTTTATTTTTTTTTAGTTTGAAATGTTAGTTTTTTTTTTTTAGTTTTAGTTCTATTAGATTTTAAGTTTTTATTTTTACTTTATTTTTAAGTGGTGTCATTTTTGTTAGGGGTCCAAATAAAACACACACATTTACACCACTCACCCTCACCCTCACCCTCACCCTCACACTAAACCCCCTACACCTCACAGACTCTAACCCCCCTCTCTTCTTCTTTTTCTTCCACAACCACACCCGATTCTCTCTCATCTCACTCCATAACCTCCATTACAAAAAAACACCCACAACCACCAACCATCTCTCAACTCTCCCTACCCCCATTCTCAACCCGGTTCGCACACCCACTAGACCTGCCGGAGGCGACTGCTCCAAACCGCCGACGGCGGCGACCAAACTCCCACCTGCCAGAGCCAACTCCGACGAGTTGTTAAACCCCGACGATAACCCCCCAAATCGCGAAGCTCCGGCGCTCAGAACCCGCATAAGCCCAAACCGCGAGCTAACCCGGATTCAACTCCGGCCAGCACACTCCCCTGACCCCTCCGAACCATCTGCCCATATCGCGAAACCGGCGTCCCAGCTGCGACTGGTCCTCTACCCGAGCTCGACCCATGGCCAAACAAACCGAGCCCAGCCTGATCCAAACCCTTACCCACAGACCCGTGAACTGTCCGACCCAACCCGAAACCGAAATCGCATCCAGCCACAAACCGTGTCTTACTCGAGTGCACCAAATCTGGAAACTCAAATCCCTTCAAAATAGGAACTCAAAAACCCATTTTCAATTGAGTCAAAAACCAATCTTCAATCCCAAGAAAATCTCCCAACAAACACAACTTCGTGGAATTAAAAAGAAGGAGGGGCATCTCATTTAAAAATACATCATCAGCAAAAAAACAGAAGGATGCGTAGAGATAGAAAAATATACTGTATGTACAGTTTAGAGTCATTAAAAAATTCCCAAAAAAAAAAATTTTAGTTTTAGAATAAATTTTAGGTTTGTTTTTTTATTCTTTTTGGTGTAATGAAGTACTGAATTTGTGAGAAGATTGAGACGCGTGTTCATGCACAGTTGACACAAGAAAAAAATTGCGTATCGTATTCTTTCCCTCTTGTTTCATTTTTGATTAATGTTATTATGATAGTTATTTACTATAACATGAAAATGTTTGGTTAAACAACTCGTTCAAGGGGTGGGGTGCACTGCAAATGATGTTACTTTAATTAGTTGATTCCTTAATTTTATATTTCTAGGTAAATTAATCTTTAACTGTCGCCAATTAATTTATGTGACGAGAGTTAGTAAATTAATTGAACAAATTAATTTTTGAATTTAGGAACTAGAGATAGGTTTTTCTTATATTTAAATATTAATTTGGTATTGAAATTTGAAGATTGATATGTTTTCGTTAAATTGATCATAGCGGGTAATTTTCTAAAAATAGTATAAGTCCTAATTTTTCATCGTGTGACATTTTTAAATTAATTTACAGAAAAAGATATTATTAAATTTATAATTTTAACGAGAGTTAGATTATCGATTTAATATTATCTTGAAATATTTCAAAATTAATAAATTGAGAAATTAAAATAATTGAAAATGCAGTGTAATCCCATCTCTTGACCTTCTCACAATATTTCACACTCGGTTGCATAATTTTTTTTATTATTTAGTCATTTGATAATTTTTAGCATTTGTTAGTTAATTTTTCCCTTGAAATTATTTTTAAAAAAATAAAAAAATATTTTAATAAAAAAAATTGGAATTACACGTTTTCACATTAATTGTTTCACCTTGAAAGTAGGATTGATACCCATACTTACCGCAATACGAGTTATTTTTAGACAAGTTTTGTAGGTACTCAAGGGAATTTTGAGAGGGGGTTTTTCACAACAACGACATACCCAAAAAAGCTAGTTATCAAATGGCGCCGTTGCCGCTTTCTTGACGTGGAGACATGATTGAAGACTTGTAATTTTATTTATCTTTTTTTTAGTGTAGTTCTTCCTCCTCCCTCCTCCATCCTCCTTAGACTGGTTTTATAGGCTTTTTAAAGTTTGGTATTTATTTTGGTGCATTTTGACACCGATTTTTTTTAATAATTATTCATTAAAAAAAGCGAAAAGGGAAACCGGACAAGGTAGAGAGAGGGCGTCCAAGGCGAGGAAATTTGAAACCTCTCTACTTTGAGTCGGTAGGACTCCCGGGGACGACTGAGATAGGCGAAATCTCCCCCCGATTGACTCTACTCGGTCTTCACCCCACGTGTGTCAAAATCGTGGGAGGTACATTTTTTTATCCCTCGCGACTCTCCTGCAAGCGAGTTCATTTTTGTGTGATTTATTGCTCCTATGTGCTTTTAATTTCTGCATTGCACTTAAATTGAATGGTTTGATGAATTAATTTACCTAAGACCTGGACCCGATCATTGCAACGAGAAGGGATTTCATCACCCAACGCATTCGCTTACCCATTGTGTGCTTCCCTAGCTGTCATTAAATTTAAAATGAATCCACTAGCTAGCCCCGTAGGAACACATTTTTGCAACAGGCGATCACAAAGATAAATTCCGTGCATTTTGTCGCCCGCGGACTTAATTATAATTTGACTACCCCTTTCACTAATTTGAAGATAATAATTGGCTACGTGCTCGTTAGGATTTTTTCTTGACTCGTGTGTGTCCAATTCGATTCTTTCGGTAGTCGGTTTTAGTTTGTTCGCTCATATCAAGAGTCCATTTTCTCCCCTTTTTCGAAAAACACCAAAAATATTTTTTCTCTTTTTAAAAATGTTTTCAAAAATCACAAAAAGATTTTCTTTTTTTCCATATTTAAAATACCAAAATGATTTTCCTTGTCTTATTTTCGAAAATCACAAAAAGATTTTCTTTTCTTTTGAAAAATATTTAACAACCAAAAAAGATTCCTCTTGTCATGGCCGAAGAACGTCCTTTACTGGAATACTTTAGCCATTTCACATTCTCTCGAAGTTTGTTTGATGATAAGCCCGAATCGACCCTTGATTCATTAATTCAGGGCTTTAACTCTCAAACACCCACTGTTGATACTCATGTGTCATCCACGCACACATCTCCTACTCCACCACCTTCGGTGCCGAGTGTCAACCCATCCCATGCTTCACCGTGCACACACTTCTTTCTGGTGGACCATTTGTCCCATGAGTGTCCATTTATATTCTCTCCATCTTACCCCACCATGGAACATGTGCGTACCTATGATACTGTTTTGGAACCACCCTCCTCGTATTCTCACGACCTATCCAATGCGGAGGGGTACGTATACTCAAGCTTTTCATGGCGGCCTGATCACCCTTCCATGCAATATGAATCCTAACGCCATGTTGTGGATCCTTACGGTTTCCAACAGTCGTCATCACCACCTTGTGCACTCATTCACGATCAGTTCTCTCACTACGCACAGCCTCAACCATTTGTCCATCACGAAGGTGCTCCTTTCATGTATGATGAACTTGTCCCCACTCCACACACTTCATATGAATATTCTCCACATCCTAGTGTTTCTAGCGAGTTGTGTCCACCTCACCCACTGCCGCCACCCGCCACCACTTCACCACCTCATTGCTCATCCGCTCTCGAAAGTCTTTTGCACAAGTTCGCCCACACTCTTCACTACACCAAATCCTGCGAATGGTCACGCCCAGATGGTCACGGCCCAAGTCCGCGACCAGCTGGTCGCGGACTTGGGCCGTGACCATATCATTTTTTGGCGTGACCATATTCATTACCACACAGAGTTATGGATGCTCTGGAAGTGGTCACGGCCCAAGTCCCTGACCACTGTGGGTCACGGCCCAAGTCCCTGACCAGGGCGTGACCAAATTCGCGCCAAATTCGCGCCAAAATTCCCTCCAAGCTTGGTCGCGGATGGGTCACGGACTTGGACCGTGACCACTTCCAGAAAAAAAAAATGGCCGCGCAAATGGGGTCACGGCTGGGGGCCGAAACCAAATTTTGAAGTGGGTCACGGCTTGGGGCCGTGACCATACCTCATTCGAAGGGCTGTTGGTCGCGCATGGTGGGACTGCTGTTGGTCGCGCATGGTGGGTCACGGCCTATATCCGTGACCAGTGGTCATGGGGGATAACTTATTGGTCGCGGAGGTTGGGTCATGGCTATAGGCCGTGACCAGGTCAACATATTAAATAACGATTTGGGAACCATTCGCGATTTAGCTTACTTTTGTTTCTGCCATTCGCGATTTAGCTTTGGACGATTTGGGCGATTTGGGATTTCGGCTATTGGGGTTTTTTGTTGATTTCATCTAAGATTCGTGAAAGGTATGTGTATATGTGTGTGCATTTCGATTTGTTTTGATTTGTGGCAGCTATGTGCGTATGTGTGTGTGTGTGTATGTATATTTGTGTGTTTGTGTGGCAGCTATTTGTGTGTATATTTGTGTGTATATGTGTGTGTATGTGTGTGTCTGTGTGTGTATGTATAGATTACGACAATAAACCCTAGATTGTATGTGTGTGTATTTTTTTTTTACAAAATAGTATTCAAAACGCTAGACATTATGTGTGTGTATGTGTGTGTGTATGTGTGTGTATGTATAGATTATGTCAATAAATCCTAGATTGTATGTGTGTATTTTTTGACAAAATATAATTAAAGGGATTTATAATAAGTAAAAAAAATTATAACCGCCTTGTTGTGGGTTATATGTATGCATAGATTTATGTCAAAAAAATATTAAGGTTTAAGTAAACCCTAGATTGTATGTGTGTGTATGTATAGATTATGTCAATAAACCCTAGATTGTATATGTGTGTATTTTTTTTGACAAAATATGCTTGTCTTGTTTTTTTTTGACAAAATATAATTAAATGATTTTTTATAACATACGAGTCGCAAAAACGTGTGCACATTACTATAGTGAGATATTGTTGGCTTGGTTGTTGGATACTATGTTGAATTTATTGAATTGATACTAGTGTCGATAAATGTACATGTTATTAAATTTGTTGGGTGTGCTCTTGATTTGCCTATGAAAAAGTATATCACATATCTTTCGATTAATGTGCATTTTTTGACGTTTACGTCAAGATATTAGGAGGCTACAACTTGACATGGAACAAATATAAGTTGATTCCGTTCATTCATATTTTAACTTGACATGTATGCCATAATTCTGTTGATTTCATACAGTTCTGTTTTAGTTTGAGATTTGTTGTGATCAACTTGATTGAATATGTATTTTAAAACCTTAAAATGGCGGCGTAATAATCACAACTACATTGATATTATAGGCACCGGGTTGATATTATAGATTTTTGTTCTCCTTTGCCTTTGTGCACTTTTTCTTTACATATTATAGGCAGCAGGTTGCTCACGTTCGTTCGAATTACGGTGTTAAAATGGGGGAATAAATCTACGTCATATGTAAATCTACGACATATTATAGGCAACAGATCTAATTCTTCAGTGGTTTTGTGAGGTACTTTCTTTAATTTTACATACCCGTTCTTCATGACACATTGTTTACGTATTGCAAATCTAACCAATTAGATACCAGTTCTTCATTACATACCAGTTCTTCATTACACACCAGGTACTCTTTACTTTAACTAAAGTAGTTATATAATTGATATACATTATCTATTAAATCTTTTAGATGATAGAAGGAGTACGGGATAATTATTGGTTTTGTTTGGTTTGGTTGTTGGATAATTATTGGTTGTTGGCTTGTTGTTGGATAGTATGTTAGAATGAGTACGGGATAATTAAAAGGAATACGGCATAATTATTGGTTTGATTGTTGGATAATATGTTGAAAATATTTTAGACTCCCGGTTTCAGAATACGACGATAACTTGCTAATGTCTAGACGTAGGAACTGATGTAACACGTAGGGACCAATGTAACACTTAGGAACTGATCAAGCGATCACGGGACTCCCAGTTTGAGAATACGACGATAATTTGAAAATATGAGAACTTAAGCTTGAAAACAATGCGTTAGAGGGTGAAAACTCGAAACAGCCCCCGTACGGTCCCATGAGAGGCACTAACACTTCTCACGGGACCAATGTAACTCGTAGAAACTGACCGCACGATCACGGGACTCCCGATTTGAGAATACGACGATAATTTGAAAAGATGAAGACTTAAGCTTAAAAATAATGCGTTAGAGGGGGAAAACACGAAACAACCCCCGTACGGTCCCGTGAGAGGAACCAACACCTCTCACGGGATCAATATAACACGTAGGAACTGACCGCGCGATAACGGGACTCCCGGTTTGAGAATACGATGATAATTTGAAAATACGAGGACTTAAGCTTGAAAACAAGGCGTTAGAGGGTGAAAACTCGAAACAGCCCCCGTACGGTCCCATGAGAGGCACTCACACCTCTCGTGGGACCAATGTAACACGTAGGAACTGACCGCGCAGTCACGGGACTCCCGGTTTGAGAATACGGCGATAATTTGAAAATATGAGAACTTAAGCTTGAAAACAAGGCGTTAGAGGGTGAAAACTCGAAATAGCCCCCGTACGGTCCCATGAGAGGCACTAACACTTCTCACGGGACCAATGTAACTCGTAGAAACTGACCGCACGATCACGGGACTCCCGGTTTGAGAATACGACGATAATTTGAAAAGATGAAGACTTAAGCTTAAAAATAAGGCGTTAGAGGGGGAAAACACGAAACAGCCCCCGTACGGTCCCGTGAGAGGAACCAACACCTCTCACGGGATCAATATAACACGTAGGAACTGACCGCGCGATAACGGGAATCCCGGTTTGAGAATACGATGATAATTTGAAAATACGAGGACTTAAGCTTGAAAACAAGGCGTTAGAGGGTGAAAACTCGAAACAACCCCCGTACGGTCCCATGAGAGGCACTCACACCTCTCGTGGGACCAATGTAACACGTAGGAACTGACCGCGCAGTCACGGGACTCCCGGTTTGAGAATACGGCGATAATTTGAAAATATGAGAACTTAAGCTTGAAAACAAGGCGTTAGAGGGTGAAAACTCGAAACAGCCCCCGTACGGTCCCATGAGAGGCACTAACACTTCTCACGGGACCAATGTAACTCGTAGAAACTGACTGCACGATCACGGAACTCCCGGTTTGAGAATACGACGATAATTTGAAAAGATGAAGACTTAAGCTTAAAAATAAGGCGTTAGAGGGGGAAAACACGAAACAGCCCCCGTACGGTCCCGTGAGAGGAACCAACACCTCTCACGGGACCAATATAACACGTAGGAACTGACCGCGCGATAACGGGACTCCCGATTTGAGAATACGACAATAATTTGAAAATATGAGGACTTAAGCTAGAAAATAAGGTGTTAGAGGGTAAAACTCGAAACAGCCCCCGTACGGTCCCGTGAGAGGCACCAACACCTCTCGTGGGACCAATGTAACAAGTAGGAACTGACCGCTCAATCACGGGACTCCCGGTTTGAGAATACGGCGATAATTTGAAAATATGAGAACTTAAGCTTGAAAACAAGGCGTTAGAGGGTGAAAACTCGAAACAGCCCCCGTACGGTCCCATGAGAGGCACTAACACTTCTCATAGGACCAATGTAACTCGTAGAAACTGACCGCACGATCACGGGACTCCCGGTTTGAGAATACGATGATAATTTGAAAAGATGAGGACTTAAGCTTAAAAATTAGGCGTTAAAGGGGGAAAACACGAAACAGCCCCCGTACGGTCCCGTGAGAGGATTCATCCATTTAATTTGCAGCCTATTGATTTGGGGGTGATTGCATTGATTGAAAGTCTGAATTTTCTTCAATTGGTGAACCTGATACAAAACTGAACAAACGTTAGCTGAATAATCCTCATACTTGCTTTTATTTCTGTGCATCCACAAACTCCAACACACTATAGATGGGATAAGCTTGTTTGTAACTGGATCTGTCTTGGGCCATGTATCCACCATTGGAAAAGTTGACTTCTAATACCTCCAGTAGCCCTCTTGATTCCATACTCTTGATTCATTTTATCCCACACTTTAGAAGCAACGTCCCCATTCTCAAATATATGATCAAGAGTTTCCTCAGATTGGTTGTCCCATATTTCCTCAAACTGTAAAATCTTTTCTGATATCTGAACAGAAAATTTGCTCTCACTAGGCCATCTAGAAGAAACACTAGAGCCACTGCCCAAGCTTCCTCTATAGTCCCTTACCAAGTTTCTAATGATTAATTCCCTCATATAGAATGCTAGGGGTGGGTAAAAGCCCACTAGAAGGAGAACCAAAAAGCTTTGTAAGTCGCACAATTTATCCTTTTTAGCTATCTTAGAACCTTTGATAGGTGAGAACAAGATAAAAAACTTTAAATCTTTTATTCAGTTTAATGGATTTTTTCATAACTCTTCAAATAAAATTTGGTGCTTTTGGAGACATGGCATAGATGCCAAGGTTTTAAATGATTCCTCTCAAAGTATTCTTTTTTAAGTGTATCATCCAATGAGTCCTAAAAGAATTAGGCTTAACATTGTCTATTCTAAGTGCACTAGAATGGAAAGACTGCCTTTGTGGGATCTTATATTGGACATTTCAATGATTTGTGCTAATATTCCTCTTTTGGTTGTGGGGGATTTCAGTATTGTGTCTTCTTCAAAAGAAAAGGCAAGTGGATTGCCTATTTGCTTAGATGCATCTTCAGATTTTAATAATTGCATCTAAGCCAGTAATCTTATGGATTTTGGATTTTCAAGCTCTAAATTCACTTGGTAAAGACTTTCAAATGGTTCTTTGGTTATTCAGAGACTAGACAGAGGTCTAATTAATGAGTCTTGGTCTTATTCTTTCCCTCAATTCTAATCTTAAACACCTTCATAGATCTTGCTCTGACCATAGTTCTCTTCTTATTTCTATTCCTAGTTCTATAGACTTTATCAAGAAACCTTTTAAATTCCTAAACTTTTGGACCTCAGCTGATTCTTTCTACCAATTGGTTTGTAACATTTGGAAATCATTCTCTACAGGATGACCTTTAAATGTCTTTGCTTTCAAACTTAGAAAACTTAAAGGGATTTTGAGGAATTGGAGCAAAGAAAATTTCAAAAACATTTTTCAAAACTGTATTAACCTGGAGGATAAGGTTCTCAAAGCATAGATCCATTATGAAGAGAATAAAACTCAGGGCCTTTTGGTGGAGCTAAACAAAGTTAAGGCTAAATTAAATGTCGCCTTGTCATTTGAGGAGCAATTCTGGTTTCAAAAGTTCAAAAGGCAGTGGATCAAAGATGGAGATAGGAACTCTAAATACTATCACTCATTGGTGAATCAACATAGAAGGAAATGATTGATTCATAGCATCAAAAATGAGGATGGCAGCTTAGAGGAGTCAACTGAAGGAATTTCTAACACTTTTATTTCTTATTTTTAAAATTTAGTCACTACAGGTTCTACTGAGTCATTTGAAGTGTTGAACTATATCCTTGCCTGGTTGACTAACCAGATGAATGAAGATATGGAAAGGATTCCTGATGACATAGAAATTTTGGAAGCTCTTAAAAGTATTAATCCAAATTTTGGAAGATAGGTCTTTCAATTAATTGCAAAAAGAGTAGCTTCATTATGGGGAATAAAGCAAACAGGAGCCATATTAAAACTGTTGCGTATCTCACAGGCATTAAACAAGAAAAAGGCAGTATTAAATACTTGGGATGTTCTCTTTTCAAAGGTAGGAAGAAGGCAGTGTTATTTTATGGTTTGGTGCAAGCTATAAACTTCAAAATTCACATTTGTGCTCCAAAGAATGAAGGTGGTTTGGGTATTAGGAATTTAAGCAGCCTTATCAAGGCCTCTAATCTTAAGTTGGCATGGTCTTTCAAATCAGGTAGTTCCTTGTGGTCTACTTTCATGAATCACAAGTACACCTCCATGCCTATTTTTCCAGGTTCAATGGCTGCTAGAAGAACTTCTTAAGCTTGGTCTTTTTGTGAGGAAAATACTACGATTCTTAATGGCATCCATATATGGAAGCCAACTGCTTTAGGGAATTTCTCTTTCAAGTCTGCATATGAAATAGTCAGATCTCCAAAGCTTATCTCTATCTCTCAATCTTTTATGAGGGGTCCTAATATCCCTCCAAACTTATCCACCTTCTCATGGAGAATTTTGAACAATGCTCTCCCCATTGATCTAAATGTGAAAAAGTTAGGTATTCCTATTACCTCCAGATGTTTATGCCGCTATAGATCAGAAGAGCATATTGAACACTTGTTCGTAACAGGTCCTATTGCTAGCTATATTTGGGCCTTATTTGGGAACATGCTAGCTATATCAAGGCCTCTAATGTTATTATAACAGTTATACTGTTATAATAACAGTTATATAACTGTTGTTATAACAGTTATATAACTGTTGTTATAACAGTTATATAACTGTTATAACACCAGTTATATAACTGTCGTATAACAACAGTTATATAACTGTTGTTATAACAGTTATATAACTGTTGTTATACCAGTTATATAACTGTTATAACAACAGTTATATAACTGTCGTAACTGTCGTTACATAACAGTTATATAACTGTTGTTATATAAGGTTGCGGCTTTCTTCTAGTTTCATATTTGGCAATACATTCTCTCTCTACGCCTCATTTTACATTTCGCATTTCACTCTTTGTATTAGTTTACAATGGCCACTTTGAGCTCTGTTGATACCGACAAACTTAATAAACAACGCTCTGCTGTTGCTGGTCTCAATCAGATCAGGTCTCCATTCTCATTTTCACTTCATTTCATTTCACTTGTGATATATTTGCCACTTTGTTTGTTATTTTATTTTGTTTAGCATTGAATCATGGATCTAGCTACTGAATGTGAACGTTTGGCTAATTCTTTATTTTGCAGTGAAAATGGGAAATCTGGATTCATCAACCTCGTTTCTCGCTATCTCAGGTATTGTATTCAATATCAACATTATTATCGTTGTGTGGACTTAAACGAGATCCATTGCAAATCTGTATCTTTTACTTGTGTGGATCATATAAAAACTATTATCGTACGAGGATAATTTGCATATATAAGGACTTAGGCTTAAAAATTGGGTTTAGAGTGCAAAAACTAGAAACAGCCCCCGTACGGTCCCGTGAGAGGCACCAATACCTCGCACGGGATCAATGTAACTCGTAGGAACCGATCGCGCGATCACGGGACTCCCGGTTTGAGAATACGACGATAATTTGAAAATATGAGGACTTAAGCTTAAAAACAAGGCATTAGAGGGTATAAATATGAAACAACCCCCGTACGGTCCCGTGAGAGGCATCAACACCTCACACGGGACCAATGTAACTCGTAGGAACCGATCGCGCGATCACGGAACTCCCGATTTGAGAATACGAGGATAATTTGCATATATAAGGACTTAGGCTTAAAAATTGGGTTTAGAGTGCAAAAACTAGAAACAGCCCCCGTACGGTCCCGTGAGAGGCACCAACACCTCGCACGGGATCAATGCAACTCGTAGGAACTGACCGCGCGATCACGGGACCCTCCGGTTTGAGAATACGATGATAATTTGAAAATATGAGGGCTTAAGCTTAAAAACGAGGCATTAGAGGGTAAAAGCATGAAACATCCCCCGAACGGCCCCGTGAGTGGCACCAACACCTCGCACAGGACCAACGTAACTCGTAGGAACTGACCCCGCAGCCGCGGGTCTCCCGGTTTGAGAGTACGGCGGTAATTTGCTTATTTCCAGACTTAGGCTTAAAAACATGGCGTTAGAGGGTGAGAACTCGAAATAGCCCCCGAACGGCCCCGTGGGTGGCACCAACACCTCCCACGGGACCAACGTAACTCGTAGGAACTGACCCCGCAGTCGCGGGTCTCCCGGTTTGAG
Organism: Sambucus nigra; assembly: GCA_949130495.1. NCBI lineage: Eukaryota > Viridiplantae > Streptophyta > Magnoliopsida > Dipsacales > Adoxaceae > Sambucus > Sambucus nigra. Next base: position 331,276,144 of record OX422212.1, on the reverse strand, counting down.
AGTACGGCGGTAATTTGCTTATTTCCACACTTAGGCTCAAAAACATGGCGTTAGAGGGTGAGAACTCGAAACAGCCCCCGAACGGCCCCGTGGGTGGCACCAACACCTCCCACGGGACCAACGTAACTCGTAGGAACTGACCCCGCAGCCGCGGGTTTCCCGGTTTGAGAGTACGGCGGTAATTTGCTTATTTCCACACTTAGGCTTAAAAACATGGCGTTAGAGGGTGAGAACTCGAAACAGCCCCCGAACGGCCCCGTGGGTGGCACCAACACCTCCCACGGGACCAACGTAACTCGTAGGAACTGACCCCGCAGCCGCGGGTCTCCCGGTTTGAGAGTACGACGGTAATTTGCTTATTTCCACACTTAGGCTTAAAAACTTGGCGTTAGAGGGTGAGAACACGAAACAGCCCCCGAACGGCCCCGTGGGTGGCACCAACACCTCCCACGGGACCAACGTAACTCGTAGGAACTGACCCCGCATCCGCGGGTCTCCCGGTTTGAGAGTACGGCGGTAATTTGCTTATTTCCACACTTAGTCTTAAAAACATGGCGTTAGAGGGTGAGAACTCGAAACAGCCCCCGAACGGCCCCGTGGGTGGCACCAACACCTCCCACGGGACCAACGTAACTCGTAGGAACTGACCCCGCAGCCGCGGGTCTCCCGGTTTGAGAGTACGGCGGTAATTTGCTTATTTCCACACTTAGGCTTAAAAACATGGCGTTAGAGGGTGAGAACTCGAAACAGCCCCTGAACCGCCCCGTGGGTGGCACCAACACCTCCCACGGGACCAACGTAACTCGTAGGAACTGACCCCGCAGCCGCGGGTCTCCCGGTTTGAGAGTACGGCGGTAATTTGCTTATTTCCACACTTAGGCTTAAAAACATGGCGTTAGAGGGTGAGAACTCGAAACAGCCCCCGAACGGCCCCGTGGGTGGCACCAACACCTCCCACGGGACCAACGTAACTCGTATGAACTGACCCCGCAGCCGCGGGTCTCCCGGTTTGAGAGTACGGCGGTAATTTGATTATTTCCACACTTAGGCTTAAAAACATGGCGTTAGAGGGTGAGAACTCGAAACAGCCCCCGAACGGCACCGTGGGTGGCACCAACACCTCCCACGGGAGCAACGTAACTCGTAGGAACTGACCCCGCAGCCGCGGGTCTCCCGGTTTGAGAGTACGACGGTAATTTGCTTATTTCCACACTTAGTCTTAAAAACATGGCGTTAGAGGGTGAGAACTCGAAACAGCCCCCGAACGGCCCCGTGCGTGGTACCAACACCTCCCACGGGACCAACGTAACTCGTAGGAACTGACCCCGCAGCCGCGGGTCTCCCGGTTTGAGAGTACGGCGGTAATTTGCTTATTTCCACACTTAGGCTTAAAAACATGGCGTTAGAGGGTGAGAGCTCGAAACAGCCCCCGAACGGCCCCGTGGGTGGCACCAACACCTCCCCCGGGACCAACGTAACTCGTAGGAACTGACCCCGCAGCCGCGGGTCTCCCGGTTTGAGAGTACGGCGGTAATTTGCTTATTTCCACACTTAGGCTTAAAAACATGGCGTTAGAGGATGAGACCTCGAAACAGCCCCCGAACGGCCCCGTGGGTGGCACCAACACCTCCCACGGGACCAACGTAACTCGTATGAACTGACCCCGCAGCCGCGGGTCTCCCGGTTTGAGAGTACGGCGGTAATTTGATTATTTCCACACTTAGGCTTAAAAACATGACGTTAGAGGGTGAGACCTCGAAACAGCCCCCGAACGGCCCCGTGGGTGGCACCAACAACTCCCACGGGACCAACGTAACTCGTAAGAACTGACCCCGCAGCCGCGGGTCTCCCGGTTTGAGAGTACGGCGGTAATTTGTTTATTTCCACACTTAGGCTTAAAAACATGGCGTTAGAGGGTGAGAGCTCGAAACAGCCCCCGAACGGCCCCGTGGGTGGCACCAACACCTCGCACGGGACCAACGTAACTCGTAGGAACTGACCCCGCAGCCGCGGGTCTCCCGGTTTGAGAGTACGGCGGTAATTTGCTTATTTCCTGACTTAGGCTTAAAAACATGGCGTTAGAGGGTGAGAGCCCGAAACAGCCCCCGAACGGCCCCGTGAGTGGCACCAACACCTCGCACGAGACCAACGTAACTCGTAGGAACTGACCCCGCAGCCGCGGGTCTCCCGGTTTGAGTGTACGGCGGTAATTTGCTTATGTCCACACTTAGGCTTAAAAATATCGCGTTAGAGGGTGAGAACTCGAAACAGCCCCCGAACGGCCCCGTGGGTGGCACCAACACCTCCCACGGGACCAACGTAACTCGTAGGAACTGACCCCGCAGCCGCGGGTCTCCCGGTTTGAGAGTACGACGGTAATTTGCTTATTTCCACACTTAGGCTTAAAAACATCGCGTTAGAGGGTGAGAACTCGAAACAGCCCCCGAACGGCCCCGTGGGTGGCACCAACACCTCCCACGGGACCAACGTAACTCGTAGGAACTGACCCCGCAGCCGCGGGTCTCCCGGTTTGAGAGTACGACGGTAATTTGCTTATTTCCACACTTTGGCTTAAAAACATGGCGTTAGAGGGTGAGAACTCGAAACAGCCCCCGAACGGCCCCGTGGGTGGCACCAACACCTCCCACGGGAGGGTTAAAAACATGGCGTTAGAGGGTGAAAACTCGAAACAACCCCCGAACGGCCCCGTGGATGGCACCAACACCTCCCACGGGAGCAACGTAACTCGTAGGAACTGACCCCGCAGCTGCGGGTCTCCCGGTTGGAGAGTACGGCGGTAATTTGCTTATTTCCACACTTAGGCTTAAAAACATGGCGTTAGAGGGTGAGAACTCGAAATAGCCCCCGAACGGCTCCGTGGGTGGCACCAACACCTCCCACGGGACCAACGTAACTCGTAGGAACTGACCCCGCAGCCGCGGGTCTCCCGGTTTGAGAGTACGGCGGTAATTTGCTTATTTCCACACTTAGGCTTAAAAACATGGCGTTAGAGGGTGAAAACTCGAAACAGCCCCCGAACGGCCCCGTGGGTGGCACCAACTCCTCCCACGGGACCAACGTAACTCGTAGGAACTGACCCCGCAGCCGCGGGTCTCCCGGTTGGAGAGTACGACGGTAATTTGCTTATTTCCACACTTAGGCTTAAAAACATGGCGTTAGAGGGTGAGAACTCGAAACAGCCCCCGAACGGCCCCGTGGGTTGCACCAATACCTCCCACGGGACCAACGTAACTCGTAGGAACTGACCTCGCAGCCGCGGGCCTCCCGGTTTGAGAGTACGACGGTAATTTGCTTATTTCCACACTTAGGGTTAAAAACATGGCGTTAGAGGGTGAAAACTCGAAACAGCCCCCGAACGGCCCCGTGGGTGGCACCAACTCCTCCCACGGGACCAACGTAACTCGTAGGAGCTGACCCCGCAGCCGCGGGTCTCCCGGTTGGAGAGTACGACGGTAATTTGCTTATTTCCACACTTAGGCTTAAAAACATGGCGTTAGAGGGTGAGAACTCGAAACAGCCCCCGAACGGCCCCGTGGGTTGCACCAACACCTCCCACGGGACCAACGTAACTCGTAGGAACTGACCTCGCAGCCGCGGGCCTCCCGGTTTGAGAGTACGACGGTAATTTGCTTATTTCCACACTTAGGGTTAAAAACATGGCGTTAGAGGGTGAGAACTCGAAACAGCCCCCGAACGGCCCCGTGGGTGGCACCAACACCTCCCACGGGACCAACGTAACTCGTAGGAACTGACCCCGCAGCCGCGGGTCTCCCGGTTTGAGAGTACGACGGTAATTTGCTTATTTCCACACTTAGGCTTAAAAACTTGGCGTTAGAGGGTGAGAACTCGAAACAGCCCCCGAACGACCCCGTGGGTGGCACCAACACCTCCCACGGGACCAACGTAACTCGTAGGAACTGACCCCGCAGCCGCGGGTCTCCCGGTTTGAGAGTACGGCGGTAATTTGCTTATTTCCACACTTAGGCTTAAAAACATGGCGTTAGAGGGTGAGAACTCGAAACAGCCCCCGAACGGCCCCGTGGGTGGCACCAACACCTCCCACGGGACCAACGTAACTCGTAGGAACTGACCCCGCAGCCGCGGGTCTCCCGGTTTGAGAGTACGACGGTAATTTGCTTATTTCCACACTTAGGCTTAAAAACTTGGCGTTAGAGGGTGAGAACACGAAACAGCCCCTGAACGGCCCCGTGGGTGGCACCAACACCTCCCACGGGACGAACGTAACTCGTAGGAACTGACCCCGCAGCCGCGGGTCTCCCGGTTTGAGAGTACGGCGGTAATTTGCTTATTTCCACACTTAGGCTTAAAAACATGGCGTTAGAGGGTGAGAACTCGAAACAGCCCCCGAACGACCCTGTGGGTGGCACCAACACCTCCCACCGGACCAACGTAACTCGTAGGAACTGACCCCGCAGCCGCGGGTCTCCCGGTTTGAGAGTACGACGGTAATTTTCTTATTTCCACACATAATTTTTATATTTTGTACTTGGTTACTGATAATTTTAACTCATATATGCAATTTTTCAGCTTGATTAATTTTTTTGTAAAACTACTTGGTTACTGATACTTTTGTTTTTTGTATCCTATCATTTGTAGGATTTTTGCACGTGGATCAAATGAAGGAGGCAATGGTTTACAATATGATGATTATTTATATGTTGTGGACATTCAGGATAATGTTTTTTATGTGTTATAGCCGTGCAGGCTTTTATTGTTTAGTTTTATGGCCGTGCGGGCTTTTATAATTTGATTGTTGAATTTTATAGCCGTGCGGGCTTTATAATAAGCAGGTTTTTCATTTACAGGTTTTGGAATGTCAAGAAAATAGAGGAAACTCTGCCCAATTTTTTTTTGGTCTGTGAATTATTAAGACGTGTAATATTTTTAAGTTTGTATATATATTTGTTTATTAACAACATTCTCAATTCGCAATTTGTGATTTTTTTTTATTGTTTTGCCTATAATAAATATTTGTAACACCTCGTAGCAACCGATGATGCACTCACAGGAATCCCAATTTTAGGATTGGACAAAAAAAAATACATTTTTTTTTAAATTACAGATAAATATGGTCATGAACTTTGTCCATGACCATTTTTATTTTTTTTTTGTCGCGCTTAAAAATGGTCGCGGTCAAAGTCCGCGGCCATTTTTTTTTATTTTTTGTCACGGTAATGGGTCGCGGACTAGGGCCGCGACCAATTTTTTTTATTTTTTTTGTCACGCACATGGGTCGCGGCCAAAGTCCGCGACCAATTTGTCACGGTTGTGGGTCATGGACAAGGGCCGCGACCAATTTTTTTAATTTTTTTTTGTCACGCACATGGGTCGCGGACTTTAGCCGCGACCAATTTGTCACGGTTGTGGGTCATGGACAAGGGCCGCGACCGATTTTTTTAATTTTTTTTTGTCACGCACATGGGTCGCGGACTTTGGCCGCGACCAATTTGTCACGGTTATGGGTCACGGATTAGAGCCGCGACCCGTCACGGCATGGGTCACGGCCAAAGTCCGCGACCATTTGCCGTGACCTCTTTTGGCCGTGACCATTTTTTGGTCACGGACTTGGGCCGCGACCCACGAAAATGGTCACGCCAGAAATGGTCACGGCCAAAGTCCGCGACCCACAGTTTTGGTCAGGGATTTTGGCCGTGACCAATCGCCAGTTTTGGTGTAGTGCTTCAATCTCAAAATGAATTACTCCAAAGGCTTGAACAACGATTATATGATTTTGAGTGTGCGAACGAGACGGATTCCACCCCAAGTCGACCCTTTATTCCACCCACGTGGGATGATGATGTGCCGTCTTGTGCTACGGATTTTGAGTGTGACCAACCCTATCTTCCTGAGAATCTCGAAGTTGAGACTAACCAGTGGTCCGAGCCCCAAGTTGACAATTGTGTTGACATATCCACCGTTTGTGAGACTGACCCCACACCGCCTTACCTTATCGAACCCACTATTGAGGTTTGTCTTTCCCCTTCCACCGAATCCATAATTATGCCCGAGCTTTTACCTTATGCCCCAATTGCATATGTCTCTGACATGCCCCTATCTTTTCGGTTAGCTCCGGCTACAAGTGCTCACCAATGTCCCGAAATAGCATCAGAGATGGTCCCCACCTCTCTTGATATGGATCCTACTCTATCCTATTTGGCTCCCCTTGAGCCGAATATTGATGTAGATTCATCTATGTCGGATCTTACAGCCTCGTTAGACCTTTTCACCACCTTGGATGGTGATGTAATTGTGGCTAAGTTGATCACTCCCTCATTTACTTTCACACCTCCTCCTACGAGTGCCCTTGAGGATCACTCTGAGCCTCGTGAGGAGTGTGTCTCCCCTACTCGTGAGTTAGATCATCTTCCCTACCCTTTGTCCCACTCGATCCACCCACTGTCCCTTCCACCCCACCACTTTGTTTGGACCTTGTTATTGCACCTCACCTGTTCCCATCTACGTATTTAGGTCCCCACCTATCCCCATCCTCCACCCTAGTACTCCACGATCCCATTTGTGCCTTTTTCATCGACACCACTATCTATGAGAGTATTTTTGTTACTGTTATCTTTCGTGGCACCGAGCTTGTTATTAAATGCAAGCCACTTCCTTTTGGTGTTGACTTTTTTTCTTTACAGCTCCCCGGTGTGTCACGGCACGACCATTATCATTGTCCATTTATAGAATGGTTGCGCACTTTCTCTGAGGCCCGCCCCATCATTATTGTCAAACCATTTTGCCTACCCCATCAAATTGAGCACCATTCTTATAGGGCCCTTGTTGCCCTCACCTTTACGCTCAATACGGCCCGTGATCGGTGCCTGTTACCCCTCACCCTTTCCCATCTTTGTCTTACCCTCCTACCCACTCACCCTTGGTCCACCGATGCTTTGCATCGAGTGATGCACTTTGCTATACAAGTGCATTGACTTCTTCTAGACTTTATCCAACAAGACTGACGCTTCAATCTTGTTTGGGGGTGATTCTCATCACCCAATTTTTTTTGCCACCCGTGCTTTCCTAGTTCTTATCTTTAGGGTGAGTTCCGGTTCGGTCTGGCTGAAGGCGTTAAACTTAGCGCTACTGGGAGGCAGCCCGTCATTCATTGTTTCTGAGTATGAGTCTTATCCTGTTTGGGGGTGGCGTTTCACACCACCCAATGATTTTCACATACTTTATAGACTTGTACGTATTTTTGTATCACATTTGTTCTTCAGGTTTCATCTATGCTCCAGAGTGCGGTACATTTTCATTAGCCGTTCATTATGGTAATATCTTTCCTCCCTTGTGCTTTTTATTTTTATATATGGTTTTAAACATCGAGGACGATGTTCTCTTTTGTTTGGGGATGGGAAATTTACCAAAATCGTACCTCTTTTGAAAATTTTCAGAAACAAGTGATTTTAAAATTTTGTGCAGTTAAATTAAAATCTTTATGATATGATTTGTCTATCATCCCTCTTTTAGAAATCTCGGAATACATGTGTTTGACCCAAAAATTACGCTTTTAACCTTAAATTAATTAATACCTCTTAAAAGCTTACTTGCACTATGAATTCTTAGACTCGGAAATTTGCACTATCACGTTTATAATCAAAAGTTGAAGAGTAACTATATTCTCAAGAAAGCCTTAAAAGATCACTAGTGGAGACTTAAACCCGTGAGATTTGAGCTTTTCACCTTTTTGAGGGTTTTTACGTATCTCCGAGTCACAAGTTGACTCAACTTTCTTGGGTACTACATTTAGTCGTTGCATGATCTCATTATTTTTTTCAAATTTGGCTTAATCACTGAGAATGACATTACTTTCGAGTTGTAAGAAACATGTGTCTTGTAGTTTGTCCCAAGCACTAAACCGATTTTTCCATACATTTACCATGTTTCCTATAACATTATCATTTTCCATATTATCCCCATCCATATGTCATTTCCCATCACTACCATAATTTTTGAGAAAAAGAGTGTTTGAAATATTCCATGTAAATTGTCTTCATTTGTGCTATGAAAAGAAAAGTGTATCGCAATAATAAAAAAAAAAAAAAAGAGAGAGAAAAAAGCAAAGCAAAAAAAAAAAAATGAAGAAAATAAAATGCGATCATAAATTCAAAAGATGAAGGCAATAGTCAATCAAAGTGTGTCACACTCTTCTCAAAATACCCCATCATTCATATTCTTCATTTTCCCCTCATACCTTTCATAAAGCCCAATTTTCACCCTTGGTAAAGTGTTCGGGCAAACGAGAAGATTATATGGTGAATAATTCGACATTCTCGACATACTGGTTAGCATTCGTTCATGAGATCAAATTTCTTTCATGTATCCATCCTTTCTTATAAAGTGTGTGAAACGTTTGAACTTATTTACATTTACTCACATCCTCACACATTAGAGAGATACACTTACCCAATTCTCAGAGAGTTCGATTCAGAGGGATATATCCAGTGAGAATTGAAGTCAAAGCGTCGATTCCTAAAAGGCGATCTTAGAATTACTCTAATGATACTTAAGATTGTTTTACACAACACAAGATGAGTTTTAGGAAGGATTATGCTTTTGGTATTAAGTAATTTCATATCTTATTTTGATAGTTGAGTACGGTGTTCCTTGACGTCCTTTTTAAGTTAGGTTGTATAGCTCTTCATTGTCACACTCAGCTATTGCATTTAAATAAGTTTTGAATTTTGTGGGTATATTCACTGCAAACCCTCACGAGACACCACTCGTCATGTAGGGCAACCTACAGGTTTAATGTCTTGTTGCACATGCTAAGTGCAATCGCCATCCCCCGAGCCCCGTGTGTGTTGAATTTGTACCTTTTTATATTTTCTAGATTTTTATTTTTAGTCATTTTATTTTTAGGACTTATTTTAGATTTATTTAGAAATTTCTAGGATTTATTTTCTATTTTTTTAATTCTTTATTTTGATTTCTATTAGTTTTTTTTATTATTATTAATCTTTATTTTATTTTATTTTTATTAGGATTAAGTTTTAGGAATTTAATTTTTTTAGTTTTATTAGATTTCATTATATATATATATATATATATATATATATATATATATTTTAGTTTAGTTTTATTAGGATTATATTATTTTAGGTTTAATAGAGTTTTATTTATTTTTAGTTTGAAATGTTAGTTTTTTTTTTTAGTTTTAGTTTTATTAGATATTATGTTTATATTTTTAGTTTTATTTTTAAGTGGTGTCATTTTTTTTAGGTGTCCAAATAAAACACACACATTTACACCACTCACCCTCACCCTCACACTAAACCCCCTACACCTCACACACTCTACCCCCCCTCTCTTCTTCTTCTTCTACAACCACACCGGATTCTCTCTCATCTCACTCCATAACCTCCATTACAAAACAACACCCACAACCACCACCCATCTCTCAACTCTCCTTACCCCCATTCTCAACCCGGTTCGCACACCCACTAGACCTGCCGGACGCGATTGCTCCAAACCGCCGACGACGGCGACCAAACCCCCACCTGCCGGAGCCAACTCCGACGAGCTGTTAAACCCCGACGAGAACCTCCCAAATCACGAAGCTCCGGCGCTCAGAACCCGCATAAGCCCAAACCGCGAGCTAACCCGGATTCAACTCCGGCCAGCACACTCCCCTGACCCCTCCGAACCATCTGCCCATATATCAAAAAAATTCCAAAAAAAAATATTTTAGTTTTAGAATAAATTTTAGGTTTGTTTTTTATTCTTTTTGGTGTAATCAAGTACTGAATTTGTGAGAAGATTGAGACGCGTGTTCATGCACAGTTGACACAAGAAAAAAATTGCGTATCATATTCTTTCCCTCTTGATTCAATTTTGATTAATGCTATTATGATAGTTGTTTATTCTAACATGAGAATGTTTGGTTAAACAACTCGTTCAAAGGGTGGGGTGCACTGCGAATGATGTTACTTTAATTAGTTGATTCATTAATTTTATATTTCTAGGTAAATTAATCTTTAACTGTCGCCAATTAATTTATGTGACGAGAGTTAGTAAATTAATTGAACAAATTAATTTTTGAATTTAGGAATCGAACTAGAGATGGGTTTTCCCTATATTTAAATATTAATTTGGTATTGAAATTTGAGGATTGATATGTTTTCGTTAAATTGATCCTACCGGGTAATTTTCTGAAAATAATATAAGTCCTAATTTTTCATCGTGTGATATTTTTAAATTAATTTGCTGAAAAAGATATTATTAAATTTATAATTATAACGAGAGTTAGATTATCGATTTAATATTATCTTGAAATATTTCAAAATTAATAAATTGAGAAATTAAAATAATTGAAAATGCAGTGTAATCCCATCTCTTGACCTTCTCACTATATTTCACACTCGGTTGCACAATTTTTTTATTATTTAGTCATTTTATAATTTTTAGCATTTGTTAGTTAATTTTTTCCTTGAAATTATTTTTAAAAAAATAAAAAAATATTTTAATGAATAAAATTTGAATTGCACGTTTTCACATTAATTGTTTCACCTTGAAAGTAGGATTGATACTCGTACTTACCGCAATACGAGTTATTTTTAGACAAGTTTTGTAGGTACTCAAGGAAATTTTGAGAGTAGCTTTTGCACAACAACGACATACCCAAAAAAGCTAGTTATCATTTATCATATTGAACCATTATTTCCTTGTCATTAACAACTCTTCCTATCGCATAATAAGCATACATAAAAAATAAAATCAACCTCTAAATTCTAATTCCAACTAAAAAAATGTATTTGGACAATTAAGCTTCTCAGTATATCATTTTAATTCTGAACATCAAACATCATCAACCAAAGATGATCACATTCATTGATTAATTTTGTATTTATCCAAATATGACATATATGGAGAGTAAAACGGGACAAGTGACACATAAGTGATAGTTGAATAATATCATTTCCCATATATCATTGGCAATCAAACTAAAACGATGATAATATAAAATGATATTGCCAAAAAATCATGAAAATGGCCCATTCAATTGAAGCACTTGATCCAACATAAAGCTCACCCTATAACAGACAACAGATTCCTTCTCATAGTTGTTTTCAACAACATTTACATAATAACTCACAAAGTAGTTTATTTATGGCTCATACATGCTAAGAATAATATGTTACAGAAAGTTAAAGACAATTAGCAGATTCCTTGAACCCAAAGTTTTTACACAATATAAACAACTTCAAATGAATATTGTTTCTAAGTTGTATTGTAAGGAAAAATAAATGTATACCTTCCAATAAAGGTATGGAAATATATAAAAATTGTCATCATAGTTTCACCTAATCGTACTTAATGTTTGAAAACTACAGATTTTCATAAAATATATTATAGTGTATCATGCAACAATATAAATCATGATTCAAATAAATAATGTATTATTTACACATAAGAAAATAAAGAAAATTAAAAATTCAATCTCTCAATCAGAACCCAAATAACTCCAAAAAATTTACAAAACAACCACCCAATAAAATCTGCTCAAATCTCATAAAAAAATACTATATAATTAAAACCATCACATACCATAAAAAGCCAGTTTGACTATTAATGCAACAGTTCTTTTGGAGATTCTTTACCCCGGCTCCAAATATACCTGGTGTAACAATAGAGATTGTGCGACTCGTATTTGGTAAAGATTAGACAGGTTAGTTAATGCAGCATGTGTCAATAATAACCATTCTTCTTTTGTAGAGCATCTTCATCGTATAAACATGGATCATAGCCGTCTTATTCTATCCATTAGAACTAAGGATGACTTAATTCCAAGACCTTTTAGATTTCAAAATACATGGCTCAATCAACACAGTTTCAATCAGGTCATTACTCAAAGCAGGGATTCTGAATGTTTCGGACATTCGATGAAGATCTTTTTCGATAAACGTAAGAAGGTTAAGGCAGACTTACGTATTTGGAGCAGCGCAGTATTCACGAACGTTTTTCAATTGGTTAAGCAAGAAGAAAACATTTTACTTGAAAAAGATATTGATTTTGATAACTCTCCTACTGAGAATAAAAAAACTACCCTATTCGCAACAAATTGTTTGTACTTTGTCATAGATTAATAATACCATCCAGTCCTTCAATATCACTAGAAATGGATGCATCTAATTCTACAGGAAGAGGATTAAAGATCATTTTATGGGAAATAAGCATTATAAGATGCTTGGAAAATAATATTGATATATGTGAATCCTTACATTAGAAAATGATCACTTGGGGCACGGTTAAATAAAAGTTTTATATGGTAAGAGAAGAATGCATTTTAACAGAGGTTTATCACCAATTTTTTTTAAGATTTTAAATAGACGAATAAAACAAAAACTCTGACATATACATTTAAATATATTTTCTTGTACATCCTTCAATGACCACAAATTTTTTATAAAACTACTCTCATTTTTTTCATCAACATTAAATCCATTCACTACATGATTATAAATGAAGTAAATATACTTCTAAGGACAAAGTGTACTACACTAAGTGTATTTGGAACCAAGATAACCAATGTCAAACAAATTACATTTTTCAATATGGTAATTGAAATCCTGGAAGTATGTAAATCAATAACACTACCCCCCAAATTTGATATGAGTCAATTCATCTCACATGTACACCAAAAGATATTCACCAAAAACGATCATCACAATTTAACCATTAAAATATAAATTATAAAATGTAGACTAAACATAGATAACTATTTAAAAGCATAGATAACTCTAAGCATAAGAAAAACACAACTAACACTCTATTTATTTTTCATTATCAATCATAATTCCCTCATAATCCACACGTGCCCACGAATCTTCACTTTCATTAATTAACTCAACGTTTAGCAATCCGTTAGTGGCGACATGAGTTTTGGTACATCTAGCAGTGAATTCATCATCATCACCCCCATAGTTATATACTCTTTTCTGAGTCACAAGAATGATTGACCATTTAGGATCGAGTTGGTCTGGAACATAAAAAATCCTATTTGTCTTGAGAGGGTAATATGAAGGGCTCATTATTATGGTAAACTCTACAAAGATCAACAGATTTAAAGTCAATCTCGTCTACTTTAATACCATTACCGTTGTTGACCCAATCACACTTGAAAACTGGATTTTTGAAAGTGAAATAATCAAGCATTCATATTGTAACAACCCGAGGTTCTGAAGTCGGCAATTTATTTATTTTGGGAGAAATAAATAATATTTTATTGGAGAATAATCAAATTGGCAATTGAGGTCAAAATTTAGAGTTGTTAGAAAGTTTCTCGAATGGAAATTCTGAGGGTACCATTGTGTCCGGAAGGGTCGAGAAAGTCGAAATGACTGTACTTGGGGTCTATTTGGAGTCCGAAATAAATTAGGACCGTTTGACTCGAATTAAAGTTACCGGGTCATTTAAAGTGTGTATTATCATTTAAAGATGTGTATATTGGGAGACAAGGCTTAAAATCCACGTGAGAAGTCTTTCTCATATAAGAGAAAGAGGAAAAGCCTAGAAAGAAAGAGAGAAGAAGAAAGAAGAAGAGAAAGAAGGAGAAAAGGGAGATAAAGTGGAGATTTCCGATTTCCACGCGATTGCAAGGCGGATTCAGACCCTACGAACCCGAGGCAAGTAATTAAATTTGCTAAATAATTGTTGTGTACTATTATTGCATGATTTGTGGATTTTAGGTTTAGTTTATCAAAACCTAATTTTTTGTGAAAAACCTTGGATTTGCTATTAAGAAAATGAATTTGAGGTTAGAAATCAATTAAAATATGTTCTTCGATGAATAATAATGTTGTGTTGGTGATTGAGTTGAATCAAAATAGTTGGAAGATGATAAAAATGATTTTTGGGTATTTTGGGTTATGAAGAAAACAACCCATTTCGTAGCTCGTTGCATTTGCCGAATCGATTCGCCCCTACCGAATCGATTTGGTCTGTTGCAGATTGCCCAGGTCTTTAGGGCCAAATCGATTCGCCCCTTGCGAATCGATTCGGCATGTAGCAGACTCCCAGCTCTATTGGACCGAATCGATTCGGATGGGCCGAATCGATTCGAAAACAGGGGATTTTGGAGATGTTTTTCTAGGAAGAATTTCATCCCGTTTCGTTTAAAGTTATCGATTGGGAACTTCTATGGGAGTTATTTGGAGTATGTTTTGGAGACTTTTATATAATTTCCCTTATAGGAAATGATCGGAGTCATATTGACTAAGTTTGAGGAATACCGATTAGATATTATGGTTTATTCTAAGTGGGGAAGCCCACCTTGATCAGGAGGTTATACTTGGAGATAATAAATTCAATTCATGGGAAAGAATGTGAATAATTTAGAGATACCGGATCTTAGGATCCAAATCCCAAATGGGATAACTTTAAAAAGGTTCATAAAATGAATTGAACCCTATTATGAATGGAAAATAATAAATGCTATTTGATGTGCATATGGATATCGAAATATCCTTATTGATGATTGATTTGGGAGATATCTCACATAATGAGAAATGTTAATTGAGGTGCAATAGGATATAGAATATCCTTAATCTAAATAGAATTGAAAGACAATTCATACTAGAAGCGACATGAGAGATTCAAGCGAGAATTAGTATAGTATATACTAAGTGGGGTAAATGTGTGAGTATTGACGGTTAGTGTATCAAGAGAGGGATATACTAAACAATGATGTTAATCAAATTACGCCTAAGAGCGTATAATGATAATAAATATGTTGTTGCAGGTATACCTTATAAAATGGTATATCTTTATTATGTGGGATGTGTGTATACCTTATATGATGGTGTATATACATGTTAAGCATACCCCCTCCTTGCTATCATTGAGAAGTTTCATGCGTAGAGGGTGAGCATTCTGACTAGAAAAGAAGGATGTGGATATTCCCCAGGTCATAGTCGTCCTTTGTGGTCAGCAAATGACATTTATGATATATATATCTATTTATTTTGGGGGTGAGAGGTCGGGGCTATGTGACGCTCTCACTTGCCGATTAGGAACTATGACCGCTTCCCGGACGTTGTGTGCGTGAGTTGATCACGAGGTGGGTGTCGTTGAATCCCACTAGGTGGCCCCAGTTTGCTACGTATTTGGGCTGCTGGAAGATGATATCATGTGAGCCTGCGTCCTTCGAGTTATAGCTCGGTTGGATGTCTATTATTTCTTGTGTTTGTATTTGGGTGTCAAGGGCATAATGGACCTCAACGACCTACATTGCCAGGATTAGTGTATCGGGGGGGTTCCTTGTTTGGATTTCGCTTCGGCGAGACGCCCCACGCACGAACCGCAGTGTAATGTTGGAACTTGGGGATAAGTTTTGTCCTTAATGCTCATCATTATATATACATATATATCACCTATCCCGACAATCGACAGTGCCAGGAGTAGTGTAACGAGGGGATTCCTTGTTTGGATTTCGCTTCGGCGAGACGTCCCACGCATGAAATGCCGTGTACTGTTGAGAATTGGGAATATTAATTAATTAAAATTGGACAATAATCATTTGGGTTACATGCATCTTGCATTGAGGGCATAATGAGCCCCGAGAATCGATACGGTCAGGAGTAGTGTAACGGGAGGGTTCCTTGTTTGGATTTCGCTCCGGTGAGACGTCCCACGCATGAAACGCAGTACCGTGTTGAGAATCGGGAGGAGTTTAGTTCTTAACTCTTGATGCTAATAACTCATCTATAATAATTATTTATATGGTTTCATGCCTTCTATGGGCATCACTATAATATAAATTCTAGTAAATGAGATTGTTGATATATTGTGATGATGTAGACATGATTGGATCATGTAACTTTATATGTTCAACAAATGAACATTATAAAGATAACTATAACTATTACATTAAAGTTAATGTATATAACTTATAAATTATGGGAACAAATGCATTGGGAAATAGGTTAGATGATTTTGCTTAAATACTTTATTTGGGTTTAAGTTAGAATCCTCTTACCTAACTAGAATCGGACATCCATTTGTAGATCACGTGCATACGTTTAGTGCGCACTTTAGATGAGAAATGAGTTGAATTTTATGGAGTGTTCGATTCCAACTAAATCATGTAATAATGCATTTATAATTATTATGCATTTTAATACACTTGCTATAAAATGTTTTCCAAACTCGGGCTCTGACCCATTTATATTTTTCCTCCTCCTTGTATATATTGTATTACTTCAGGTGTTCCTCCTTTGATGTTATCCATCCAGGTTATTTGTGGAGCTGTGGCAGTAGCGGACTGTTGCGGCACTTTGCTTTAGTCGATTCCTTTCTTTGTACATCTAGATTAGGATTCAGTTTGTATATTGAGTTAGTATTCAAGTGTTGTAGATTAACACTTCCATATTCCATTTCTCAAATTATTGTATTGTCTGTTACCCGACAGCATATTCGGGTATTTCATTGTTGAGATTTTGTTGTACATGCTTTTGTACTCCTTTATTTTATTGGAGTTTACACATTTCACTCATCATAGTTAGATGTATATTGATGGTTGTGATTGAACTATTGGTTTTGTTGTTGTTGTTATTATAAAAGTTTTAAATTTTTGACTATTCGCACTTAATGATTTCGGGTAGTTAGCCTTATATTGTAGTGTTTAGTAGTTGATGTTGAGACTGTGCCATCTGAGATACCTGATTTAATTTAGTATAGGGCTTGCCACCCGTTATTATTTAGAGCGGGCTGTCACACATATTTCACGGATGACACCATAGAAACTCAAATTTGAAACCACAGAATGCTTATCCTTTTCACTAGTTACTTGCATCATTGTGGCTATGATCCTAATTCCACTGTTTTGGTTAACTTATTCAGCATCCTGCTCTTCCGTATGGTAACGACAACCATTAATGATATAACCCTAATATTTTATCACGTCTCAACGAGGTCCTCGAGCCATTCAGTTTAAAATGTCTGAAACATTATTGTTCGTGAGATTTATCTCCTTTTTAACATGATTTTTTCTTTACTGTTAGTTACAATTTTAATAGTATAATATTAATATTAATCATACCCTTTCACTAATCCATCTAATAATGGTCTTGTTATGTTCATCTTTTAACCATTTTTCATCTTTACACTTTCGAGGATACTTTTGCCTCAAGCTCTCCCTATGCTCCCCATAAGGGTGTTAATAGAGATTAACATTAAAAAAATACAATATAGTGCATGATTTGTTACAAAAGCAACGAAAAGACAAATTACTCGATATACGATTGAACATCATCTGTGTTTTGTAACACATAACGATGTGCTTGCTCCCATGATAATTAATTAACCTTAATTACTTTACCACCCCTATTGGTTTGCCATCGCATATTATATCATTTTCATCATTTGTTGTATTTCTACCTAATGGAACCCCAACGACATAGAGCCCATAATTCCATACAAAATTCAATTGCTTCTTCGATAATATAGCATTAGGCGATGCAAGCTTCTGTATGATTTCGATTGTTTACTTGGCCCTTTAAGAATTTCATGTTCCTATAAACATTTTAAATTAAAAAATATTAATAATGCTTATGTATAACCTTATAAAGTAATGACATATTTTTTAAGCATGTGTAAACCTTTCAAATGGATACATCCAACGAGCGAAATGGAACCACATAGTTCAACCTCCCTAACAAGATGCACCTTTATATCAAAGAATGTTAGAGGGAAGTAATTTTCCAACAAACACAATATGTTCACAATGTCATCTTGAATACTCTTTAACTTCTTTGCATCTACTTCTTTTTTACAAAGAGCATTAAAGAAAAATCACACCCTTATGATTGCAAATCTAACATGCTTTGGTAACATGGATCGAATGGCCACCGGAAGTATCTGTTGTATGAGTATGTGATAATCATGGGACTTGGGACCAAATAATTTTAACTCTCATATTGAAACAAGGTTACTAAAATTTGATGAGTATCCATCGGGAAATTTGAGTTGAATCAACGTCTCATGTACTCTTTTCTTCTCCTCTATAGGCAATGTATAACATGCAGGTGGTAAATATGTTCGTTTTGTGTTATCTTGTGGTGCCTACTTCCCTCTTAAACCCAATTCTACAAGACCAAGACCACTCTTGACACCATCTTTTTTCTTACCAATAATGTTGAGTAGTATCCCAATTATGTTGTCACAAACATTCTTCTCAATATGCATAACATCCAAATTGGGTCGAACAAGAAATTTTTTCCAATACCCCAACTTAAAGAATATTGATTTTTTCTTCCAAAATTTGGAGTTATTAGGCTCATACGTATTCTCCTTAGCGCGTTTCCTCTTTTGTTTGAATTTATCCATTTCCTTTGCTATTTTCACTTCGAAAGCACCCATATTTTTCCCCAACATGCATTAATATTTTCAATCTGCTCTAGTATTTTCTCTCTGTTCAATGGTTAGGTTATTCACGAAACTCTTACTTACAATTAAAAGCTGTCTTTTACTTTCAAAACAGATGATTTTGGTGGAATAAATCTTATATGTGATGTATATACATTATTATTAGAATGATTTAATCGAATAGAATCTGTTTCTTCACTGCAAATTGGACAAGCATAATTCCCCTTTATAGCACAACTACACAAATTATCGTATCGAGGGAAATCATTAATGGTCCATAGTAATACCGCCTTGAAAATAAAGGATTCTTGGAGGTAAGCATCATAAGTATGTACACCTTCATCCCATAAGGTTTTTAAGTCCTCAATTAATGGTGTCAAGTAAACATCGATGTCATTTCCAGGCTGTAGCGGACCCAATATCGACATTGTTAACACAAAAAAAATTCTCTTTATGTTCAGTGACGGATCAAAGTTATAAGTTTCCAACATCATCGACCAACAACGATACTTACTACTACGAGTATTATGTGGATTAAATCCATGTGCTGAAAGTGCTAACCAATGGTTTCCAGCTTCGTTTCCAAACTCCGACCACTTATCATCCACCAACTTCCATGCAGGGGAATCTGCGGGGTGACGTAACTTACCATCAACTTGTCTTTCATTTGCATGCCAAGTCAAGGACTTTGCAGTTTGTACAGATTGAAACCACCTTTTAAACCTAGGAATGGGAGGAAAATACCAAAATACTTTTGTAAGCACTCCCACCTTCACCTCGGTTGTATTTTTTTCAAACTTATACCCCGGTGTTCCATAAGTAGGGAATTCAGTTGAATCTTTGTACTCTTTTCTATAGAGTATGCAATCATTAGGGCATGCATTCATTTTTTCATACCTCATCCCAAATACGGACAATGTGTGTATGGGATTTTTCGTAGATAAAGACAGTTCATTCTCTTTTGGGAGCAATTGGAAAATAATTCAAGCATGTTTGAAAAGTTCGTATTAGCCCACCCACTCTTTACTTTCAAATTGAGTAGACTCACAAGTGGAGACATCTTAGTAAAATTTTTACACCCTTCTTAAAAAGGCATTTTAGCATCCTCAAGCAACTATCAAACGATTTAGGATCCTCCATAAAGTCTTTATTTACCGTCTCAAACATCTTCGCGATATAATCAACATCTTCTGGATTTTCAACCAAATAATCGTGATGGATGGGGTCTCCCATGTTAACATGTGAGAAAGTTTAATTAGGAGCAACTTACCTGTGCTATATCCATATACGATAACTTTGATCAATACCGTTCGCATATAAATGACCTTTAATTTTTTTTAAACTCCAATTAAAGCAATTTCCACGTGATGTACATGGACAACGTACAACTTTACTATTTACAACATTCCTTTCTGTAACATTAAGAAAATATTCAACTTTTACTCGTTTGATAATCTATGCATAGATATCCACGACTTGTCTGATCCCATTTCTCAAATTGTACTTATATTAAGATTGTAAATATTAGTTGTACAAATGTGACTTCTGTATAAAATAACGTCGAACGCTCGTCTTATATGAGGTAATTAATATCACTGCCATGAATTTTAATACTAAGATCAACGAAATAATTCTTTTGTCCTGGGTTAAAGTGGAAAGTATTTATTTCATAGGTCAAGGAGACAAAAAATTATGAAGTTCTAAGTTCATTACCACATTTCATCACTAATTAAATACAATGAAAAAAAATAACTAAACCCTAGTAGCATTCTTATGGATGAATATTTGTAAACAATTTACGACAAGAACAAAAATAGAAGGAAATTATGATTGATTTTGATTAACTTTTCAGAAAAGTCATTTAGTTGATGTTAAAGCTTGCCATCATGCAACGGTTCCAGTAAAGAAATCTCATTCATGAATCACTCACGTTTTTAATATTCCAGAAACAAGTTCAAGTAAACCCATGTGCGAGATGAACAAATTAAATAATTTGTGGAAATGCAAGAGACACCACTACAAATTTCCTCGTCAATCCATGTTTGAGATACAAAGTTTTTTTTTCTGCTAATAAGAAATTATGATAGCGGTCCCAAATTTCCTCTTTTTTATTGTTTATTAATTATTTTTTTACAATTGCAAAAGCATCGGTGGAGACCTATACTCATGAACTGCATTTGTACACCTCCCTCCTCTTGTTAAGTTTTTGAGAGTATGAATCCTGCAAAATATCGTGAAATTTTTTAGAACAAATAGCAGAATAGAGAGTAAATAAATGATCTTTCAACTCACTCGAGTTGTTGTCAAATATTATTGTTATCAAACCAGTTTCAAAAAAAAAATACTAATGATTTCTCAAACTGAAAATTTGTAGAAATAGAGTGCTAAGTATTATAACAACGTTATAGTCTCTTATCAAAAACATTTGGCTTCATGTTCACCAGACAACGGCTAGCACAAAAATCGAATCAAATTTTGAAAAAGTAAATCAAAATCAATCATCTTCACGCAAAAGTAAATCAAAAGCAATCATCTTCATAGCTTTAAAACCTAAACACAATGAATCTAAACGTCTCTTCATAAAAATTCAAAATTTGCAAAAGTAAATCAACCATCTTCACAACTTTAAAACCTAAACACAATCAATATAAACAACACAAATCAATATAAACTTTGATAAATTGCATCCCTTTGAAGCATTATTCGTCAAATTATCATACAAGAGATGTAGTACGAAATCTTGGAACAGTGTGAAAACTAAATGAGAGCATAGGGAACTATGTTTCACTCTCGTCTCAATCTTGAGCGGGGAATTAAAGTAGGAGAGATGCAGTACAAAAACTAAAAAAGAATACCCAAGAACAAAAGTCATAACGAATACCCAAGTACTGAACTCAAGTTTCACTCGCGTTTCAAGAGATGCAGTATGAAACTAATGTAGGGGAGAGAAAACGTACCGGAATTACAAAACGGAGAGGAGATCATCGAGATAATAGAGATGAGATCGTGAGGGAGAAGGAGCCCATCATGAGAGATAATAAAGGAGAGCGTGAGGGAGAGGTACTGTTCAAGGAGGAGAATTTTGGAGGAAGCGGAACTTCTGACAAAACAAATAAAAATTAGTGGGAAAAAACTCCAATCTAAATTTTGGAAGTGATAAAAAGGGTCATAATATGTATACTAAAGTTAATTTTTTTAAAAAAAGGTTATAATATCTATAATCAACTATGATTTTTATATTTAAAATGTCATACTAAATCTTCAAGAAACCATGTCATAGGCTTGAAAGGTCAACACATTCAAGTCCTGAACTATGACTCAAAGAGTTTTTTCCAAATACGGAATAAGCTAAAACATATAAATTGACTCTATTCAGAAATTTGACCTTACAAATCTCCCCCTTTGACTATTTTGGGAAAAAATCAAAAATAAAAACTCTTAGGGTCTATCAAGCTCATCAAAGGCTCAATCCCCAATCCCAAAAGTTAAAAAGTAAAAATTGAATGACTCATAAAACTTGAGCAACTTTTCTCTTGCGTAAACTTCGCCGCATCGTTGCAAACCTTCACACTTAAACATACCTTCAAATTCAACTCAAACATACAACAATATATATTGCATAAGAATAAAACACCTTGTGTCTAATGATCCCAACCTAGGTAAGACGTCTTCCCCTAAGATAAAGATCATGTCCGAAAAGTAAAGTGAAAGATACCATGTCTTCCTCTTTTTGTTCAGGAATAGATAAAGAAAGAATGCATAGTAAAATATTTCTTCCCCATAAACCATTTCTCCCCTAAAAACATGAGAGCATGTGATATCAATTGGAAATATGAAATAATAATATCATGCAATAGTGTAATGTGCAACAAATACAACACAACAATACAAGCATTAATAATCCAAACAATGATCAATCAGTACAAAATTTGATGCAATAAATGATACAAACTTTAATAAAAAATGAAGCATGAGATATCAATGTAAAAAGGTAATAAGAGATACCAATATGATTTAATAGTTTGCTAATTCAATTCAAAGATAAAGAACATGGAAAACATGGATTAAATGCAAACACAAAGACAAAAAACAAACGATACCATCTATATAAATATGCAAAAATATACTAACGACACACATGCACACATATACAAGTATAAGCAATACACAAAACAAAGTGAGATTTACACATTAGCGTAGTATCGATGTGTCTAAACATGTGGGATGGAGTGAAGGGGCGTGAACTAGAAACAAAATAATTATGGCCCAATCAATCAAAATGTGTAAGGAGTTCTATTTGACTGCACTAACTTTATCAAAAAAATATTTAGCCTTATAGTGACGGATAAAGTGAATTCATAATAGACAAATAATCACAATGCACACTTGCCGAAAAAATGTTAATGATTCTCAAATCAGTAGTATTAAACATTAAATAACTAGGACTCATTGTGCAAACCCTTTCATCTTCAACTCATAACACCTTCAAAATTATGGATATAACATTTTTTTTCACTCTCATTTTGAAGATACAAATTTAATTTAAAAAAAATGAAATAAAATTTGGCCTTGAAAATATTTTCTTTTCTTTTACCTCTTAATTATTTTAGGCTCTTGCCAAGGGTGGATTTTCATGCAAGAAAAATTTCTCCATCCGTAGCCCTTTTTTATGCACACTCATAGTTTCAGAAAATAGAAAAAAATCACGAGCAATGGTTCTTACATGCACAATATATATATATACTAGTATATGCCCGTGCCTGAAGGCACGGCAAATTTTTTTTGAAGTACGTAATTGCAAAACGACAAAAATTTCCGAAGTACAAAATTACAAAACGACAAAAATATCATTCCTCGACAAAAACAATGTATAATTTTAAAAAAATGACTATATTCTCCTTTGTTTATAGGACTATCCACCCTGTTTAACAAATAAAAAATGGTCCAACAACATTCAAATAGTCTAAATTCGTCGAAAACTTTCACATATAATATGAAATATACAATATTCATTAACCTAATTCACATTGTGCCTCAAATAAAGAGTGTCAATTTAAAAAAAATGGACATGATCTCCTTTGTTTATTGGACTATCCACCCTACTTGAGGGATAATAGCAAGTCCAATAATATTCAAAGAATTCAAATTCATCCAATAACTACTACAACGAAACAAACTTGTTAAAAAAAATTAGAAATATCAATTGACGTCGTCACACATATTCCAGTATAATGATTGTCCATACTTATCAAAATGCGACCTGATACAAAAAAAAATATAGTTAGTCAATTGAAATAGCTAATCAAATATTATATAAACCATTAGTACTTAGAACTAAATGAATCAATAATCATATCAGTAAAAAGTTAAAATGGGTGGAGATGAAATTAATGACGTGTATATCCAAATATCCCAAAGAATGGCACCACCGACACCTGAATATCCCAAGAACACATTTGAGTTAAGGAAGGTGAAGTTAATATCTACATGCCCAACACAAAGGTGTTATCCAAAAAATTACAACTAAAATCAGTGAATGCAACATGAAGTAGTAAAACTATTAATTTAAACTGGTGTTATAGGGCACTCACTGAAATTAGTGAATGTAATAGTAACAAAATTTCACTACTTCATAAGATGTAAAACATTCAACCTATCCGGTCGACAATAGCTTCGTGAAGTGTTCTCATTCCGCGTTTCTCTTATACTATCTATACATGATCTTTGCAACATGTCAAACCATAAATAAAATTTACATTTTTGAGAATATGGAACTCTTAACAGACTTGTAAAAGATAATTGAGCATATAAGTGCATATGCTAAAGGTTAAAACTAAAAAAGAAAAGTTACTGAAGTGTATTACATATGAGTGCATATAAGTGCATAAAGAGTTACTGAAGCATATAAGTGATATGAAGATGGTTGTACCCGTGGTTTACTAACCATGTCAAGAGCATCCTTTATAAAACCCCTACGAAGACCATCATCAATTGAAATCACTTCAGATCATTAGAGATCTAAGGAAAACCAATAGAATAACACATAAATATTAACAACTTATGCATCTGTATATGAAATTATGCATCGATAACAATAGCTAACACATAGGTTACATTAGTAGCTCAAAATATGCAGTTACAGGATCTGTAACCTTGCGAACATATTGAACAAATTTAAAGCCCTTATAGAAGACAAATCACCTATTTCATGTATACCAATATCCATGAACAAATGATAAATATTAACATCCAAATGAGAGATATAAACGACCACAATCCCTTATCCACATTGCATACGAATTAAAGCTTCCAATAACTTGGAATGCCTTGGAATTCCTTGCCAGCAGCAGGAGGTAAGATCCAATAACTCAGTTGATGATGATGCAGTAATAAAGATGAATATTTTATCAGTTCCTAATAAAAACTTTAATGATGACCTTGATAGATAGCACTTATCAGATTCTGAAGTCGCAAGGAAAATAAGTTTTCATAAGGTTGAAGCTAGATTTTCCTCGTTGGATACTGAAGGAGATGCATATATGCAAGCATATATATATATGTAGATATATGCATCTTCATATATGCATATTGCATATATGCATCTTGTTTGTTTCTGCATATTGTTTCTGGCTCTTCTCAGCCAGCGACCGTATTTGTCGCGTGCATTTGAGGATAGTTCATCTAGGGGGCATCTAAGCTAGTTCCTATTGGTACAAACAGAGATAGAAAAGAAAAAGAATTCTACTTGAAAGCCCAGAAACTTAGCATCCCAAATTAGCATCTCAAATTAGCATATGGAGAGTATCAAATGGTGTTACTGTTAACAGTAATACCAATCACATTAAACTCAAATTATAATATTACAGATCAGTATGCGCTCCCCACAATATAGGTCATGTCACTTTCTCTTTTTATGAGAAGTATGTGATTTGACTCCGGTGCATCCCAAGACAACTACACGAACCATATGAGATATTTCCAAAATTTCGAAACAATGAAACATAATATTAAATTGAATATATTAAAATAAAATACATAAAGCTCATTCTATATCGAAGTCTTTAAAAAGTTTCTTTGAATACATAATGTAGCTTCTATTTGCCCCAATCGATCGCCGGTGGGAGACCGGTCGACCGCTATTTCTAAAACTGCTTGTACGTGAAGTCAGTGTGCAAGGGAATAGGGAAGCGGTCGATCGCATCTGGAGGGCCGATCGACCATGAGTTGTGAAATTACCTTGGAGTTGGGGCAGAGCTCTATGTATCAACAAATTTGTCGACCGTGGCTTGGGTCCGGTCGACCGCGACCACAAAACAAATCAGACCTGCTTATTTTTGCAAGCCAAGACCTGCACCTCCCCTCTTTTGTATAGCCAAGACCTGCTTGTGTTGTTGTAGGCAAAGACTTGCTACCCATTTCGAGAATGAACCTGCAACACAAATGATCACATCACCTATGTTGAAAAATGAATTAGAACATAACAGGATGTTAATATGAAAAATGAAAAGAATATAATGAAAAAATATTCAGCATCAACAAAGTACATTGAGCTACTGCACTTAAATAATAATTTTTCACTTTGCATCTATTGAATTTCCATGCTTCAGTGCAACTTCATATGTGTGTAATTGAAACAGGCCTGCATTATTATTAATGCCTATGTATTGCATTGTCCCAAATGGCACCCAAAATAAATAATAGTCAAACAAAATCACACACACAAAATCACACACACACAATATCAATTATATAGTAAACAAAATTATAACGGTGTCAACATTAAATAATCAAGCCCTGCAATTTGAAACCTATAACCAAACATATATATTACCTGTAAAAACCCACAAAATGGTTAAAAGAAGTAATGAAAATTCAACAAATAACCAAAGGCCCTAATGAAAATGCAACAAATAACCATTCAGGAGTATAAAATACCCAAAAGCCCTAATGAAAATTCAACAAATAACCAAAAGCTCTAATGAAAATGCAACAAAGATTAAAAATAAAATCAAAATAAGATACCTTGTGGTGTCGATCATGGCTTGCAATTTGAAACCTAAATGTAACAAAGTAAGATTCAAAATATTACAGATCTAACACAAATCTAATAAAAATCTAAATATCTCACAAAAAAATGTTGTTGGAAGAGATGTGTGTACGCATATGAAAATAATCACATCTGAGATGCGTATGTGAGAAAAAAATGAAACTATCCGACCAAAATCCCACCAAAAATCGCATCTGAGATGCGTGTGTGTGAAAGCAATCTCATCTGAGATACGTGTAAGAAATTACCTGTAGGATTGCGAAGAAAATGGAGAGGTGGCATTGGTAGGGGTGACGACGGAGGAGGGAGTAGGGTTTGTGTTTGTAGGAATAGAGAGAGGGGTAGAGTCTTTCTTTCACAGCCGTTCAGCGTTAGATGCGAAGGGGAGGCAGAGGCAGAGGCAGATGTGGTGGAGCAGAGAGAGGCGGCGAAGTAGATGGGGAAGTGGTGTGAGCCAAAGGGGTAGGGTTTGTGTTGGGAGGAGTAGAGAGACGGGGTACTCTTTCTTTCCAAAACAATTTGGCGGTGCCCAATTTGGGGCCAAAAGAGTGTGTTGAAGGTGTGGTTGGATGAGGACCCTTGGATTGTACACATGGCAAAAATGTAGACACTTTGATTATTTTGATAAGATAAGATAAGATGTTACTATTCATAACACCATTGTCCCATATATATATATATATATATATATATATATATATATATATATATATATGACAAGACTATTAGGAGAATATGTCACTTAACTCATGTAACATATGAAGTTAAAATATAAAAATGCTCGTGCATATGTGTGAGGAGGCATATGCAAAGTGAATCGATTAGCAAGTTATATTCAAACTACTTAAGAACAATCTAAGAATTGGATATCATAATCAAATGTCCCAGCCACATGAAATTATGGAATGAAGTGGATTGAAACACATCAATATGCCACAAAAATGTGTAAAATGAAACTACATATATACTATTTTTTTTAGTTTTTAAATATTTTTTCAAGGACACCACGTGAAAAAAAAATCTAAAGACAATTTGTTTATTTTTGAGTTTGACCCAAAAAGGAAAATCGAAATACAAAAGACTCAAACATCATATAACTAGCAACCACATATAACATGAAGTTCAAAATATAGTGTATGAAAATATGCGAACACAATCAAATATAAGATATAGCAAGAGAAGAATTATGTGCAAGCATGTGAGAATCAAACAGTCTAACATTCAATGTCTCCAAAACTGATTTTCTAACCCAAATAGATGAATACTTAACGCCTCGAGTTTTGGAAACTATGGTGACATATGATATAGACTTCCTAGTTTCTCTTCTAAGATCATAACAAAATGCCCTAAGGTGACCTTTCCTATCACAATATGAATATTTGTAAACACGAGAAATGTCACCATGGGTTGAACTTGTTTAATGTCATCGACAATGGTTGACGCTCTAAAATAAATGTTGGCATTGGATTTCACAATGGAAGCATTTGGTTATGACTTAGATTCTTTTATCTCATAGATAATATACCCAACCTCCTTCTTGGATAGTCCGCTCCAGCAAAATCCTTTTTCGCTGCAGCAAAGCATCATCGAATGACCTTTAGCAAATCACCTTTTTTACAACTTAAAATATCTTTTTTCAAGATTTTTTGAAAGAGATAATGGGATGTTTTTTCTGATATTTCATTATCTACCAAGTCAAGTTAGAGCATGTGTCTTAGTTTATATACCTCATTAGTCTTTATCTTTTAAAAGGCAAAAAAATATTTTCAAAGAGAATTTTTTTAAGAAATAGTCTAGATTTTTTTTATTCTTCAATTTAAGAACCTAAAACTTTTCTAGGAAATAAGACTTGTTCTTTTTTCTCCCTTTTCTCTTTTTTTCACTTGATCATCCTTGTCCAAGGTTTAATCAATAGCAGAGAAAAAGAAGTATACTTTTTGAACCATAAAAACACTTTTGTTTACCAAAATATTTATGAACTTATGACTTATTATCCTTTAGATACTCTACTGATCATGTGGTTCTTTACAAGAAAACTTTAAATTTGGTTCAAGGAAACCTTATTAATCGTTTGATCATGCGATCGATGTGTTGATATTCTCATCGACTTTATAGAGGTCTCTAGATCATTAGGATTTAATGGGAAAAGGGTGATGTTTGAGTTAGGATGGTTTGTGATCATAATACATTTATCCCCTTTATAAGTCTTTACCAAGTTTTAGTGAGATTATTGCTTTGGCTAGAGGATTTTCCCATTTGTGGGGGTTTTCCTAGTACAACTGGTATTGTGGCATAATTTACCTTTTCACATGTTTATATCTCCACTGCTTATTGATTATTAATATTTGTTGTGCAATTAAATTATTTGTAAATTTTGTCTCCCATACCTTTCAGTTGTACTCGTTGGTTTTAACATCGATTAAAATTAAAAAAAAATAATTTGATGTATTCTTCCATTTCATGTGAAAATTTGCCTAAAGAAAACTCCCAGATTTGCTTTGTTACATGTTAAAAAAATTCAAACACTCTGAAAGATATACACAATGAAGCATTTCATTGTATATTTTGAGAGTTAACTAGGTTTTGGGGATTCCTATGCTATAAGTCTTTTCCAGAATTTATTTCCTAACTTATAGCTTCTTCCTGAAAGCATGAACATGATAGGATTTGGTAAATGTACGTGCAATGGGTGATTTTAGGTGAAGTGTCTATGCTCTTCCTCATACCATTCAACTAGTGGATTTAAGGTTTGTGCGCACAAATGTGCTTTTATAAAATTTATGCCCCAAACTATATACACGGGTGTGTTTTATAGTAATCTTTCCATTCACACGTCTTTAGTGTTCTTGAGGTTATAAACACCGTGTGCATGATCCCTTCTAGACGTCGTGCACACGGTTCAACCCATGAAGTATTAGATATCTCGTTACATTTTATACGATGAAACATTTTGAAATCATCTGTAACATCTTTATCTTTATCTATGTCTAATTCCTAAGGGATTTTGCATTCCTAACGTGCACCTATGCCCATATAGTTGATATTACATCGAATTCATAACTAATTTAGATATTTGGTGTTCCAAATCCTAGTTTAGCAAAATTTGGGAATTTGTGCAATTTGACTTAGGTAATTGTTACTTTTGATCTTTGAAGTTACTTGTCATGTATATTTAAGTCATTAGAGCTTTCTACTATGATTGATCATGAACAATATCACTTTTTTTTATCCATTTATAGATTTTCACATACCTAGCTGCACATTTTCTTTATTCATTGTCTTTGTTACGTGTTGATTATCATTGTAAGTAATTTATTTATTTTATCACTTTACTTTACACAAATTTGGCTAATTCCAGGTTGGATATATCTTTCTCTTTGATCATCCATTTTTGGTATCCATAATTATGATTTTATGTATGGACAATTCCTCAATATCTTGTTCATTCGCAACAAAATATTTTCTTTACGTGTCGGTAAAAAAATGTTTTTGGGGGGAGAGATACTATTTCACCAATCGAGTCACAAGTATTCAACGTATTCATACCTAATGATTTTCCACAAAGTGGTGACAAAATGTATAACTTGTACTAATCTTTCCATTTTCGAAGGGGTGGACACAATGGTTAGATTCGTCTAGGAAACATACGCTATTGAGTCATTATGAACTAGAGGATCCTGTCATCGAGTAAAAAGTAATTAAATGATCCACGGTTCTCATGACACGCAATGGACAACCCTTTAATGCCTTTTTTTGTTACACATTCTATCCAAATCGAGAGGGACATGAATCTTGATCATTTAAAGAGGACTCAAGAGGGGATTTTTTGTTCGAAGTGCATCATGCACTTATTCGATTCCCATTTTCTTTCTCCTTTTTGTGTGGCAAATGTAACCCTTATTCGCAAGTTCCAGGCAAACATGTTTGTTCCTTCAGAGGAACCTCTGAATTTATCTTCATTTGTGCGAGATCATGAGATTATTCTCACCGAGGATGTCTTATTTCAGTAATTGGGATTTACCAGGGTCATCGGACGAGGATTCAAATTTCACCCTCATTATTTGAGTGGTATTTTATGTGATCATCTCATTGTATTTATTTATGTTTGTTAGAAATATTAGAGAGTTGGTTAATTTAATGTTTAACGTTTTTCCCTTTGGTCGTATAATCAGGGGCTAATTGTACACTCTAGGATGACGTTTTTGCGTCCATTAGGGGTCCGAGTACGAGTACATCATTTTCTCATTCTGATGTCAGACAACTAGATGCCCTTTATCTCAGATTTAGCTTATTATTGACTCACTTTCCAATATTGTCACCGTCTCTCAACATCAATATGCACCTCCTGTACACGCACAACCTCTTGATCCTTCCCCTGATCATATTAATCTTAGAGTACATTAGCATTCCAGAGCATTTATGCAGTTTCAATTTGCATTGATTTTAGGGACACAAGAAACCATTTTGAGGATATTATTTTCATTTTAGGAGCCCATCAAGGAAAACCTCACACTGATGGAGTGTGACATTGACTTTTTTCTTTGGCGTGTACCTAATCAGGTACATCCAATTACCTCTCTAGCACTAACTACCGCTCCATTTTATCATGCTGTTCCAATTGTTTGTCCACCTGTTGTTGATGACGATGATGATAATTATGGAGATGCATACCGGATTCAAATTATTCTTATGCTACTCTTTTTGTATCAACGACATTTTAGGACGTAGTTTCTTATTATTTTTGGAGGAGAGTAGTGGTGTATATGAGTTCATTTTGTAACTTTTATTGAATACTTAATTTTACATTTTATGGAGTTTCTTTTGGATATTACGGAATTGATAGAGCTTCACTTAATTTATTATTATTATTATTATTATTATTATTATTATTATTATTATTATTATTATTATTATTTTGTTATTGTTGTGTGTGTGTATGTCCGTGTGCGCAGTTCATGCTTTTGCTCTATATTCCCTTATATGATATGGATAGATCTCTTATTGTTAATGTCATATTGTTGATCAATATCATTTTCAGTGGTTATATTTCATGTTATTCATGCTTAGTTGGGTTATCACTTATTTAAATGTTTTGTCTAGTTTTTGTCCATGTTAGCTTACAACTTATCTTTTTTTAGACACTTTTTATTCTTCACCATGCTATATATGTTGTTGGGTTATATACATTATGCCGATTATATATTTTTGCTTCTTTACCTTGCTTTGATTATTGCATGTCAAAAAAACGAGAGGGATCTAAGATATGTGGAGATATAAATAAGGATAGAGATCATATATTTTGTGAAGATATCATGTTTTTTATTCTGTCAAGAAGGGGGAGACATAACTTGTGAGACTTGTTTCTCATGTGGTCATACCTATTTTATTGTTTCTTATATGTTCAAGCTTTATAGGTATTGACATGATAGATTTGGACTTGATCCAAATTCATACTCGACTTTGGTTCTAATGTGTCGATCATTTAAATTATTTGGTGTTGTGGTTATCGTACACTCATAATTGGCTTATGTGGGGTTTTTATGATAGTCATGACTAAGATATTTGTTGGGTTTTTTTTCCATGAAATAAGCAAAGGGGGAAATTGAATATATATGAATATCGTAGATGAGAGATCTGTTCATTTTAGTTATCCTTTCACATTGTTTTGCATCAATGGCTAAATGCATATACAATCTCCTAACTCGGTGTGACTTTTGTATGCTTTTGATTAAAGATTTGTGACATTGATTTGCACACATGCACATTGTTGATAAAGCGTTCTTGTAAACTTGTAAGTAAATTGAAAAATCTTTTTAAATTGTACATTTTTAATAAACTTTGGGCTTTATTTGTCAAAGCCCTCACAAAGTTGAGAATTAGACCTACTGTGCATAAGAGTGCACACGAGTTTAATAAACATGAGGCAGATCCACGTGGCTCACTGGTAGGCATACACATTTGTTCTATGCACACTAATGGAATTCAATAATGTCTGCATGGTGCGCCCTGAATTTTTCTAATGTCTATAAATACTAAGGTTGTCACACGCTCATCTAGTGAGAGAGCATACTAAGAACAAAATACGTAGATTTTGTATCAATAAGACTCACACATCCCCTTTGTGATACCTTTACACCAAGGTTACTCGCTTAATCTCGGACCACCAGAAATAAAACTCATAAGCAAATACCAAATAGGTCATAGCTTCTCCCACCCCAAATCACAAAAGGGCATCCTAATAACCCATCATCAAACACAGTTGGGAATCCACAACACCCTAGCAAGTTCACAATAAGGAATCTGTATGACCAGTAAATCCAAAAAACTCATTTACAATTTAAAACAGAATCTATTAAGATATAGGAAAGTCCATCATTAGCTACCCGCTTACATAACTACACTACTAGTCTACTAATATCATATCCACAAAATGAGTCTATCCAACAATTGGACATAATTGATAAGGAATCCACGTGGCCCATAAAAAATTATCTCACGAGGATCTAAACTACACCTCTATGGATCTCTCGTGTCTTTACTCGTCTTCACCAAAGGATGTACAGCAACTCCTAAAGTCCTAAAACATACAAATGCAAAATCATTATGTCATCACAACAACCGTGTAAACACAAACCAACTATTATACAAAAAATCCATCCATAATTGTTCCTCATGAGAATGCACACCCCAGTACATAGGATCATGATAAAGTAGACCTGCATACAGTTGGCTTCAGCACCCATGGTGCAGTATACAACACCATCAAATGCGTCCCAGAAATGCCCAATTGGTAGATTCGTTAAAATCCTACGCCTGCATTTATGTTATGTTTACACTTATAAAATAATAC
Source organism: Sambucus nigra (assembly GCA_949130495.1). Classification (NCBI taxonomy): domain Eukaryota; kingdom Viridiplantae; phylum Streptophyta; class Magnoliopsida; order Dipsacales; family Adoxaceae; genus Sambucus; species Sambucus nigra. The sequence continues at coordinate 331,242,845 of OX422212.1, read as the reverse complement.
AAGGTAGTTACACACGATCAATACTTAATCTTATAGAATAAAATAATGATACACAGTCCATAACCCGAAACATAACTCCCCAAAAAATATTCCAAATAATTTAAGGTATATCGGCACTCACATACCCCAACCAGGTCCCTTACTGCTCCAAAATATATTTAAGTATGTTTCTATAAGTTTTAGTATCACCCGAACCAAAATACCACCAATGTTCTCTAAAACCCAACTTGGCCAACACAGTTTATCTGAATCGATCCGACCTAGACCCAGATCATACAGACAGGGCCATATCAAGTATAAAAAGCAACCAACTTCCATCGAAAATACCTAATACACCCAAACCAAAATTTCATGGATCAAATATAATGATTTAATAGAAGTTTGGGGTCAAAATCCTTGTCTAAACAATATCTAAGTCATCAAATCTATGAATTTATAAAATAAAAAAAAATAGAATATGAAGCCCCTTTTTATATAAGACCTATATTCAACAATAATGGATTATCTCATAATCCTCACAAATTCCACATATTAAATTATGAATTAACATTAACATAATTATTTTAACAAATTTTTAATTAAAATCTCATATTTGACCAACTAATTCTACATCAATAACCTAGTTTTCATTAACACCATAAGAACCCTATATAAACACAACATATAACATCATAATTATCAAATTATTATTACTCTCGTCCAATTACATGAATCTCAATATAAACTACTTAAATGAAAGAGGAAAAGTAGGAAAAAATTATTTCCTTGATAGGTTTAAGATTATGTCTTCTTCTTCTAGAAATCCAAAGGTCCAAAGTTCTAATTAGTCAATACTATTCTTCTCCAAATTTCTCATTAGCTCAAAAGGTTAGGGTTTTGTATAAAGTCAAGGTGTTAGGTTAAATAGTGAGGTTTATGTCACTAAACCTAGAAGTATCCGTAGGAAAATTTACAAACCACCTAAAAGTTTTGTACACCCTTTTACAACCAATGGGTTTTGTGTTGGGGTGAATAGAAGTAAGAATCTAAGTTTTATTATTTTTAAGGACTTCGATTTCATTTTTAATCAATTTGATGGTGCACGAGGGTTTACGAGAAGGTTTATGGGTTGATCGTGGAGTATGATATGTAACCAACCATTCCCATAATTAAATAAGATAAAAATAAACTTGATTTGATATGAAATAATTATCTTTAAGTGATGGAGGATAAGGGTGAGAAAATTAGCCATACAAGGTTTAAATGAACTTATAGATTATTAAATGGGAATAAAAAGAGAGACCAAGATCACTAACTTTCAATGATATGTAATAAGTATGTGGTGTGAAGAAATACTATGTAAAGAATGTTCACCTAGGCTATTGGTTGTTATTACTTTTTGTATAAAATGTGGAGTGAGTGTCCAATTTGTAGTGATTTGGCCATTAGATACCCTTGACACTTCATTTAATGCATCCTGATATGGCATTTAATGATAGGGTGACTTGCTTGGCGCAAGTGGACAAAAAGGTCATGCGAATGGTTAGGCGGATTAGATTATATATCTTGATGTGACGTGTTAAAGGTGATCAATAAATCACTTTTCCCTTAAAAAAATACCAGTGGTCTAATTACTCGGATGCATTGGTGCGGGTGTGTTCGATTGGGACTTAATGGTGTTACTCGTTGTTACGCCTAAAGGTTAGTACTTAAATAACTAATTTCACTACATCCAGTAAACCAATACCTCGAAAGATTCTTCTAGATTTACTCACGGGGAGAGTATTTTCCTTTAGCATTGCCTCACTCAAGTTAGAATTAGTCCAACACTCGTAGACTCTATTAAAGAGTGGATAAATCATTTTCTTGCCCATAGGCACTCTAATGAATTGATCTCCTCATACATTTCCCTCTCACGCGTGTTCCTTAGGACGATAAACCAGACACGCATTAGAAAAGATAACAATAATTGGTCAATACGTATCTTTATGACCATATGTTAGATATATCTAATGTAGGTTAGATTTTATTATACTTTCTTTCATCATGATTGCCATTGTTACATTGGGAAGAATTTTCAATTTTCGTGTGTTGTTTTAGTTGTCATTTCCATATATTTTCACCATTACTCACATAATATTTTCTTCATAAATATAAGGTTTGGATATTATTTTACTTAGTTCATTATTTATATCATTTTCATTTATTTCTTTGTGAAATTTCAAGTGATTGTCATTCTTATTCCCCAATTCCACCTCCATTCCTCATTTTCTCAAACACCATGTTTGATCATCTCTAATAGGGTTAATTATCAATATGTGGAGACTATAAAGGATCTTTTTCCTATTGAGGAGTGTATGATTTATCATTTATTTAAATATGGAAGTATTATTGAGATATTAGGCACCATAAATGGAACCAATAGGGGTATTGTGCGTGAGAAATCTATTTTTTGTTTCAAAAGAATGAAAATATGACATTTGGACCAATCGTTCTTCCTAGAAGAATTCTTTGCTTTTATGTGGACAAGGGTGATATTAAGTTCTCTCATATTAAATATGACGCATCATCTAGTCCTCCTTTGTAACGAAATCGTTGGTCTGATTTTATTCTTTGCACTCCAACCCATCATACCCATTTGGAAGATATGAGATTTATTTAATTTGTGATTAGTCATTCTATTTTAAAAATCAACAAAAACATAGAGCCACTCCTCATCCTGATTTATCGGTGGGGTACCCACACTTTTCTATCAGTGTGGGGAGAATTTGGCATAACTTTAGAAGGTGATTGGGAACTAATTGATATATAGCCTCTTGGATTGAATAAACTATCATCGTACTTTAAAAAGGAAGAATAAGAGGCGATCGATAAAATTCATCACCATTTCACGACATGTTCATTATATACTAGTATTATGGATATATTTGGCAAGGCTTGTTATATCTAATGGAATAATTACTGCATTAAGGACGCTCAAGACACTTCTAATAAATATATTGAAGAGAATAAAGTTCCCAAACTTATTGATGATCCATAGTTGTATTCCAAGTACCATGGTACTTCTTTGGTTTCTTTTTTATATCATTTCCATTTCACGGGGAAGCCCGCTAATTTCCCTTATATGCTATATTTTATTTAGCAGTGCATTTGTCGTTGGGATATGAAGTTGCGATTTCCCCATAATTTTTTTTAATATGCACTTTTGTATTGACCAGGTGTGACACCCTGCTTAATTAAATACCGGATGATCCGTACTTTATTAAATTATAATCAAGGTGAATGGTTGGTTCATTCTTAGCATCACTGTCGTAAAAATAACTTTTCCAATTAAACACCCTAATTAATTAAGCTAAGTGACAAAAACCATTTTTAACACATAAATCCCAAATTTCGATTAAAACCAATATTTTAAAAACTTAACATAAATCATAAATTAAGAATCACCCAACAACTATACTGGAACAAGCAATCAAAATAATTAAACATCCAACTAATTGATTTCAACATTTAAAATTTAAAGAAAAATATCCTGACATGAATAAATCCCAAAGTATAAATACTGGAAATAAACAAATTGCAATATCTGATAAACAAATGAATAATGGAAAAGTGCGACACATGCCCAACTGAATAAATAGTGCTAGAAGTGGAATCGACAATGAGGTTATCTAAGCAAGAGGCCTGCAACTCCCACCTAAGCTGCAGCGCGTTCCTTACGGAGGATTCTATGTAAGACACCCTTGTCGCTGGGAACCTGTAATATATACATATATATATACAATAGAGAGGGTATAGGAGACGGGTCAGAGCCCGATTGTAAAAACAGTTTAAAATTAGTTTAGCAAGTATTTAAAATACTACCGGCTAATGCAACAACATATTAGTGCGACACTCCCTTGAGAAATTCTCACCTCTCTTCTAATGTGTACACCTGTTGCACTAATCTTCCCAACAGTTTAACTTATCTTATCTTAAGTTGTTCGTGAGGTTTCAAACGGATAAATTCAAATGTTTAAGAGGTTAATTTTATTTAAAAGCAAATTTCTCAATTAAACCTTATTTAATAATAAAGTTTCTCAGTAATATATCATGCTTTTCAAACATTTATACCCAAGTTGAAATAATTATTCATTTCTTACTTACCATAGACACAGTAGGTAGTTCCCAAATTTCAGATTTAAATATATATATTAAATACTTATATAATATATATATTCTAATGGCACCCCACATAAAAATTATGGTACGGGCATACTCCGCTATCCAATCCCCGTATCACTCGTACTAAGGGAAATACAAGTTCGGAATCACTCTCGAACTGTATTAACACAAAACACATACAATATTGAGGCGAAGCATAGTTCCAAGTCTCTAAGAGGTCAGCACATACCCTCACGTCTCTTAGGACCGTCTGACTATCCCTGTACCAAGGATTCCTATCTTCTAGGGTACGAGTCAATATCCCCCCATAAAGGTCCCATCGAGATAAGAATGTCCCAGCACGGTAACCTCAGGGATAACAAGTAGCGCGGGCATGATTTTTACACATACATAAGATATAGGATCAATTACAGAGTCATATAGGTATATAACTATTCACATTCATAAGTTAAGTACGCCCACGGCCCAACATTATATTATTCCATTCTTAGTACATTTTTATTCGATTATTTCTTATAACGGACTTGTTCATTTTATTTTCGGAATTTAATTTATTCCAACTCACTTCTCATCTCTCGAAGTATTCTCTTTACCTAAGTACAATTTCAGTAGGTCCTCACTTACCCTCTAATCCAACTCGTAGACATTTCGATTATTAAGTCTACGCACGTTAGATTTCTTAGGTATGAATATTTCCCCGTTTACCCTTTATTTTCCCATTTCATTAAAGTTTCACTTAACGGGGTTCACCTTGACCCTACTGGTCCTTTTTATGTTTCATTAGGTCCTAATAACATTAATCAAGATTTATTACGCATTTAATCGGATTAAGTAAATATAAGGAAAAAGATCTAGTTTTCCAGAAGGGGTCGATCGATCGATAAAAAGGGGTCGATCGATCGAACCGTCGATCGATCAACATTCTTTGGTTGATCGATCGATCAAGCGGGTAAGGCGAAAATTGCAGAATACCAGTTACGGTAATTATCATCCAAAATCATCTAAATCCAAGTCTTTAACTCCCAAACTCCCAAAAATTTATACCACAAGCATTATAAACCCAAATGAACAATATTCTACGTAAGGCATATGAGTTTTCATCAAGTATCATGAATTAAAAGGGCCAAAATCTATATAAATCTCATAAACCCTAATAATTTCTTTAAATTAGTTCTTCTCATTATTTTTTTCCAGAATTTCTACTTCTAACCCAATGTAAATTCGTGGTTCAACCTCTACATGTGAAGGGGATTTCCAGAATGATGTTTATATCTCTACAACATGCGATTTCTAACCTCCAACATAGGTTTTCTTTCATAAAAGCTCATCCGAATCAACCCTAAACTAATATGAATGAAGCATTAACTAAATTAAGCAAGATAAATACTTGCCTCGGAATTTTTGTTTCTGATTTGTGGATGAAATCAGTGTGGTTATGATCCTTGTTGCGCGATGTAACGTTTGGCGGTGACGGCGGTGCCAACGGAGGAATTCTTGGCCTAGAACTCCTTGGTAAGCTTTTCCTTTCCTTCTCCAATGGCCGTCTTTTGTTTTTGTTTATATTAACCCTAGAAGACAACCCTAAGCATCTGATATAACCTAGAAAATTCGTAGGTTTCCAAGCCCACAAATACAAAATGCCTAAAACGCCCTCCCGGGGTGTTAATTAAGCCTAAAAATGCCCCGAGACCCAAACTAAACCCCTGGGTACATTATTTTGACTATCTTGACCCTTCCAGACACATTGACGTACTCGAAATGACCATATGGGTGACTTATAATTTATTTACTTTTAATAGTCCAAATTTAATTCCGACACGACACAAGCGTGTCCCGATAAATTTCTAAAATTATCAAATTAGATTCTCATGATAGTTTTACAAATCATAATTTCACCACTTACTTTACCCATAAGGTAACTTATAATAAAAATAATTACTAACTCTCATCATGCTAGTAAGTATTTAAATGATTTTTCCGGATTAATATTAATTTAATATCTCTAATTAAATTTAATAAATCCCCAAAATTTACAAGGCATAAAAATACGGGGTATTACATACTTCCCCCCTAATAACGGAATTTCGTCCCGAAATTCAAAAAAATAAGGTGTACCTGGTAAAAATAACTCTGGGTACTTCTCACGCATGTCCTCCTCACATTCCCAAGTGGATTCCTCCACATTATGATGCTGCCACTAGACCCGGACAAGTGGGACTACCTTTGACCTCAATCTCCTTTCGCTATGGTCTAGGATAGCCACTGGACTCTCCTCATAAGAGCTGTCGGACTGTAAGTCAACCTCCTCAATCGCAATATGGGTATGGGCCATGTCATCCCGAAGGTATCGTCTCAACGACGAGATGTGGAATATATCGTGAATGCAATGTAAGTTCTCTGGCAGTCCCAATCTGTATGCTACTGAACCAATCCTCTCGATAATGGGAAATGGTCCCATGTACCTCGGGGCCAATTTCCCTTTCTTCGTGAACCTCATCACTCCTTTCATAGGAGATACACGTAGTAATACTTGGTCCCCCAAATTAAACTCTCGAAAGAACCGTTTTGCATCAGCATAGCTTTTCTGTCTGTCCTGGGCTACCCGAATGTATGGGTGGCAATTCGGGTTACTCGTGTCATTTTCGGGTCACGTTGATTTTTATTTGAGTATAAGTTTTAGGTACTCTTAAATCTATACAAGCTAATCATGTCAAGTTCGGGTCATTTCGGGTTATTACCATAAACGGGTTATCGTGTCAAAAATTGCCAGCCATACCCGAATGCGACTCCTGATAATCTCAATCCTAGCAAAGGTTTCCTGAATCACCTCTGGTCCGAGTAACTTGTTATCCCCGATCTCTATCCAACAAGTTCGGGAACGACAAGGCCTGCCATACAAAGCCTCAAATGGAGCCATGCCAATCGTGAACTGATAAGAGTTATTATAAGCGAACTCTATCAGTGGAAGATGCGACTCCCAACCTCCTTCAAAATCAAGGTCACACATGCGTAGTATATCCTCTAACATCTGATTAGTACGCTCTGTTTGTCCATCTGTCTATGGGTGATAAGCTTAACTCAACCTCAACTCCGTACCCATGGCCTCCTGAAAGCTCTCCCAGAAACGCGACACGAAAATCTTATCTCTATCTGACACAATATTCAGGGGCACCCCATGTAATATGACAATCTCAACAATGAACAACTGAGCATACTGGCCCGTGGTATAGTCTGTCCGCATCGACAGAAAATGATCCACTTTGGTCAAATGGTCCATAATCACCTAGATGGAGTCGTGGCCCCGCTGTGATGTAGGCAACCTGGTAATAAAATCCATGGAAATACTCTCCCACTTCCACGCGGGTATTTCCAATGGCTGAAGAAACCCCGATGATTTCTGGTGGTCTACCTTTACCAGCTGGCAGGTAGAACACTTGGACACGAACTCAACAATGTCCTTTTTCATCCCACTCCACCAGTATTTCTGCCTCATATCCTGGTACATCTTATCTCCCCCAGGATGCACCGCAAATCGGGACCCGTGAGACTGAGTCATCACTGCATGACGTAAGTCTGCTCCTTCGGGAACCACCAATCTCCCATTAAACCTCAAACCTCCATCAGAACTAACAGAATAGGACTCAGCTCCCTCAGCTAAAAGTCGTACAATCTGCTCCTAGAAAAATGGGTCTGCTGTCTGTGCCTGTATTACCCTCGTAACAATCTCGAATGTTACTGTCATGATAGATATGAAGGAACGGGCTGCTGCGTCCTGGTGACCCAACTCTTTCCACTTTGCTTTCCAGATGTTCGCTACATCGTCTACCAATTTACGGCTCAATGCATCAGCAACTACGTTAGCCTTTCTCGGATGGTACTATATGTCTAACTGATAGTCCTTCACAAACTCTAACCACCTGCGCTGACGCATATTCAGCTCTCGCTGAGTGAACAGGTACCACAGTGATTTGTGGTCTGTGAACAAGCGGAATTTCTCCCCCAATAAGTCGTGTCTCCATATCCTCAATGCAAAGATGACCACTACTAACTCTAGGTCGTGTGTGGGGTAATTCTTCTCGTGCGGCTTAAGCTTGCGGGAGGCAAAAGCTATAACCTTCTCCTCCTGCTGAAGTACTCCCCCAAGTCCCCGTAAAGGGGCGTCGGTGTAAACTAGATACTCCACGCCTGGCTTAGGTAAAGCAAGGACCGATGCTGAAGTAAGCTTATCTTTCAGCTCGTCAAAAGCCAATTGACAATCATCGTCCCAAATATATGGTACCCCCTTGCGAGTCAAGCTCGTCAATGGACCCGCTATTTTGGAGAACCCCCGAATGAATATCCTGTAGTATACGACTAATCCCAAGAAACTACGCACTTCCGTCGGTGTCGTGGGCTATCCCCACTCCCTCACCGCTGACACTTTACTCGGGACAACTGCTATTCCCTGTTCAGAAATAACATGTCCCAAGAACTGCACTTCCAGTAACCCGAACCCGCACTTCTCGTACTTGGCATACAACTGATGCTCTCGTAGAATCTGAAGAACCTGTCTCAAATGCTCGACATGCTCTTCCTCAGAGTGTGAATATATCAGGATGTCATCTATGAAGACGATGACAAACTGATCCAAGAACTCTCTGAACACTCGGTTCATCAAGTCCATGAATACAGCTGGAGCATTTGTGAGTCCAAATGGCATTACTCTGAACTCATAGGACCCATATCTCGTCAAGAAAGTAGTATTCAAAACGTCCTACTCCCTAATACGTAGATGATGGTACCCTGACCTCAGATCTATCTTCGAAAAGAAAGTTGCTCCCCTCAGCTGGTCGAACAGATCATCGATTCGAGGCAACAGATACTTGTTTCGTATCGTGACCTTGTTCAGCTCCCGGTAGTCCACACATAACCTCAGTGAACTATCTCTCTTTTTCACAAACAAAACTAGAGCGCCCCAAGGTGAGGTACTCCTGCGAATGAAGCCCTGGCTTAACAGCTGCTCTATCTGATCTCGTAGCTCTTGCATCTCCGTCAGAGCCATACGGTATGGTGCGCGTGCTATAGGTTGAGTATCCGGTAATAAATCTATGACAAAATCTATCTCTCGACTGGGGGTTAGGCTTGGTATCTCCTGAAATACATCAGAACACTCACGAACAACTGGAATCGAATCTAAGGGAATCACGACCTCCTTAGAGGTATCTTCCTCTATGTAATACAAATGAGCGGTCAAGCCTCCCTCTGGGCGAGGCATCGCCACTACAAACATCTCCTGTCTTGGAATGACAAAGACAACACTCCCACCAAAATAATCTATCATGGCTCTATAAGCTGTGAGCCAATCCATACCAATAATAACGTCGTGCTCATGCATATCTAAGACTAACATGTCTACTGGTAATACCAAGCTACCAATCTCTACTCCCACACCACGGCATATAAAGAAAACTAACGATCCATTTCTGAGTGGGGAGTCTACACATGTCACAGTGCTCTCTGCTGTGGCTAATAACCCTAAGGCCTTTGCAAAATGAGTAGCTATAAAATAGTGTGTCACCCAGTATCAAATAAAATCGAACCCATAATACCATGGATAGAAAACATACCCTCAATCGCGGGGGGCGCCTGTGGAGCTGCTGTCGGGTGGACGTTATAGACACGTCCGTACTGTAACTGCCCCTGCTGCACTGGAGCGGCTGGAATGGCTGGTAGGGCTGGTACCTGAGCTGGTGCTGGGAGGGCGGATGGAAAAAGTGGCCTCTGTGGCTCATTATAGGCACCCTGCTGCTGTGGGGCCCTATCTCCCTCTGGGCAATCCTGGCGCCTATGGCCATTCTTACCACACCCGAAGCATCGGCCCTTGAAGTTTCCTCCCCTATGTCCCTGCTGATTACGGCCCTGCTGGCCGTTACCACCCCGCCATTGGCCCTGCTGAAAACGCTATTAGCCTTGATGGCCCTGCGGCTGACGATGTTGGACCTGCTGGTTAGGCTGGCCCTGCTGACCCTGCCTAAATCCCCCAAATTCTTGCCTGGAATCACCTGATCGGAATCGCTTGGAAGGGTCCCCCTGATGGTAACTATGCTCATGCTAACGAGTCTGCCCTGAGATGTCGGTGCTCCAATAGCACCACTACCCCCTATCCTGCCCTACTGGACGGACTCTCCTGCTCGCTTGCTTCCCTTCATATGGAAGCGGTGATCCTGGCAGTGTAGCAAAGAAGCATTGAGTACATCTGTGTAGGTACTCAGAGAAATATTTCCTATAAGGTGATGACGGATCCTCCAAGCTAACCCATCCACAAAGATTAGTATCTTTTTACCCTCAGTGGGTGCCTCATCTGGCACTATAGTGAGAAGTCTTGTGAACTCCTCTTCATACTCAGCAATAGTAGAATTTTCCTACTTTAGACTCAGTAACTTCCTCCTCATCTCAGTCTGCATAGCGGATGGGAAGTATTTGCTTTCAAATCGTGCCCAAAAATAACTGAATAGTAATAACCTCCCTCTCCTCTAGAGTGGTAGTGGATTCCCACCAATGCAAAGCGGCCCCCATAAGCTTAAAGGAAGACAACAGTTGTTTCTGCACGTCCGTGCACTCGTACATACGCAGATTCCTCTGGATATCTTTCTTCCATTGGCTGGCTACATTAATATCTGAACCACCCGCAAACTCTGGGGGATGCGCCTTCTGAAAGGCATCCCTAACTCGTTCCATGCAAATGGAAGATGTGCCGGTACTGGCGCCACTGTCTGAACTTGGGATGGATCCTGTTGTACTACCGCTAGCGTGGCATTTACCGCCTGAGCAACGATGGTGGCTACCTCATTTGCGTTCATTATTCCCTGAGCCAGAGCTACTGGCTGCTCGGCTTGGGCACGCCTATCCTTTGGTGCACGTCTCAGAGGCATCTGAAACGTGAAGAAATTTATTAGTCTACAGTTATTATCAAATCTCAAATAGCTGAAGACGTAATCGTAAAAACAAGAATACAACAATCCTAAAATAGGTCTCTATAACAAGGACGCTAAGATGAAAGCCAAATAAGCCGTACAGATCCTAAGGACACTAGAACTTGATGCTCTGATACCACCTGTGACACCCCGCCTAATTAAATACCGGGTGATCAGTCATTTATTAAATTATAATCAAGGTGAACGGTTGGTTCATTCTTAGCATCACTGTTGTAAAAATAACTTTTCCAATTAAACACCCTAATTAATTAAGCTAAGTGACAAAAACCATTTTTAAGACATAAATCCCAAATTTCGATTAAAACCAATATTTTAAAAACTTAACATAAATCATTAATTAAGAATCACCCAACAACTATACTGGAACAAGCAATCCAAATAATTAAACATCCAACTAATTGATTTCAACATTTAAAATTTAAAGGAACATATCCTGACATGAATAAATCCCAAAGTATAAATACTGGAAATAAACAAATCGCAATATCTGATAAACAACTGAATAATGGAAAAGGGCGACACATGCCCAACTGAATAAATAGTGTTAGAAGTGGAATCAACAATGAGGTCGTCTAAGCAAGAGGCCTGCAACTCCCACCTAAGCTGCAGCGTGTTCCTTACGGAGGATCCTATGCAAGACGCCCCTGTGGCTGGGCACCTGTAATATATGCATATATATACAATAGAAAAGAGAGAATAGGATACGGGTCAGAGCCCTATTGTAAAAACAGTTTAAAATTAGTTTAGAAAGTATTTAAAATACTACCGGCTAATGCAACAACATATTAGTGCGATACTCCCTTGAGAAATTCTCACCTCTCTTCTAATGTGCACACCTATCGCACTAATCTTCCCAACAGTTTAACTTATCTCATCTTAAGTTGTTCGTGAGGTTTCAAACCGATAAATTCAAATGTTTAAGAGGTTAATTTTATTTAAAAGCAAAGTTCTCAATTAAACCTTATTTAATAATAAAGTTTCTCAGTAATATATCATGCTTTTCAAACACTTATACCCAAGTTGAAATAATGATTCATTTCTTACTTACCATAGACACAGTAGGTAGTTCCCAAATTTCATATTTAAATATATATATTAAATACTGATATAATATATATATTCTAATGGCACCCCACATAAAAATTATGGTACGGGCATACTCCGCTATCCAATCCCCGTATCACTCGTACTAAGGGAAATACAAGTTCGGAATCACTCTCGAACTGTATTAACACAAAACACATACAATATTGAGGCGAAGCATAGTTCCAAGTCTCTAAGAGGTCAGCACATACCCTCACGTCTCTTAGGACCGTCTGACTATCCCTGTACCAAGGATTCCTATCTTCTAGGGTACGAGTCAATATCCCCCCATAAAGGTCCCATCGAGATAAGAATGTCCCAGCACGGTAACCTCAGGGATAGCAAGTAGCGCGGGCATGATTTTTACACATACATAAGATATAGGATCAATTACAGAGTCATATAGGTATATAACTATTCACATTCATAAGTTAAGTACGCCCACGGCCCAACATTATATTATTCCATTCTTAGTACATTTTTATTCGATTATTTCTTATAACGGACTTGTTCATTTTATTTTCGGAATTTAATTTATTCCAACTCACTTCTCATCTCTCGAAGTATTCTCTTTACCTAAGTACAATTTCAGTAGGTCCTCACTTACCCTCTAATCCAACTCGTAGACATTTCGATTATTAAGTCTACGCACGTTAGATTTCTTAGGTATGAATATTTCCCCGTTTACCCTTTATTTTCCCATTTCATTAAAGTTTCACTTAACGGGGTTCACCTTGACCCTACTGGTCCTTTTTATGTTTCATTAGGTCCTAATAACATTAATCAAGATTTATTACGTATTTAATCGGATTAAGTAAATATAAGGAAAAAGATCTAGTTTTCCAGAAGGGGTCGATCGATCGATAAAAAGGGGTCGATCGATCGAACCGTCGATCGATCAACATTCTTTGGTTGATCGATCGATCAAGCAGGTAAGGCGAAAATTGCAGAATACCAGTTACGGTAATTATCATCCAAAATCATCTAAATCCAAGTCTTTAACTCCCAAACTCCCAAAAATTTTTACCACAAGCATTATAAACCCAAATGAACAATATTCTACGTAAGGCATGCGAGTTTTCATCAAGTATCATGAATTAAAAGGGCCAAAATCTATATAAATCTCATGAACCCTAATAATTTCTTTAACTTAGTTCTTCTTATTCTTTTTCCAGAATTTCTACTTCTAACCCGATGTAAATTCGTGATTCAACCTCTACATGTGAAGGAGATTTCCAGAATGATGTTTATATCTCTACAACATGCGATTTCTAACCTCCAATATAGGTTTTCTTTCATAAAAACTCATCCGAATAAACCCTAAACTAATATGAATGAAGCATTAAATAAATTAAGCAAGATAAATACTTTCTTGGGAATTTTTGTTTCTGATTTGTGGATGTAATCAGTGTGGTTGTGATCCTTGTTGCGCGATGTAACGTTTGGCGGTGACGGCGGTGCCAACGGAGGAATTCTTGGCCTAGAACTCCTTGGTAAGCTTTTCCTTTCCTTCTTCAATGGTCGTCTTTTGTTTTTGGTTGTATTAACCCTATAAGACAACCCTAATCATCTGATATAACCTAGAAAATTCGTAGGTTTCCAAGCCCAAAAATACAAAATGCCTAAAACGCCCTCATGGGGTGTTAATTAAGCCTAAAAACGCCCCGAGACCCAAACTAAACCCCCGGGTACATTATTTTGACTATCTTGACCCTTCCGGACACATTGACGCACTCAAAATAACCATATGGGTGACTTATAATTTATTTACTTTTAATAGTCCAAATTTAATCCCGACACGGCACAAGCGCGTCCCGATAAATTTCCAAAATTATCAAATTAGATTCTCATGATAATTTTACTAATCATAATTTCACCACTTACTTTACCCATAAGGTAACTTATAATAAAAATAATTACTAACTCTCATCACTCTAGTAAGTATTTAAATGATTTTTTCGGATTAATATTAATTTAATATGTCTAATTAAATTTAATAAATCCCCAAAATTTATAATGCATAAAAATACGGGGTATTACACCAGGCTCTTCATTATACTGCTCATTCTTTCAAGTGCCAAGATGATTCCATTACCCGCTTTGTTCTAGGGGAACCGATTCATCCTTCAATTGAAGTTATTTACCCTAAAGATGTTACCCCTCGCACTATCAAGACTCGCAAGAGAGAATGGTGAGGAGTAAAAAGCTATTTTGAGAAGGATAAAATAAAAAAATTGATAAAGGAAAGTCCAATCTGAAGAAAATTGGGGAAACATCTTCACATCTTACGAGTGAGGGAAGTTTCTCTTCTGTTACTGCTCCCATGTAAAGTTTTCATAAGCATTTATATATTTAGATATACTTGTCTACTTTTGTTCCTCCACCTTTTTAACTAAGATGATGATATAGGCTTCGATTCTGAAGAGTTAAAATAATTCTAAATGAGAGAGGATATCACTTAATGTACCACTAATTTCTCTTCCCCCCCCCCCCCCATCTTGATGATACCAATGTGATGGTTGAGTCAGGTACTCATGATCGCAAGGAAACTTTTCTAGATATTGTTATTATCTCTTATTGTGCTGGTTTAGTTTGCATTATACCCAATGAATTAGTTGTCATTGATGAAGCTCCCTTGGAGGATGGAACTGATGTATTTTACCTTATTATTTTGACAACTTCCTTTTCTTGTTTTTTTACAATACCCTTTCTCTTTAATTTCCTTATCCTGGTCTGAAGAATTGGAGGAAGAGTATATTGATGTGAGTAAGTCATGCTATGGTGGTGGTAGTTTTAGTCGAGAAGCAAATTCTGATGTGTAATGTCATCCAAAATATGACTTTAAGTCGATTTTTCTCTCTCCATTCAATGCATTAAAAAATTTCTCGATCAAGTTCCATGACATACCATTATGCTGAGGTCACTTACTACTCACATTATTATGGTCATCACTCCCAACATAAGATTACCACTTGTAGGATAATTACTTGTTTAGATCTTGTTTTACGTGTGGACAACCTCTCATTAAAGTGATTGGATTCATGATCTTTAATAGTTATTCCTTCTTCTCGGACGAATGAAAATCTTACAGCTATTGAAAATGTTAATAGTGAAGATCATCTTAGGACTAATCTTGAGATGTATCTTTATTCACTAAATATAGTTTCTTCTTCGAATAAAGTGTTCCTAACTTCGCACGATGAGGATTTAAATTTTCAAAGGCATGCCTCAAATGAACCTCTATGCGCTCATGTTGAGTTAACAAAGGTTACAGTTGTTTTGATAATGTGTCTTTTACGCATGGGAATGAGGCCACAGTGGGATGTTCTAATGAGATGCGTCATGCTATCACTAACTTGAACTTAGTGATAAGTTTTTTCTTTCAGGAAAAGGCTTCCTCAATACATCGATAATGTCTTAATCATTTGGCGTACGTCCATCTCTCAAAAAGATTATACCAATATTAGTTTCAAATAACTTTGGGTTGACCTTACTTTTGAGGAGGATGTTAGGGATTTATTTTTTTTGTATTTCACTATCATCAAGGAAGACTCCTCAGATGCAGCTTCGTTTTCGTCTTCTTCGTCAATAGTAGGAGGAAGGCCATGAGTGTGTTTTTTGAACAACTCTGAATCATCCACAACATTGAACTCTCTTAATGCTGCGACCCATCCGTCCCTGAAGTACTTCAGACTCGCGTATTCCATCTGTCAAGTAATCGAGGTTAAGGCTCTATTCCACCCCTTATCCCAACCAGAGTTGAGCGATTTCTTCACTGCGGCCTTTCTCTTCGTCTTCTCAGAATAAACACGTTCCTCGACAAGCCTCACCTTATCCTCAAGGTCTTTCTTACTCTGTTCATCCTCTTCAAGCTTTCCATCAGTTTCTTTCTTGCTAGAAATGGCGACCTTAAATTTTTCCTCCAACTCCTTGGAGGCATTTATAGCTTGGTTACGAGATGACTCTGCAGATAAAAGCTTCTTTCCCCAGGCAGCCTTATCTTCATTGTATTTCTTTTGGGCATCTTTTAAGGCTTGAGACAACCCAACAAAAGCTTCTTCAATCCCATTGGATTAGGTTGAAGCCTTGATAGCCTCATCTCTCTCCTGGATACTATTAAAGCACATTATAAACTGGAAACAAGAAATGAAGCTCGAATTAGAATACAAATACAGTATATGGAAAGAAGTGTTAGGAATAATAATACTTACTGACGCGATATGTTGGGCCGCAAAATCAACGACCTTCCCCCGTGAAAGGGAACCCCCAGCAGCTCGATAATCCGGAATAGTCCAAGACTGGATCAAATCCCTGGCCGAGCTCGAGGTAATAAAAGCTGGAGCTTTAGTCCCCCAGGAAGGACCCTCAATATCATAAGGTCGAGCAACAGTTTCTACAGGTCTCTCTGCAAGACCTTTCCTCAATCTCCTTAAAGGAGAATCTTCAATCAAAGGTGCCGCCTCTTCTCGTTCAATAACAACACCTTTAATCAAAGGTACTGCCTCTTTTGGGACAGCAGGAGGTTTCTTGCCGACTTCCTTGACAGGTGAAATTATTCCTTTGGAGGAAATACCATCCACTTTTTTTGTTCCTTCAACTGGGACATCCTCTTTTCTCTTCTTTGCCCCTTAAATATTAGGAGCATCCTTGGCAAAAAATATAGGCATTCTCCTCTTCCTCGTCATCAAATCAGCAATAGTTGCACCCAAATCAGAAGAAGGCTCTTCGACACTTGCTTGAGATGCTAGTACTTGATCAAGATCGATTACCACAGGAGGGGAAAGAGGGCGAGCCATGAAAGAAGAGGTGGTGTTTTTGTATCTCAGCAAACAAGAAGCAACTCTAACGGGCTCCCCATTAACTGATTGGTGCAAACCCCAGATGAGTTTCAAAGCCTTTATATTAATATCGCTCTCTTTTGGGGGCTTTCTTTTGTTATCAACTGCAAAAGAAAATATAAATATCAGTGACGCATTTTATCAAACATAAATATAGCTAAATCAAGTCATTGAAAATAACCTATCCCATTGCCATAAAGTGGACACCTGGGACCTTGGTACACATCATTTCCTTTTAATGGAGGGTGTTGTCAATTTTTCATCATAACCCCATGATTAAAATAGTCCCTATTAGCATCGGGAAGATTGACTACTAAAGCTCTATTGGAAAACCTAGTTTTTAAATAAAATGTGGTATCACTGGTAACCCATTTATAACAAAACATAATTTTAGGGATTACTAGACGAGTTCCATGAATCTGGTTTAATCTATGTACGCCATTAACTACCCTCCATGTATTTGGAGCTACTCTTGCAGGCACAATATCAAAATTCCAAACACAAGGGATTAGGTAGAAAAGAAAATCCACATTCAGCTATGAAAAGTGAGGGAAACCAGTGCCCCTCAGCGAGAGAAAATAAATCAGATGGAGAAAGAGGTTCTTCTATAATAACCCAAGAGGGAATTGCAAAATCGACTCGAATTTTATCCAAAGATTCGACAAGATAAACCATGATGACTAAAGCAAAGAAAGAAGAAGGAAGAAATTCTTTTAGAGAATTTAGAAATCTGCTAAGGCGGACGATGGAAATAACGATAGTATCAAAATAGAGTGAGAAAACATAGAGTTTAGAAATATGGAAGTGAAAAGTAGATGACGATTCTTTTCCTATCGCTTTTAAATGTCTTGCATCGGGAAGTAGGAAAAGAAATGATTACTAGAAAAGACGATTGCATTTTCGGCGGCTAAAAGATAACCAAAGACGCAAATACCCAAACGTCTGGCGCAGATTCAAAATATTTACAAATTTTCCATTTCGCGCTCAAATGACGAGACTAGAGGAAAAGATCCTGAGTGTTGGAGATCTGTAAGTAATCAATGCATACAAAGGTGTTCGAGCAACTTTCGAATAAAATATTCCACACTCTCATATCAAAAATCAACTATGAAACATTGGGGGCTTCTATTGATATGAAAATTAATCAGCAGACGTGGACCAATTGTATAAAGACACGCGTCATCTTATATGGAAAATACATGTACCCCCCAAGCTACCTAACATGCCGAACTACTCAGTGTCTCGAGCTATAGGGCATGCCGAGCTACATAGCCTGTAAAGCTACTCAGCGTGGAGAACATCTAGACAGGAAGAACAAGCGAAGACTGCACATTCAATGAACATTGGGTTTAATGAACATTCTTATTGTACATATGTATATGTATATTAAACAATGGAACCTTGTCTATTCATACTAATATACCCAAGTCTATAAATACATTGTAACACTCCCCATAAGCGGGTAATTAACCTCTTGTAATCGTCATCTAGATTAAGGCACATATCGTCAATACAAGAATAGTGGACGTAGGCCATTTTCATTGGGCTGAACCACTTTAAAAATCTATTGTCTTATTTACTTTATTCCTTTTTATTTGTGATTAATTAATTAGATTGAATCTAGTTTTTTACATGAACAGATTGACGCCGTCTATGGGAAATGACTATACGTAGCGTTTTTCACCAAAAAACTTATTCCTAATGGCTGAGATCCCAGAGTCCAGCACTCGGAACAATACCAGGGGCCCTCCAAATCCATCTGCTCCTCCATCCATCGATAAACTTACAGAAATAGTAGCCAACTTGGCCCAAGGGCAAACGACTATGCAAGAAACTATGCGATAACTCATTCAGACTGTTCGTAATGGATCACCTGCCTAGTCAGGACAACGAAGCGCTCAGAGAAATACCCATTTGCAAACCTCAAGAACTAGACATACATTATTCCCGGATGTATCTCATCCCAGGCATAGTGACTCTCGTCACACCGAGAGGTCCAAAGACCCTTTATATCAACCTAGACGAACTTTATCTATCAGAGCTACAAATTCTAGATCAAATGTTACTTTAACTCCTAAGAAAACAAACACTTTGGAAAGGTTGAGCAGAGTCTCCCCTTTTGACCATTTGGGACCTAGGAGGAATCGGAATCCCCCTAGGATTGCGTCGAGGAATTCTCAATGACCAACCGATCTAAGGGAAGGTTCCGCCCAGTCACACCCAGCCACCCATAATAAAAGATACCAAAAGGAGAATTCAGCGCGTTCTGTTGCTTGGGAAAATAGGCCCGAGGTTGGGAATCACGCATGGAAGGGCTCCATTCAGAGATTGGAAGACCGGCTAGGGGAAATGGCTAAGAATCCTCTTCAAAGAAATTTTTTCCAAGGATCACCTTTCGTGCAGACGTTAGTGGATTTTCCCACACCGTCAAAGTTCAAAGCCCTGGTAGTGACGCCCAAATATGATGGAAAAACTGATCCCGTCCTCCACATAGAGTAGTACTAGGCTGCTGCTGATATCTACGCAGTTCCTGACGAGATGAGGTGTAGGGCATTCTCAGGAACCATCACTGGATCAGCCTAGATATGGTACAACAACCTTCCTCAGGGAAAGAATGCTACTTTCCATCAACTGGTAGAGCTATTCATAGGAAACTTCTGCTTTGGAGCAAAGCCAGTTAAGAGAGTAGCAAACCTAATGAGTGTGAGGAAGAAAGCAGGAGAAAGTTCCAGGGATTACATCACTCGTTTTAATAACGAGAAACTGGAGGTGATTGACTAAGAGGAGAAAACAACAATAATAGCTCTAATGAGTGGTCTATTACCTGACAAGTTATATTATACATTGGCCAAAGATCCCCCTAAATCCATGGAATAACTGATGGTAAAAGCAGCTAAGATCATGAATGCCGAAGAAGCCATGGCTGCGAAGAAGAACCCTGGCACTAAAGTAGAGACTAAGGCTGAAGGTACAACAAAGAAGAAGGACCAAAAGTGCAATGGGAATGACAAGTGACCAAAAGGCAAGGAGACATTCAAGAAGTTGAAGAAGTATGGGAATTACACGCCTTTGAAGGTGGATATAAACCATATTCTGGAAGAGATCAAGAACAACGAGGAGCTAAATTGACCAGAAAAAATGAGGACAGACCCCGATAAGAGGGATAAGTCCAAATATTGCGAGTTCCATAGAGATCACGGCCACGTGACCAAACGCTTCATAGCCCTCTAAAACGAGATCGAAGCACTCATTAGGTGAGGAAAATTGAGTAAGTTTGTTGATCGCCAGAATTATGGGAAGACTAGAGAAAGAGGAAGACAAAGGTCCAAATCTCCTCGCCGACCAAGAGATGATAACAAGAGGAACCAAGAAAATAATCGAGAGGATGATCCCGACCTCCCTAAAAAACCAAGGCAACCGGAATGAGAGGTGTTTTCCATCCATTTCGGATCATTTGATTGTAATTTGATTACAGGTGGCGATGCAGGAGGAGGAGATCATACTGTTGAACAGAAAGCTTACCTCAATGAGGCTCAAGCTTGTTCTTATATACAACGCATAAATTTGACAGAAGATGATCGTCCGAGGAAGGTGAATAGGGATAAATTGGTTATCAATTTTTTTAAAAATGATCTTGCTGGCGTACTATATCCTCATGACGACCCTTTAGTAGTCAAGATGATAATGAAGGATATAGTGATTTCATGTGTAGGTAGATCTGCCAACATCATGTTCTACCCCTATTTGGATAGTTTGAATTTGAAGTTAGCCCAGTTGGATCCGTATCATAGGCCCCTCCTCGATTTTACAGGAGAGAAGGTTTTTCCACTTGGGACAATCAAGGTGGACATGCTCATGGGCACCTGGCCTGCCTGCAGAACAGAAAAAGTATGCTTTTTCATAATGGATAAGAATGTCCAATCAGACTGCAACATAATCATGGGGAGAGAAGGCTTGAAGAATTTTGAGGCCGTACTATCCATGGTACACCAATGCTTGAAGTTTACGACCAATTTCAAAGTTGGAGTTATGAAAGGCGACCAAAAAGTAGCTCATGAATGTTACTATTCATCTGCCAAGCAGGAAGGACTGGAGGAGGCCAGGAAGAAATCCACCACCTATTAGGTAGACGAGGCTGAAGATGTGGAGATAGAGACTTTGGACCCTAGAGATGAGTCTCAACTTGTGAAGGGCCAAGTCGTCGAAACTATAGAGAACATCATTCTGGACTATGAACGACCAGAATGAACAACTCAAATCAGTCCTTCCATGGATCCGTCCATAAAACAGGAGCTAGTGGCATTCCTACGGAATAGAAAGCAAGCTTCTGCATGGAGCCATGAAGACATGCCAGGGATAGATCTGACCTTCCTATGCCACGAGCTCAATCTTAACAAGGAGGTCAAGCCGGTGAAGTAGCGAATAAGGGTATTTAGCCCGAAAAAGAATCAAGCAATCAAAGAAGTCGAGAAGCTACAAAAGGCCTCCTTCATTGAAAATGTCAAATATCGTGACTAGCTAGCCAATGTTATTATGGTAAAAAAGAAGAATAACAAGTGGAGGATGTTTGTAGATTTCACAGATCTCAATAAAGCTTGCCCGAAAGATCATTTTCCCTTACCCCGAATTGATCAGCTAGTGGACGCTACCTCTGGGCACGAGTTACTGAGCTTCATGGATGCTTAGTTCGACTACAACCAGATTAAGATGAAACCAGAAGACAGAGAGAGTACTTCTTTTATTACCCCAAGGAGAACATACTGCTATAATGTCATGCCATTCAAACTTAAAAATGCAGGCACTACGTACCAGAGGTTGATGAATAAAGTCTTCATAGAGCAAACCGACAAAAACATGGATGTTTATGTCGATGATATGCTAACTAAGAGCAAGAAAGTCGCCGACCATCTAGCTGACCTCGGCCAAAACTTTGATCAATTGGACAAATATAAGATGAAGTTGAACCCGACGAAATGCATATTCGGTATATGAGAAGGCATATTCCTCGGGTATATTGTGAATCAACGAGGCATCGAAGCAAATCCAGACAAGATCAAATCTCTGCTGTAATTACGATCTCCAGCTATGAAGAAGGAAGTGCAAAGCCTCACAGGGCGTGTTGCATCTCTTAACAGTTTTGTATCGAGAGCAACGAACATATGTCACCCATTATTCAAGACCCTTAGAACAACTTTAGAGTGGAATGATGAATGCGAGCAGGCATTTCAAGAATTGAAGAAATATTTGGGGACACCTCCACTGTTATCTAGGACAATTATGGGCGAAAGATTATACTTGTATATAGTTGTCTCGGAGAGCGCTGTCAGTTCGGCATTGATAAGAGTGGAGGATGGAGTACAAAAACCCATGTACTACACCAGCAAAGCATTTCGAGGAGCTGAAATTAGATATCCAAAGTTGGAAAAGCTAGCATTAGCTCTACTAGAGGCGAGGAGGAGGATG
The DNA here is from genome assembly GCA_949130495.1 of Sambucus nigra. Classification (NCBI taxonomy): domain Eukaryota; kingdom Viridiplantae; phylum Streptophyta; class Magnoliopsida; order Dipsacales; family Adoxaceae; genus Sambucus; species Sambucus nigra. The sequence continues at coordinate 331,220,344 of OX422212.1, read as the reverse complement.
AAACCTTATTTCTAGGCCCTAACTATAGTGATGTACACTGATATGCCACTTAGACAAGCCTTGCACAAGCCAGAAAAATTCGTAAGACTAATGTACTGGGCGATCGATCTAGGCGAGTATGATATTATTTATGAGCCAAGGTCCTCACTCAAAGGGCAGGCAGTGGACGATTTCATCATGTAATTCACTTACCCAGATACCCCCGACCAGTAAGAGCCCAATGCAGAAAACCCATGGATGTTACGGGATCATCAAGGATAGTACCCAATGAACTAACATTGGCAGATTCATAAAAAAAGATGAACAACGAGCAACAAGTGTCATCGGGTAACGGTCCAGTAGTGGAGAACAATGAAAGGAAGTACCAAATATTGCATCAGGGAACCTTATCAGACCAAGAGTTTGATAATGAGATACCTATGTGGAAATTGTATGTTGATGGCTCCTCATGTTCAATAGGAAGTGGAGCTGGAATAATTCTTAACAGCCCTGATGGATTGGATGTCGAATATGCTCTGTGCTTTTAATTTAAATACTCCAATAATGAGGCCAAAAATGAAGCCATGATCGTGGGCCTCAGTTTGGCAAAAACATTACACGCAGAGCAAGTAACGGTTTTTAGTGATTAACAGTTAATTGTACATCAGATTCTAGGGTTGTACATAGCGAAGAGAGACTTGATGTCAAGATACCATGCCAGAGCTATGGAGATTGTGTCCACCTTTACTACAGTTTGGTTGGTCAGGATACTAAGATTGGAGAATGCCAGGTCTGACGCATTATCTCGGTTAGCCTCAACTACTCGCACCGAGGTACGAAGAAGAATTCCTATCGAGATATTAGAAGAACGAAGCATAGATGAAAATTTACTGGTGAAATTTATTACCTTAGATATGGGGCCATCCTAGATGGATCCCATTAGGGCATACATTGAAGAAGGGGTTGTTCCAACTGACCAACTTGAAGCCAAGAGACTGATGTTTAAAGATGCTCTGTATGTACTAAATAATGGCATTTTGTACAGACGAGGCATCATCGCATGTTTACAAAGATGTGTGCACCCCTCGGAAGTTAAAAACCTGATTGAAGAGGTTCATCAAGGTTCTTGTGGAGCTCATGTGGCAGGATGGACTCTCCTACAGAGGATAACGACATAGGGGTATTATTTACCTATGATAAGAGCTGACTGCACAACCTATGCAAAGAAATGTGCTATGTGCCAGTGTTTCTCTTCTATACGAAGAACCCCCAGGCATTGTTAACACCCATTACATCCCCTTAGCCATTTTCTATGTGGGGTATAGACTTGGTCGGACCTTTGCCGACCACTAAAGGAAGGTTCAAATATCTGGTAGTCGTTGTTGACTATTTCACCAAGTGGGTCGAGGCTGAACCTCTCATTGATATGTCGTATGAAAAGGGTTTACCAGTTTATATGGATGAATATTATTTGCAGGTATGGATTGCCACATGCCTTTATCACAGACCATGGAACCCAATTTGATAATGAGGAATTCGCTGCATATTGTCATCAATCCAATGTTCAGAAGATCCATTTTGCGCCAGGCCACCCACAGAGAAATGGGCAAACTGAAGTGGTGAACATGACTCTACTGAATGGCTTGAAGAAATGACTGGATGAAGCAAAAGGAAATTGGATTAACGAGATACACTCTGTGCTATGGGAATATCACACAACACCCCGAACATCTACTGGAGAATCACCCTACATGCTAGCCTTTGGAAGTGAAGCAGTTATCCCAATTGAATTGGGCCTGCCTACGCATAGGGTACTCAATTTCAACTCTCCTATAAGCGATTTGATGAGACGCTTAGACTTGGACATACTCGAGGAACTTCGAGAAGATGCATCTATCAGGAAAGCAGCCTACCAATAGAGAACAACCATGTTCTACAACAAAAGAGTGAAGAAATGTGAACTTAAGGAGGAGGATTATGTGCTCAAGAAGGTTATTCATAAGCATAACAAGCTAGAGGATAACTGGCATGGGCGCTACCAAGTACCTACAGTTGTTCACCCTGGGACTTACATACTATAAACTTTAGAGGGGGAAGGATTTAAAATGCATGGAATGCAGAGCATTTGCGTAAGTATTACCAGTAATACAAATCTACATGTACACATTTCTCTTTACATGAATAAAAGTGTTGGCTTTTCCATATTCTTTTTTTTTTGTTGGAGTACTAGTGCTACACACTACATCAATTTCGACTGATCAACATCAGCAACCATCAACTAATGTTTGTCGCATTCAACTACCACTAACTCCGGTTGGTGGGCACCAATAAATTTGACCAACAAAGTTGTCATAACAATCATACAATGCAAAGCCTGTTTGATCACGGATGATCTTAAGAGATATCCCAAACTAGACAAAAAGATGGGTGACCTCACGGGGCATCTACTGTCTAGGCGCCAAGGTAATCCCAACGCAGTTACTACAACTAAGCAGGAATATGGGAGGAAAATCACCCCATTGCTTAGGGACAAAAAGGTGATAAGTCACTACAACTAGGAATAAAATGGGGCAAGCTCCATTGTCTAGGCAAAATAGGACAAATTGTCTCTCTATCTATCTATCTATCTATCTCTCTCTCTCTCTCTCTCTCTCTCTATATATATATATATATATATATATATATATATATATATATATATATATATATATATATATATATATATATATATATATACATTCATCAACCAAAAACGGGAAACACATCTCACAAAGTACTTCCAAGGAAAGAGCACTTACATAAAGACCAATTTGTATTCATTAAGACTACATTTTGATTCATTAATTACAAATTTCCTATTCTATGGGTTTCTTTCCCTTTGATTTTGACACAGGTTCCATCCCGGATGGAGGGTCATCTAATGCATAAGGAGAATTGATAAAGTTCATATCTTGTAGAATTCTGACGTTGCTCGAACATGGTCGATTAAGCAAATATTGAGGATGAGATATCTCAAACTATGAATAAAGCTGGTAATCGCCAAGATACCTAGAGATCAAACACCAAGGAATGGCACGAGCTGGAATCCATCTGACATCGAGTTTGAAGGGAGGAACCAGCAAGTCAAGTAATCCAGGCTCACACCAATCCCACAAAGATAGTCCTCGATCAACTTTCATTACACAGAAGGAATTCAACCATCACTGTTTGTATCCCTCATTGTTGGATTATTGCAACCAAGCATCGAGATGACATAAAGCTTCATTGTATCCCGCCATCCATAACTCCCTAGGCTGTTTGTAAAATTGATAAGTCAATCTCTTAAGTTGCTCGTGGATCTTCTTCACTAATATTTCTTTACTTTCTAGTGTAGAGCTTTAGTTGGAGAGTAGGTTAGTAAGACTCTAAATTTTTTTAGACATTTCTGCCAAGGCTTGATTTTTCATTGTCAATTGAACGACTTTATTTTCCAAAGCCAATTGGGTACTCATCTCTTCAATATTAATCCGACCAGCCCTTTCTCGTCCACGGGTAGAAGGACTCGCTCTGCCACGAGTAGATGGGGTAGATCCGATTCGTTTCAAAATCTCCAACTCCTCTCTCAAGGCAGTATTTTCGATTTCTAAAAAGGAAAAGCCTTCATCATTAGCTGGAACTAAGTCTCCCGAAGAAGATGAGGTAGAAGATCTGAGTTGCTTCACTTCCTCTTGCAATGCAATATCTTTTTGCTCTAGCAGCTTGTCAATATTCCTGTGCTCTTCGATCTCAAGCTTCAGTACACTTTCCTTTTTCTCATGGGCAAACACAAACTTGTCATAGCCCCTATCAGGACTCAACTATTGGTATTTTTTCTCATAACCTTTGTGTAAGAGTGCAGTGCTTCTTTTGTGTTAAAGTTAAAGTTCTTCGATCATCCCTTGAAGGTCTTTTATCATTTTGTAATAAGCCATGTTGTTAGCCACGACATGATCAAGTAGACACTTCAAGTTTTGGTATGCATCAACTTCTTGCTCAGAAGCATCAAGTCCAAAGATATCAATTATTTGAGCCTTAGTAAATCTGCATGACCCACTTTGAAGTAATCATTACATTTTTTCATCAACTCAGTGTCATGAGCTGATAAGAGTTCCATCCTGGCAATAAACTAGCAAAGATAAATAAAAACACATCAACAATGATACAGACAAGAACAAGTCAAGGAGATATTCAGAGTAGAAGACAACAACCCATTTTATTTATTATAAGAAGAAAGATTACAACCAAAGTTATAAGAAAGTGAAGAAAAGCAGAAGAACAACATAAATAAGGAGCCTAAAAATGCTACACCTTCTCCTTATTTCCTATAACATCATCAGCAGGTTTGGATGAAGAAGTTGGTTTCTCGGGAGGCATTTGATGTTGCTCGGTAGAGGTTGATGCTTGCTGAACTTGCTCGGAGGGTTGAGGAACATTAGCAACAGGGACTTGTTCCACTATCATCAAGGAAGACTCCTCAGATGCAGCTTCATCTTCGTCTTCTTCGTTAATAGTAGGAGGAGGGCCATGAGTGTGTTTTTGGAACAACTTTAAATCATCCGCAACATTCAACTCTCTTAATGCTGCGACCCATCCGTCCCTGAAGTACTTCAGACTTGCGTATTCCATCTGTCAAGTAATCGAGGTTAAGGCTCTATTCCACCCCTTATCCCAACCATAGCTAAACGATTTCTTCACTGCGGCCTTTATCTTCATCTTCTCAGAAGAAGCACGTTCCTCGGTAAGCCTCACCTTATCCTCAAGGTCTTTCTTACGCCGTTCAGCCTCTTCAAGCTTGCCATTAGTTTATTTCTTGCTAGAAACGGTGACCTTCAATTTTTCCTCCAACACCTTGGAGGCATTTATAACTTGGTCACGAGCTGACTCTACAGTAAAAACTTCTTTCCTAAGGCATCCTTATCTTCATCGTATTTCTTATGGGCATCTTTCAAGGCTTGAGACAACCCAGGAAAAGATTCTTCAATCCCACTGGATGAGGTTGAAGCCTTGATAGCCTCATCTCTCTCCAGGATACTATTAAAGCACATCATAAACTGGAAACAAGAAATGAAGCTCAAATTAAAATATAAATACAGTATATGGAAATAAGTGTTAGCAATAATGATACTTACGAACGCGATATGTTTGGCCGCAAAATCAATGACCTTCTCCCATGAAAGGGAACCCCCAGCATCTCGATAATCCGGAATGTTCCAAGACTTGATCAAATCCATGATCGAGCTCGGGTTATTAAAAGATGGAGCGTTAGTCCCCGAGGAAGGACCCTCAATATCAGAAGGTCGAGCAACAGTTTCTACAGGTCTCTCTACAAGACCTCTCCTCAATCTCCTTAGAGGAGCAACTTCAATCAAAGGTGCTGCCTTTTCTATTGCAATAACAACACCTTCAATCAAAGGTGATGCCTCTTTTGGGACAACAGAAGGTTTCTTATTGAGTTCCTTGACAAGTGAAATTTTTCCTTTCGAGGAAATACCATCCACTTTCTTTGTACCTTCAACTGGGATATCCCATTTGCTCTTCTTTTCCCCTTAAATATCACGATTATCCTTGGCGAAAAACACAAGCATTCTCCTCTTCCTCATCATCCAATCATCAATAGATGCACCCAAATCAGAAGAAGGCTCTTCGACACTTGCTTGAGATGCTAGTACTTAATAAAGATCGATAACCACAGGAGGGGCAAGAGGGTGAGCAATGAAAGAAGAGGTGGTATTTTTGTATCATAGAAAATAAGAAAAAACTCTAACGTGATCCCCGTTAACTGATTGATGCAAACCCCAAATGATTTTAAAAGCCTTTATATTAATATCGCTCTCTTTTGGGGGATTTCTTTTGTTATCAACTGCAAAAGAAAATATAAATATCAGTGATGCATTTTATCAAACATAAACAGAGCTAAATCAAATCATTGAAAACAACCTATCCCATTGCCATAAAGTGGACACCTGAGACCTTAGTACACATCATTTCCTTTTAATGGAGGGTGTTGCCAATTTTTCATCACAACCTCATAATCAAAATAGTCCCTATTAGCATCGGGAAGATTGATTACTAAAGCTCTAATGGAAAACCTAGTTTTTAAATAAAATGTGGTATCACTGGCAACCCATTTATAATAAAATATAATTTCAGGGATTCCTAGACGAGTCCCATGAATCTGGTTTAATCTATGTACACCACTACCCTCCATGTATTTGGAGCTACTCTTGCATGAACAACATCAAAATATTGGCAAAACTCCAAACACAAGGGATTAGGCGGAAAAGAAAAGCCACATTCAGCTATGAAAAGTGAGGGAAACCAGTGCCCCTCAGCCAGAGAAACTAAATCAGATGGAGAAGGAGGTTCTTCTAGAATAACCCAAGAGGGAATTGCAAAATCTGCTCGAAATTTATCCAAATATTCGAAAAGATAAACCATGATGACTAAAGCAAAGAAAGAAGAAGGAATAAATTCTTGCAGAGAATTTAGAAATATGCTAAGGCGGATGATGGAAAGAACGATAGTATCAAAATGGAGTGAGAAAACACAGAGTTTAGAAATCTGGAAGTGAAAAGTAGATGACGATTCTCTTCCTATCGCTTTTAAATGTCTTGCATCAGGAAGTAGGAAAATAAATGATTACTAGAAAAGACGATTGCATTTCTGACGGCTAAAAGATAACCAAAGACACAAATACCCAAGCGTCTGGCGGAGATTCAAAATATTTACAAATTTTCCATTTCATGCTCAAATGACGAGACTAGAGGAAAAGATCATAAGTGTTGGAGATCTGTAAGTAATCATTGCATAAAAAGGTGTTCGAGCAACTTCCGAATAAAATATTCCGCACTCTCATATTAAAACTCAACTGTATAACATTGGGGCTTCTGTTGATACGAAAATTAATCAGCAGACGTGGACCAATTGTATAAAGACACACATCATCTTACGTGGCAAATAAATGTACCCCCCGTGTTACCTAGCACGCCGAACTACTCAGCGTCCCGAGCTACAGGGTATGCCGAGATACATAGCCTATCGAGGTACTCAGCGTGCCGAGCATCCGGACAGGAAGATCAAGCGATGACTTCACATTGACTGAACCTTGGGTTTAATTAACATTCTTATTGTATAGATGTATAGGTCTATTAAACAATGACAGCTTGTCTATTCATACTGATAGCCCCAAGGCTATAAATACATTATAACACTCTCCATAAGCGGGTAATTAATCTCTTTTAATCGTCATCGAGATTAAGGCACATATCGGCAATACAAGAACAGTGGACGTAGGCCATTCTCATTTGGATGAACCACTTTAAAAATCTATTGTCTTATTTTCTTTATTCGTTTTTATCTGTGATTAATTAATTAGATCGAATCTAGTTTTTTACATTAATGATAATGGTCCCGAAAACCAAAGGACAGAATGTCTTTATATGTCCAGGAATTTACACTTGTACATAATAAATGAGACTATTAATCTTCTAAGGCACGTGAGGAATGTCTCTTAATAATTCCCATGTGAATGACCTTTCTTCTTCTTGATGATTTATCTTCTTTAGTTGGTTGGCTGGTATGTCGGCTGAGTAGTTCTAAAGTCGACCAAGTATAAATAAAGAGGTGAGGTGTATACTCATAAGGATAGGTGTCCTAATATCATAGGTCCATATGGCATGAATAATTTGACCCACAACATGGATCTTTCTCATAAATGTGACACTACATTTATATTTGGGTGCGTTTTACTATGAATGGACCCTTCAAGTTTTGTACAAACTTGTATTCTACATGTCCTCTTATATGATGAGTTTAATGCCCATGGCTTTTCCCTGTTAGGTTGTGGGGTTAATTCACTTGATGTCATATACAGGACATTTAAAAACAATTGAGTAGGGAAAGATTAATATACCTAAACTTTAAGAGACCTCAACCTGACTCTTAGCATTGGTAAAATTAACCATTCATCATAATAATAAAACATAATTTCAAGAGGGTCTTTCTTAAAATGTAGATTCTTTTAAATAAGCAACATGAGTCTTTAATACATGTATAACATAATATCTTAGTTCCATACAAACCTCTTTAGAAATTATTAGAAACTAAATAAGGGGATAATATCAACAAAGTATGAAGTCTCTAAATTTATGTATGCTATAACTAAAATATACTCTAGCTCTCAAAATCATCATATCCTTTGTTAAATCTATTAATATTCTTGGTTTCTAAGCCTATAATTGGCTACTCACCCCAAGGAAAACAAGGAGTATAAATGGATGATCTCAATTAGCCTAGTAGGGGGTAAACAAAATGTTCTCAGCCTACTAGACATTGTTAATAGAGAAACATATATACTAACAAAGCTATGAAAACCAATATAGATGAAGATAATTTACAATAAGAATATCTTGTAAGGAAAACATGTGTTCTATTCCTAACCCCTCAGAATACTCTGATGTCCCAAGTATTAATCTCCCCAAGTCCACCACTCCTTGGCTTCCCCCAAGAATCAATCTCCTCGAGTCCCCCACTCTTATTTAGTGATCCTGGGGTGAACTAAAAGGGGTTAGGAATGACCTCCTTCTAATACCTCAGTTTTTATTTTATCTTTCCATGGAACATAAATCCTCATCCCAAAGTGTAAGGCTCCTCGGTCATTTATTCTAAAAGCTGAGTTTTATCCTCCTTTTATTTATTTGTAGATGTTCTGAGATCGGGATCCTTGAACTAGGCAACCCTTATTCTCCCAATAAAGCTATGCTCCATAGTGAGGGCGCTTAAGCATCCGCGGCCACTGTGGATAAATACTTATATCCCATTGACCCCAAATATATTATAATGTATCTTATTTAGTAACCCTTATGGTGTTAAGGTAACCCTTTCTACTTAGGGCATCATCCACCACATTTGTCTTCCTGGGGTGATACTTAATCACACAATTGTAATCCTTAATCAATTCCATCCACCTCGTTTGTCTCATGTTTATATATCTTTGGGTAAAAATATAGGTTAGACTCATATGATCTATGAAGATTTCACAAGTCTCTCCATATAACTAATATCTCAAAATTTTTAAGGCAAAGACCACATCCTCCAATTCTAGATCATGGGTGGGATAATTTTACTCTACATAACTATCTAGAATAGTAAGCAATAACCTTCCCATTCTGCATTAAAACAAAACCCATGGCATGATATGAAACATCATTGTAGATCACATAGGCTCCTCCTTCTGTTATAAAAGTTGAAATGGGTGTGGCCGCTAATTTTTCCTTCAAATTCTGGAAACTCTCTTCGCACTCCATGGACCAAATGAACTTTATGTCCTAATGTGGTACTAGGTCAGCATCATGAAAATCTTGGAAAATCCTTCCACAAATCTTCTATAAATCCGCGACCTAACAAGTCCTCTAACTGTTCCTTTAGTTATTTTAACTCCACAGGAACCATCCTATTTGGTTCCTTTGAAATAGATGCGACCTTAGGTATAAGGTCGATGTTAAACTCAATTTCTATATTGGTGGACAATCCAAGAAGTTATTTGGGGAAAACATCCTCAAGGTCCACGACTACTGGAACATCTCTTAAAACATTCATGAGATTATCACTATTTTTAACATGTGCTATATATTCTCTACATCCACCCTTAAATATTTTCCTAGCTCTCTAAGTTAATACCATCAAAGTCTTCTTACTTGGTTTATTTCCTCTAAAACTTATCTCCTCTTCTCCAGGTTTACAAAATAGGGTCTCATTCCTAGCATAATTATCTTACAGAAGTGGGTGGATAGACAATCCATTCTTAAGATCACATTGAAGTCTTCCATCTTAAAGGGAATTAAATCAATTTCAAAATTTTGCTCTCATATTTTCATGGCACATCCTCCAATGATGGTCACATCCCCTACCAAAACTCCTACATGGGTGGCAATCACTACCTGGGGGTTTAAAGTTCGGGGCCTCACCTTTATCCTTTGTGTAAAAGTAGTAGATAAAAAAGAGTGTGTGGCTCCGAAATTAAAGAATGTTTTAGCATTTCCATCATCAATAGTAATATTATATGCTATAACGTCCTCGAACTTCTCAACATCTTTTGTATTCACAATAAAAACTCTCCTTAGAGCCCACACCTTCTCTTGATCCTTCTTCGATAATCTGCATTCCTTAGCCTTGTGCATGGTTTGCCACAATTATAACAGCTCATCCCTAAAGGTCAACTCTTAGCAAAGTTTCCTTCCGTTCCTCACTTGAATCAAGCGACAACCGTTGTATTAACCTTCTCAAAATGTCTCTTCTCTCCATCCCCTTCATTTAGCTATGTTATCTAAGCTTATTACTGAGGCTTATCCCCCTTTGTTCCCTCATATATTCACTTCCTCTTTACTCACTTAGATTTCATCAATTCTTTGAAATTAGGTTTCCTGAAGTATGATACCTCCACCAATTCAGTGTATGTCCTTAGCCTCAACCCAATAACCCTGTAGTGAAGTCCATGTTTCAATCCTCTTTCAAACTTATGGTCCCTTTTATTTCTTAAGCAAAAAGTGTTTAAAGGATGACAAAAATAATTTCTATTTTTATGAAAACCCTTTTTCAATTTTTAGTTTGCACCCAGTTGTGAATTAATTTTAACTTAACCAAATTTTATCTTGATTAATCCTAAACACCCATTAAGTGATTAAATCAAGTAAAAGAAAGTATGAATACTCACAACACCGAATGTACAAGTAAAACCACAATGGGAAAAAATCTTGGACGGATAAAGCCAGACAATCACTATCAATGTGGAATTATAATGAACAGAATAAGTCTTACTCAATCACCTGATCCCCACGAGACTTGATGCTCTTCTGATCTTCAACCACTACTTTCACGGGGCCCCTGCAGAATGTCCTTCTTCCACGGTACTTATCCACAACACACGCATCCACGTATGTCTCGATGTATACCGTTATGGCTTGTAACGTCTAAGATGTTGAAACCGGATTCTACCGAATCTTTAATGCAAAACTAGCATTGTTCAAGTGTAGAACAACTCTTCTTGGTGCCACAAATATCACTATAGCATATATTAATGATAACTCATATATTTGAAACTCTAAGGATGTATTTACTTTGGAAAAACTTAGAAAACTTGTGTGGAGAAACGTATTGGTTCGTAAACAGTTTTTCCAGAATGCACACTTATAAAATCTGATGGAAACACGCCTATATTTTTTTCCCAAGGTAGTGGCTTGCTCGAACGATAGAAGTTATCGCTCGAACGAGATGACCATGTCGTTCGAACGACAGTGGCATCTCGCTTGAACGACAATGAATGTCTTTTGAGCCACGCGCGAATTAGAGTCCCAATAAAACTCTTCTCTAATCCATCCTTATCAGATTTAAACAAAGTTTAAAACATTTCATACACTTATAAAACATTTATTTAACAAAATAGCATCCTTATCTTTATAAAAATTAAATTTTGAGTCTCATTAAGTTTACGCATTCATACCTGAGTGACTTCCGAAATCAATTGAACTTTAAAGACGAATAAACTTGCACCAATTAAACTTTGGCATAAATAATTCTTTGAAGCTTTTCCGCAACATCTTTGATTAAACTTCACCACGTCATAGTCTATGTGGGATCGTGACAATAAAAATACGACCCATGACTCAAACGTGTTTTGTTCCGAGAATAAGTCAAAACTATACAATGGACTCTATTGGAAATTTGTCCTTACAAATGTACCCCTTTGACTATTCTAGGACAAAACCAATAGTGAAATGTCTCTAAATAAATGATGCCTAAATCCCATCCCATAAACCTAAAAAATAAAAAATAGAGGATAAGACTAGTAAACAATGGACCGAAAAGAATGAAATTGTCTCTGAATGTCTGAATGCGATGTAGACCTGCAATCTCGAATCTCTTTAAGCATATCTACACATATGAAATATACAAATAACTAGTGAAGTATGGAGGAATAAATGATATAAATCATAATGAAATATGTGAGCAAAATATTATGATATCAATTTGAAACAAAACAACTTTTAAATTCAGATATCAAATATGCGCATAAACAAAATACCAATGTAGATACAAATGTATGCAACAAATAAACACCGTGCTCAATAAAAATCTCCCCCGACATCATATACATCTCTCCCCCTTTTTGTCTCGAATAGACAACTTGGTGAAAAGATAAACATATCTAGTATGAGATACATCAATGAAATATATCTAGATATCAACGAAACCAGCTAATAATGATCAACAAAATCAAATTCGTAGCTATCACATAGTAATCACATAAATTAATAAGCATTCTATGCAGGTGTGACTGAATGAACTCAATGCAGCAAATAATGATCAATATGAATCCGCATATAACAAATTTTCCACAAGCAACTCAGCAGTACCAAAAATGTCACACATATGCAGAAAGGTACTGAAACCGAATGAATTGCAAAAACCTAGTTGTCGTTCGAATGATAAAGTGGCATTGCTTGAATGATAACTTCGCGTGACATATAGATGTCGCTCGAACGAGAAACTGAAAATTACAGTTCTAGCTCAAAAGATTAAACAGTTTTGCCTAGTGAAAGTTTTTTGCAAAAAACTAACTGGAAGGTGCTCAAAACTGTAAAACAATACTTAAACAATTGCTAAACTAAGAAAACACAAAACAACCAAATGTGAGTTACATGCTAACATAGAACCGATTGCTCAAACATGAACATGGAATGTATCGGTGTGAACTACAACAAATGAATCCCAATTCCAACACATCGAAATGATCAAGAAGCTCTAATTAATAACTAAAATCATGAAACTTTATTTTAGCCATATGTGACAATCAAAGTGTGAGTTAAATGAACTAAACCGTCAAACATGCACATAAATTCAGAATTTTGATGATTTTACAAACAATAGCATCATGGCACTATTTCTCAGTGTTAAGATTCGTGGTGAAAACCCGTTTAATTCATCCATCAAAAACTCCCTCAAATATATCATATTATCTTTGAATGAACATAAACTAAGTGGCCCATATTTTGGCATATGATTATTTTATTGCCTTTATTTTTATGGGCTCTCTTAAACAGTGGCTTTCACAACGAGTCAATTTTACACCCTCGTATCCCTTTCTCGTGAACACTCATCATTTTTCAATTACAATCCTCAAAGTAAACGGTTCTTACATGCACTCCTCCTCCTTATGTCTACTTACGTATTGATGACAAAATTGAGATAAGAAAGTATCACCGAACTCAAATATGAAAGAGATGTCAAACATCCATATAAACTCGTGCATGTGTGCAAAGATGGCATATATACAAATTCGAATCAAAATGCATATCAACTTCGAAACAACCCGATAATACAACGGTTAAGATCATTCTAAGCATAAATAATTATGACCAAATGTCATAGCCACAAGGATAATGGAAGGAAGGGGGTTTAAGCACACCAATATGCCACATCAAACATGTAAACTAAAAAATGAAAATCTTTTTGTATTAATAACATATTTTGACTCAAATAAATTGCAAAATCTTTTTGTATTTTCTCAAAAATATACTAAACCAAAAATATTTTTGTATTTTTCAAATAAGACTCAATAAAAGAAAAATGTAATACAAAATGATATACATGTCATAACACTAGCAAGATATAAATCATGATGCAAAGACTAGTGTATGACAAACATGGTAACACAATAATCCTTTAGATTTCGCATGGGAAGAATCAAGTGCAACCAAATGAGAACCACGAAGTTTTAGTCTAAAGTCACTAAATTCGATTTCCTAACCCAAGTAGGTGTAACATGACGAACGGAAGTTTTGGGAATCGAAACGACTTTATTTCTAAACTTCCTATGAGCATTCCTAAGCTCATAGAAAAAACGTCGAAGGTGATCTTTCCTACCGCAATGTGTGCAAGTGTAAAGATAGTGAGAATGATAACCAAAATGTCGACCCCTCCTCATGTTCCTAGTGGGCTCGCTCACACAGTTGATATTGGCTTTGGGAATGGGAACAACATCATCGTAGACTATACGACACCTATCACTTTTGAGTTGGACGGTGCCTAACATCCTATCCAACTTTTTTGACCTACATTCCAAGTCAAACTTAACCTTACTTGAGTCTTTCAACTTCTCCTCCAACTCACAAATCCTAAACTCAAGTACACGCCTAAACTCCTCAAACTCTAGCAACTTCTTTTTCAAAGTCTCCATCAAACCACGAAAATTATCTCTCTTTTTATCAACATGCTCTAGCTTCTCCCTAAGCTTTTTCTCCCATGCCCTAAGATCCTCAATTAAAGCATCATTATTTTCTATGGCATGCTCATTCAACCTAGTTTGCAATTTAGAGTTAGCCTTTTTTTTTACTTTCACCGCCTCACATACAACTCATTAAATGCAACTTGCAATTCTTTCACATCAACCTCCTTGTCCTTGCTAACTTCTCCATCACTCGCTAGGGATTCAATGACCTCGGAAGTGTCATGCACATGAGAATCTTCGTGGGAAGATTTATCATCGTCACTCACATGAAATGCTAAGAAAGAAACAAACTTGCTCTCATTGGGGGAACTCTCTCCCTCTTCCGGTTCACTATCACTTAAGGAGGAACTATATGGTATAAGTTTCTTTCCCTCTTTCTTAAGTCTAATGCGACACTCGACAACTTTATGACCATACCCCTCAAACCCAAAACACCTATCTGACTCAACCCTATTAAATTTATCACTCTTATCTTTAGGAGTGGAATCTACCTTGTTGTTCTTGGATTTCTCAAACTTTTTAGCATCTTTGGATTTCTTTTGAAACTTAAGAATTTTTTTGAACTTTTTAGCCAACAAGGCGACATCCGCAAAATCGAAATCAGAATTGTCATCCGAAACTTTAGTTCCCTCCTTCTGGGCTTTCAAAGCAATGCCCTTTTCTTTCTTTGGAACTTTCTTGGAGGTAAACATATAGAGTTACTAGGTTTGTAAGCTAAAATTATCACATATGGCTTAAATAAAGTTCCATGATTTATAGCTATCAATTAGAGCTTTTTGATCATTTTCATGTGTTGGAATTGTGATTCATTTGTTATAGTTGACGCCCATATATTCCATGTTCATGTTTGAGCACATCGGTAATATGTTATCATGTTAGTCATATGTGTTTGTTTTGAGTTTTCTTTGTTTAGTTGGTGTTTTTCTACTGTTTTGCAATTTTGATCCCCTTTTAGTTAGAATTTTCACGAATGTTTTTCACTAGGAAACACTATTTAATATTTCTAGGAAACGGTGTAAGTTTGATCTGCTCGTTCGATCGAGATCCCTTGTCGTGAGAAGCTATAGTTCTAACGACATAGTTTATCGTTTGAGCGACGTTTGATATCGTTCAAATGACATCTGATATCTTTGAAACAACGTCCCTGGCTCGTTCGAGTGACATCGAAAATTTTGTAACTTCCACTTTTTCAGTACCCTGGTGTATATTGTTTTCATTATGGTACTGGGTTACTTCTGGACATTCTGTTTATGCATTCTTCTTTTAGAGATCTAATATTTATGTTGCATTAGTTAGTTTAATCACACTAGCTTGGATTTGATATATTTTTTGTGCGATTCACTGTTTGCTAGATACTGATTTGACTTTGATTAATCATATTTTTCCGGTTGTTTCATGGTTATCTAGCTATTCTTCAAGTTGATATAATCAAACTGGTATTAGTTTATGCTAGATTTGTTTATCTTTTTATCGGATTGTCTATTCGAGACAAAAAGCGGGAGAGATGTATGTGATGTAGGGGGAGTAGATGTCTGTGATGTAGGGGGAGTTTTGTGAGTCTCATATTTGTATTCAAAGTGCTATCATTATTATACAAAGTGGTTTCATATTTACTCACATAATAAATGATTCTGATTTGTGTTTTCATATTGATTTATATCATTTGTTCCTCAATATGTCACTGGGTATTTGTCTGTTTTATGTTTATAGGTATGCTTAAAGATATTGGAGATTTCAAGTCTATATCACATACAGACATTCAAGATAGTTTAATGTTTTCCATTCCATCGTTTATGAGTCTTATCCTGTACTGATGATGTAATTTTATTTTTGGATTTTATGGGATGGGTTTTAGGCGTCATATGGATTGATGGCCCGACTTAAACATTTCACTATTGGTTTTGTCCCGAAATAGTCAAAGGGGGATATTTGTAAGGACCAAATTTCCAAATTGAGTCCATGTATAGTTTTGACTTATTCTCGGAACAAAACATGTTTGAGTCATAGGTGGATTTTTATTGTCCAATCCCACACAGACTATGACATGTCAAAGATTAATTAATAATGTTGCGGCAAAGCTTCAAGGAATTAATTATGTCAAAGTTTAATTGGTGAAAAATTTCTCGTCTTCAAAGTTTAATTGCATTCCGAGATCACTCACGTATGAATGCATAATGTTAATAAAACTCGAAATTTTATTTTGTAAAAATAAGGATGTTATTTTTAAAAGAAAATGTTTTTTTAAATGTTTTAAAAGTTTTTTACTTGTTTACACTTCGTTTAGAGCTGATAAGGACGGATTATTGTTTGATTTAGTTTGAAATCTAATCTGGGCACTGTCTTTCAAACTACATACAATGTAGTTCGAACGAGAGCTGTTGTCGTTAAAAATATGTAGTATCTCGCTCGAACGAGAGATGCCACCACCTTAAAATAATTATAAATAGGTTGTTCCTTATTTCTCAAAGTGCGTGCAGTATGCAAAATATTTTACAATACATAGAGTTTTCTACACAATGTTTTTAAGTGTTTTCACTATAAAACAACCTTAGAGTTTTACAAAGAATTGAGTTATCATTACCATATGTTTATACCATATTTGTTGCACCAAGTTGGCTTTGTTCAACACTTGATCATTTCTAATTTTGGGGTGGAGAAGCGAAGAAGGTTACTTTTATGTTCACATCGTAGATGACACAAAGCTATATCGGTGGATACCGAGGCATTCGTGGAGGTGACTGCTATGGACGAGCGCCATAGAAGAAGGTTACTTTCTACGTGGGCACTGTGAAGATTGGTAGAAGATCAGAGGAGCGTCAAGTCTCGTGGGTGGATCGAGTCATTGTATAAGATTATTGTCTGACTTTGTAAAACCACTGTCATAGTGATTGCCTGGCCTGGGTTGTTCGATTTTTTTCCCCGATTGGGTTTTTCCTTGTATGTCGGCGTTGTGAGCAGTCCTTTACTTTATTTTACTTGCTTTAATTACTAGTTGCATGCTTAGGGTTAAAGAGTTTTTTTAAAAAGATAAAATTGTTTTGTATTTATCCTTGACTTAATTCCGCTCAAGTAAAAGTTTTTGTTTAAAGTTATATTCGCGGACCTACATCTTCTAAGCTTGTTACTGAGGCTTATATCCCTCTATTCCCTTATATATTCCCTTCGTCTTTTATCCCTTAGCTTTTATCAATTCTTCAAAATCTAGTTCCATGATCTGAGCTACCTCCCCCAATTCAGCGTATGTACCTAGCCTCAACCCAATAACGCTGCAATGAAGTCCACATTCCAATCCCTTTTCAAACTTCATGGCCTTCCATTCCTTGGTATTAACAATATAAGGGGAAAAGTGTGATAATTCCACGAACTTGGCCTTATATTCTTCCATGGACAGTGTACCTTGAGTTTACTCCAGAAATTCCACTTCGAACTTCTCCTTGGCCGTGATAGGGAAGTATTTCTCAAGGGATACTTCCTTGAACTTTTCCCAAAAAATGGTCGTGGCCTCACCTCCAAGTTGTGTTCTCCTGACCATCGCCTACCCATAATCAACCTCAGCCTTAAATATCAATGAGGCAAATGACAACATTTGTTCCTCCGTGCTATTTTTCACCTCAAAGATCTTCTCAATCTTCCTTATCTAAGCATCAACCTTCAATGGGCGACCAAACTTCTTAAAGTTCACAATGGTGCAACCAATAGGCCTTTCCTTAGTCGTTCTTGCTTCCATAGCCCTGGCTAGGGCTTCTGCAAACCAAACCACCATTTTCACTCTTTACCCATTAGACTTTTTATTAGGGATAGCAGGTCATGTGACAATGACATTGTTAGCCATGGTTCCCTTAACTCCTCACTGATAACCTCTTTCCATCACTTCATACCAAGAATCATACACCTATAAGTCTCATATCCTATTACGAGATTCCTAAGCATAAGTCTACCTATAATATTTCTCTATTCCTCCATAGTTTCCAGAAAAGAATTCTCGAATACCATTTGTAATGCCCGCGGTCTTGCCTTATTAGGCCACGGGGTTAACTCACTTAATCTCACATTGTAGACATTTAAAAAACTTTGAGCAGTGAAAGCTTAACATGTTTCGCCGTTTAAGAGACCTCGTCCTTCCTATCAGAGTTTGTAGAAATTATCCATTCATCACAATAATAAGCCATAATTTAAAGAGGATCATTGTTTAATAATATTTTTTCCGAAGACAGTAGTAGAAGTCTTTAATATATGCATAACATAATCTTTTAGTTCCACCCATTCCTCTTTATAATGTAATAAAAACTAAACAATGGGATAATCATAATTACGTATGAAGTCCCTAAATCTATGTATGATCCAACTTAAATATAGTCTAGCTCTCAAAATCGTTATATCCTCTACAACCTCTAATAATCACTATGGCCTATAATCCTATCCTTGGCCACTTATCCTAAGGAAAACTAATAGTGTAAAGGGATGAACTCAAATAGCCTAGTAAGGCCTGAATCAAATGTCCACGACCCACCTTCCACTGTTAGTATTCACAAAGAAACATATATACTAACAAAGCAATGAAAACCAATCCAGATTAAGATAATTTATAACCAAAATATATATGAAGGAAAGGATATGTTTTATTTTCATCCCCTGAGAATACTTTGATGTCCCAAGGCTCAATGTCCCATGGTCCATCACTTTCCGGCTTCTCCCAAGGCTCAATCTCCATTTGTTAGCCCTATAGTCTATGACCTTTATTTATTTCCTTGGGCCTTTCAATCTCCACATCCTTATTCTAGGATTCTATTCACCCAGTCATTTATAGGTTGTAGCCTGCTCTCCTTCCTGATTCCAAGATGAGAGATCCACGATCTATTATTAAATCCACATTCATAGTCGAGTTCTATTGAGGTGTAAGCCCCATAACTATTCTAGTCTCATTATCCCCTAAGACTAGCCATTTTAACTTCAAGTACAAAGAAAGAGACCATCTTTAGACATGATGCCTCGGCTTGGCGCAATAATTATGTGACTTCAGAACTGAAATCCAATAAAATAATGCTCAAGTTAGGCCTAATAGTATACTACATATGTCCGTAGCCTCAATCGTCGGAGTTAGAACTTTAAATCTTCAAACAATAAGGGAAATTTGGTAAAATGGAGGTTTTGAACCCAAATTAACTCATTACCTAGAATTCCAAAGATTTAAATGTATAGAACCCTAAAAAGGCCTTATAAGAACAATATAAATATCTTTAAAAATCTATCATACCTCAAAGAACTATACTCCAAAGCCAATCCAGATAATAAAACGTAATAATTAGGATATGGGGTGAGTGGTGAAAGTTCATGGACATCAAGCATAGATGAATAGTAAAACTTCATGGTCTTTAAACCCAAAAACAACTATAATAAATTATTAAACTCCATGGCCTTTAAAGATAGAAAACACAAGGGCTCATCTCATTCAATGAAAACAAAGAAACTAGGTTTTACATAAGGAAAAAGAGGAAGAGGACGGGTCCCTCACCTAAAGGACCTAGTCCAATGAATAGTAAAAGTTCGCCGCTTTTAACTACATCTTTCTCGATGATGAACAGTATGCCTCCACGACCCTTTTTTGGTAGCAATTCCTTCTTTCGTTGATATCTCATTTTCTCTTTCTAAAGTGTGAAGTAAGGTTTCTAGTTGTTCTCGGAAGTGAGCTAAGGGTTTATATTTATTGTAAATATCGAGGAACCTAAAGTTTCCACTTATGTCCTCTCTTTTCCATAAATACCCCTTCAAACAGGCTTCTAAAATCTTTAATACGTAGTTTGCAAGAATTAACCTAATTGGGCCACGTTATTAACCATATATTGGGACGTCCTCCAGATTTCGAGGTCTACACTCTGTGGACAGGATTCTTACCTTTATTGGTAAGGTTTCTTCGACGGCCAATCTAGGCCTAAGATTGTGGCTCCTACTAAGGTTGCGACCTTTAACTATTTTATGGTCATTAGATTGTGTGGATGATTTTAGAACAAAATATCTTTCATAAATCTCTCTCGGCTTCACCATGGAATTATATGACCATGAGACTTGTTTCATATTAATTTGAAAGTTCTTTTTTATTTGTCACCATGTTCACCTAAAGCCACCAGTTGGACTGCTCTTAAATCTTATAGAAGATGTTGTTGGACTACAATATGTGTTGTCGAGATGTCTACCTGTACTAGCAGTATTTCTTTTATGTCATGCACCTATGAGAATGTCATGAATCCTTTCGTCTTTGCGATTGGATGTTACATACACTCATAATATGATAGGGATCATTTCATAACAAATCTATGGAAAGTCTTCTATCATATTCTTTAAAATATTAACTAGTGTTTTGTTTGTTGTTTCCACATGTACATTGGCCATGGGATACACTACTGAGGAGGTTTTATTGGTTATCATTGGTTAGTTAAGTAATGATCATAATTATGGCATTTAACGTCGATGAAAAATAAATAATGAAAAGAATGTGAGGTAATAATATATAATAAGACTAATCACACCCTTAACTAACATCTAGTCCATATCAATGAAGTGAAAAGATTAAGAGCAAAAAAAACCAACTATATATGTACTGTACCCAACTAGATGAAATCCAGATTCAAAGGATACATGGTTGCAGTTAGTCTATGTAATAAGATGTTAAACGCCTAGGTTGCCATAATAGATGAATTTATCATCAAATTATCACTACTAAAAGAATTGAAGAAAGACATACTTACCAATAATGCTCTTTTTAATAATTTCACAAATAGTTGGTGCATGAATTTGTTTCAAACTTATTGGATATCAATGGTTCAAGTACCTACCAAACAAAGTACAAATATTAAATTTATATAGAATGTAATACATCAATCAAATTAAAACAAACACCGACCCCTACAACGATAATTTTTTGATCATGGGAAAATTGAGTGTTATATAAGGACACTCTCATTGGGCTAGTCTAACAAACAATACAAGAACATTAAATTACTACACTTATGAGGTATAGTTCCAATTAGAGTTTAATTTATTTATCTTCGTAAAGTGTAAAATGTGAATTTTGGGCTTTGGGTTGATTTCAACTAAAAGTATATTATAACAATAACATAAACACTATGGACATACTCGAAAGAAATGGTTTCGTGATATAAAGGATATTTCAATGGTTAAAAACTCATCCACTTAAACTATGACATATATAGAGTGAGACCCAATAATGAAAGATGAAAACTTTAATAAAGAGTATGGAAAAACCAATATGATTTTGATTACAAAAAAGGTTTGAATAATAAAGTATGTGTGATATATTTTATGAAGGCACTATAGTGTAACATTAACACATATTTAACCTAACAAATTCTAGTAATCATCATAACATTAAAAAAAATCCCCAATGGTATGTTCATATTTCTCAACCTAATTATTTACACAGAAACCATAAATAAATAAATAAAGCATGATCAATTTAAAGCCAAAGGGAAGAAATATCACCATAATATAATACCTCAAATGAAATAAAGTTTCAAAATTGCATTAGCGAAGTTTTAGCTATAGATTTAAAAAAAAAGGTAAAAAGGGTATATATATATATATATATATATATATATAGAGAGAGAGAGAGAGAGAGAGAGAGAGAGGCTCCCGTGCACACTAAAGTTTGTACACTAAGTTTGCAAATCATTTTTTTAAAATAACAAAAATATCTTTTTGAGCTGATTTTTTTGTGTGACATTTAAATATTTCAAGAAAACCATATAAAAAAATTAGCTCAATAAAAGGGCTTTTGATATTAAAAAAAATCGGTCAGACTTTCACACCTTTTAATCACTTTAAAATCTGTAAAAGTTTGATCGATTCTTTTAAAATAGCAAAAAATGTTTTTTAGCTGTTTTTTTTATATTGGTTCTTTGAAATGTTTAAATATCATAAAAAAAAAATTAGCTCAAAAATATTTTGTTTAATATTTTAAAAAAAATGATGTGCAAACTTAGTGTGAAAACTTTAGTATGCACAAGAGTCTGCCTCTCTCTCTCTCTCTCTCTCTCTCTCTCTCTATGTATGTATGTATGTATGTATATATATATATATATATATATATATATATATACATACATACATACATAGAGAGAGAGAGAGAGAGAGAGAGATGAACTAAACTACTCCTAAAACTAGTCAAAATGAAGAATAAAAGGAAACTAAACTTAAAGATAGACAAAAGATGATTGTAATCAAGTTATTGTTATTACTTATATAGAAAAATCTCGAAGGTAATGGTCAAAATCGACTTGGTGACTCCCGAAATCAATTTGGACTCCAAAATTGACGTCCAACTAAATACAAGGAAAATCCAGTTGACCCAAAGTTAAATCGATTTTACCCTCGGACAAGGACTTTTGGTCTTTCCGCACTGAAATTGAAACAATCATATCTCCTTCGTTCAGAATTAAATTGATGCACGGTTGAAAGAAAAGCGAAGATAATTTGATGATCAAAATGATATGTTATTGTAAGGACAAATTTCCAATCGAGTACATTTATAGTGTTGTCTTAATTCTGGACAAAGCTAATTGAGTCATGGGTTGGTTATTTATCATATCCTTTCAAGCCTATGACGTTTAAGTTGAAGACGTAGCGACCAAGAGTTTGAAGATTACATCATTGTCGATTTATGCACCAAGATTTTAGGTCATCAACATTTCATTATTTACAAGGTCTCTAAATGTATGAATGCATATAATATATAGAGAGACTCTTGGTTATATTTTGTGGGTGTCTTTTTCATAAAACTTTTTTCATAATAACTTTTTGTTTTTTCTCAGAAAATAATTTTAAATCCATGCATTTAAATTTTATGGTCTTAAAAAGCATTTTTAGATTTTCTGAAATGTAGTCCGAACGACATTTTTTTCGTTCGAACGAGATATCAAACGAGCTTCTAACGACATTCTTCTATTTTTTCGTTAGAAATCTCGTTTGAACGAGAAATCTAACGAGGTTTGGCCTTTTATCTCTATTTTCTTGTTAGTAACTCGTTCGAACCAAGTCGTTAGAATGATATTCAAAAGTCGTTCGAACGACCTAGGCAATTTTTATCAGGTTTTTCCAGTTTTTAAATTTAACCTCCCACTTCCCCACTATCTTTTTGCCAACTTTAATATGTGCGGGAACACATCTTTAACGAGACTTTTCCATACTTTCTAAGTGATCTTGAGAGAAAAAACCTTTATCAAAATGTCTCATTAGTGTTTGTTAATCAAATGATTTAATCTTTAGAACAAAACTAAGTTTTTATACCCATTGTTTGTTTTGATCCAAGTCCTAAATTTATATTTTATTTGAGATCACCATTGTTGGCACCGGGTATTTTTCTCATCCCCAAAAAATAAGTTTTCTATAGAGGAGTCCATTTTGTTGAAGATTCGTGGTGTGCATATGTTGGAAAGGCCTTCGTATGTTGTAACACCCCACGACTTTGGAGACTGAGAAATTAAATTTTTGGGAAGATAAAATTTAATTAAATTGGAGAATTTTAGAATTTGGGAAATGAGGTCCAAAAATAGAAAATATTTGAAAGTATTCCGGATGATGATTTTGAGGGTACCATCGATCCCGGAAGGGTCGAGATAGTCAAAATGACTGTCATTGGGTTTTATTTCGACTCCGAAATATTTTTAAGTCAGTTTGACTCTAATTGGTCTAAACGAGTCATTTAAAGTGTGTATTAACATTTAAAACTGGGTTTGTTGTTTTAAAGGATTTGAGGCTTACGGATGAAGCCTTCTCAAATAGAGAAAGAGAGAAAGAAAAAAGGAAGAAAGAAAGAAGAAGGAAAAGAAGAGAGAGAGGAAGAAAAAGCTTGGGATTTCCGGCCCAACCGCAACATCGAGGATGATCCAACCTCTACAAATCTGAGGCAAGTGTTTAATCTTGCTAAATAGCTATTTGTGTATTTTATTTCATAATTTGTGGGGTAAAGAAATGGATTTTTGGGTATTAACATCAAAACCTAGATTTTTAGGTTTAATCTTGAAATCAATGTTTGAATTGAGATTTAATGACATAGAAATGGTTGGGATCAACTTTGGGTTGGTTAACGGGCTTAAAATCATGATTTGATGAAGTATTGGGGGGTGGAATGAGAAATTTAGGGTTTAGAATTCGTGGGTTTTGAAGAAGCAGATGAACCCTTCAAAAATTGCAGGTCCGAATCGATTCGCCCCCTCAAGCGAATCGATTCGGTTTGGTAAATTGGCAGGTCTGCATTGACCGAATCGATTCGGACCCAAGCCGAATCAATTCGGCCTATTGCAGAAGCCCAGGTCTTTGGGGCCGAATCGATTCGCCTTAGAGGCCGAATCGATTCGCTAGGCCGAATCGATTCGGAATAGGGCCGAATCGATTCGGAAACAGGGCATTTTGAGGTATTTTCTCCATAGTGAATTCAAACCCCTTTTTGCTTGGGTTTATTGATTTGGGGCCTTCTCTTATGATGAAAGAGATATGTTCTTGGAGACACATAAGGGGTTTCTCACACATTAGAATTTTGGGGACTCCTTAGGGTAATTTGGGAGAAATGTATCCATGTATGTATTTGGAGTTATGTATAGAGATTTTGGGGAAACCCTTTGGGATTGAGAATCCTAATTGTAGATTAAAAGTAGGTGTAGATGTGATGTGAGGCTAAGAGCTCTTAGAGAAGTCTCAGACTAGGGTATTCACAAAAGTGATTGAACCATAGTCGAAATCGAGGGAAATGGGATTATTTGATGATTGAAAGAATGAGCTTGAGGCTTATAGACTATTAGTCATATGTATACCGATGGTCAAAACGATTACTAGATTCTTTAATGTACTCTCAGATATAGATGAAATGCATAGGGATGGATTCCTATGCAAACTCTTGGGTGATAGCCCTAATGTTGAATATATATAGGTATAGATATATACACATGGTTTTTGGGAGACTATTCATCATAGGAAAATGATCGAATATGTTTCAAGTATGGAATTATATTCACATATCAAGGTAAATTTAATGGAAATGGTGGTGACGGCTTGTATATTGAGGACTATGTATACTTATAGCCAGGTATATATATATCTTGTACACATGAACGAGAATTGGTTTATATATAGATATGGATATGTGAATATGTGTTGATATATATATATATATCTGTATGTATATAGATATATGGATATCTTTATGTTGTGGACATACATGGTATGGATATTTAAACCGTATACGATGGTTTATTATTTGATCATATGATTGGATCATGTGGATTTTATATATTAGGCATGTAAACAATATATATATACTTAATTGGTTAAGCATACCCAGCTCATGCTATCATTGGGAAGTTGCGCGCGTAGTGGGTGAGCATCATGGCTAGAAAAGCAGGGTGTGGATATTCCCCAGGTCATAGTCGTCCCGTGTGTTACCATATGATATATATATTTTTATTTTGGGATGAGACGTGATGGGTATGTTTCGTCTCACTGCCGGTTTGGAGCTATGACCGCTTCCCGGGACGTCGTGTGCGTGAGTTTACCACGAGATGGGTGTCGTTTAGTCCCACCATGGTGGCCCCAGTTTTGCTACGTGAGCCGGGCACTTGGAAGATGATAGCATTGATGCAGTTTATCGGCGATATATATAGCCGGGTATATTATGTGCATGGCCTTGTACATCATATGTAGTATGTACACTTGGCTATTGGATTGATGATGATATATATACGGTTAGAAATAAATACCTATATATATATATATATTTATATATATATCCTATAGATGAAAGGATATGGACTTTTATGAAGTACATCTTAGATGATTATGGTGTACTAGGTTGATGGGGGTTGATGTATCGCACATAAGGTATTATTTCGATTACATCATCCCAAGGATATTATTGGAGGTTCTTTTATTTTATTTTATTTGTTTTCTTTTTTCTTTTCTTCTTTCTTTCTTTAGTAGTTATAGTTAGTGTAATGGTAGTATTAACTTGTATGCTGAGGATTATGGATCTCTAGGATCGACATTGCCCAGGAGTAGTGTAACGAGGTGGTTCCTTGTTTGGATTTCGCTTTGCGAGACACCTCACGCACGAAACGCAGTGCCATGTCGAGATTTGAGAGAAGTAATTCCATAGGTGGCATCTCGGATCTCTGGTCTTGACCTTGTCAGGAGTAGTGTGACGGGGCGGTTCCTTGTTTGGATTTCGCTTTGCGAGACTCCCCACGCACGAAACATAGTACAATTTTGGGATTAGAGAGAAGTCTTGCCAATATTCTATGTGCATGTTATTAAGTATATTAATTCTTACGTTTTTAGCCTATATATATATATATATATATGTATATGTATAGGGGAAATGTTTTAGGAATTATGATGATTATAATTCATAAGATTATTAATAGGAATTCACTAAGCCTATTATGGCATAATTGATGTAATCATAATCTAGTGGGTATAGAAATGGGTGGATCCTTAGATTATGACGGGAGGGTGTTTCTCGTGGACATAGGCTAGGCCTGATAAGTTAGGTTGTCCTAAAATCAATGGGGGTAATTTAACTAAAATTTTAGGACGCGAATAGGGCGCGCCTTTAGATGAGAGGTGAGTTGGGGTTCCACGAGAGTGCGGTCTCACTTTAATTATGAAATTAAGTACACCGGTATTTATTATGCACGGTTAACGCACTTGCTAAATATTTTACACATTCGGGGCTCTGACCCGTTTACTTTTCTCTCCTCCTTGTATATATATATATATGTTACCACATGTATCCTACCGCATGGATGCCGGATGACCTTCTATCCTGAGTCTTGGGAGCCGTGACAGGTGCGGACTGTTGCGGGATGTTTCATGTAGCCGCTTCCTACTTCTTTAAAATTCTAGGTAGGATTCATGTTGTATATCGGGTTTGTACCCAAGGGATATTTACATACATGTTTATATTTATTCAATTCAGGTATTGTATTGGCTGTGGTCCGACAGCTATTTCGGGTCTACTTTTTGTAGTACATTCGGTTGTATTTAATTAGTTCATTTTATTTCTAGCATTTTAATTATTATAGTTCTTTCCTGCATCTCTCCTATTCATTAGTAGTTTTATAGTGTTGGGTTGTTGTATGTTGCAAGTTTTAAATTTTTTTTATATCATCTCGCTTATCTGATTTCGGGTAGTTAGTCCTATATTATATAGTACAGTTAGTTGATGTTGAGACTAGACCATCTGGAATTCCTGATTTAATATAGTATAGGGATGGCCACCCGTTATTATTTTAGGCGGGTTGTTACAGATGGTATCAGAGCATCAGGTTCTAGAGTCTTTAGGATCTGTGCGAGTTATGGATTCTTCCGTTAACGTTCTTGACATAAAGCGCTATAAATAGGACTGTTGTGTTCACTGTGTCGTTTTCTTCTGTGAAGTATATTCACTTGATTGGCGTTCTGATAACAGTTGCTCTTGTTCCGTTTCAAACGTCGCCTAGATTTTTGTTGTCTAGGAAAGGATAGGATTAGAAGTACAATACCCATAGCATATTTTGGGTACGCTTTGATCGAGGGTAGTTGTTTTCCCCGATTCTGGAGGATTTATTGAGGAGATTTCTAGCAATGGTTCGAGGTGATTTGTTGGCAGTTGAGTAAGAAAGGAAAATTTACTCAAATGACAAACCTTGGACTTGATAAAGTAAGTCTGAGGAGAGGTTATTGTAGTCTTTGGGAGGTTTGGATTTAGAAACCCGTCAACCTTCGCTAGGAAGGATTTTGAGGAAGATGTTTCTCTTATGGAGAAATAGGTTTAGGAGTAATGATTGTCCCGGAAGAAGTAGAGGGTCTTGAATTGAGATCCTTGGATGAGGTGAAACCATTAGATTATGGAAGTATAAGGTAGAATACCTTTCTTTGGGTTTAAGTTACACTTTGTGCGATAGTGGGAACGTCGCGTGTGAGGTGTGATGAGTAGCTAGCCGCCATACCGCTAGGGGGTATGGAATTTTTCCTAGAGAAGGAAGTGAGCAAGTGTGCCCTTGGTATGGCGTCTTGGGAGATGATACACCTTTTCGTAACGAAATAGTAGGGAAGTTTTAGAATCCCAATGAGGGAAGGATTTATTTTTATATAAAGGTGTTAATAAGATGTGTAGGAAATTTCATAACTGAGAGGTTCAGAGTTTGGTAGATTTGTGAGGAGCGGATAATTTAGCTCATAGTTGTGCTAGTTTTGAGAACTAGATGTTGGTTAGAGTATTGTATTTGTTGAGGCCTTGTGTCTTAAACATAAGGTGTTTGTTTGGCGTGTCGAAAGACGCGGAATATATTTATATTGTATTATTGTATAGGCCCTCGGGCAATACCTAAAATATGAAAAATCTTTTATAAAACCTTAACCCTGGTTCAACTAATCTCAATCCCCGACGTAGCTACACAGTAGTGTATTGGGAGGGTTCCTTGTTTGGATTTCGCTTGCGAGACCTCCCCCGCACGAAGGTAGCTAGCGCCAGGAATTGAGGAGAGTTCAACCATTGGGAATTTTAAACTTTTATATAATTAGTATATTGTTATAAATTATATTACCGAGGGTTATCTTACAATTTGAGGCTAATGGAGCCTGATTAGGATTTTACGAGTGGAAACTCGGATACGGGGTGTATGGGCACCCCGGGGTAGTTATTTATTTTAAATCCATATGGTTCGACATGAGAACTAGGGAGGATCGGTATAGTGATCCTAAGATTTGATGTTAGGACTAGATGATATTGAGGTCCTAGGCATATCTTAAATTTCGCGGACGAAATTCTTGTAAGGGGGGAAGATTGTAACACCCCATGACTTTGGAGACTGAGAAATTAAATTTTTGGGAAGATAAAATTTAATTAAATTGGAGAATTTTAGAATTTGGGAAATGAGGTCCAAAAATAGAAAATATTTGAAAGTATTCCGGATGATGATTTTGAGGGTACCATCGATCCTGGAAGGGTCGAGATAGTCAAAATGGCTGTCATTGGGTTTTATTTCGGCTCCGGAATATTTTTAAGTCAGTTTGACTCTAATTGGTCTAAACGAGTCATTTAAAGTGTGTATTAACATTTAAAACTGGGTTTGTTGTTTTAAAGGATTTGAGGCTTACGGATGAAGCCTTCTCAAATAGAGAAAGAGAGAAAGAAAAAAGGAAGAAAGAAAGAAGAAGGAAAAGAAGAGAGAGAGGAAGAAAAAGCTTGGGATTTTTGGCCCAACCGCAACATCGAGGATGATCCAACCTCTACAAATCTGAGGCAAGTGTTTAATCTTGCTAAATAGCTATTTGTGTATTTTATTTCATAATTTGTGGGGTAAAGAAACGGATTTTTGGGTATTAACATCAAAACCTAGATTTTTAGGTTTAATCTTGAAATCAATGTTTGAATTGAGATTTAATGACATATAAATGGTTGGGATCAACTTTGGGTTGGTTAATGGGCTTAAAATCATGATTTGATGAAGGATTGGGGGTTGGAATGAGAAATTTAGGGGTTAGAATTCGTGGGTTTTGAAGAAGCAGATGAACCCTTCAAAAATTGCAGGTCCGAATCGATTCGCCCCCACAAGCGAATCGATTCGGTTTGGTAAATTGGCAGGTCTGCATTGACCGAATTGATTCGGACCCAAGCCGAATCGATTCGGCCTATTGCAGAAGCCTAGGTCTTTGGGCCCGAATCGATTCGCCTTAGAGGCCGAATCGATTCGCTAGGCCGAATCGATTCGGAATAAGGCCGAATCGATTCAGAAACAGGGCATTTTGAGGTATTTTCTCCATAGTGAATTCAAACCCCTTTTTGGTTGGGTTGATTGATTTGGGGCCTTCTCTTATGATGAAAGAGATATGTTCTTGGAGACACATAAGGGTTTTCTTACACATTAGAATTTTGGGGACTCCTTAGGGTAATTTGGGAGAAATGTATCCATGTATGTATTTGGAGTTATGTATAGAGATTTTGGGGAAACCCTTTGGGATTGAGAATCCTAATTGTAGATTAAAAGTAGGAGTAGATGTGATGTGAGGCTAAGAACTCTTAGAGAAGTCTCAGACTAGGGTATTCACAAAAGTGATTGAACCATAGTCAAAATCGAGGGAAATGAGATTATTTGATGATTGAAAGAATGAGCTTGAGGCTTATAGACTATTAGTCATATGTATACTGATGGCCAAAACGATTACTAGATTCTTTAATGTACTCTCAGATATAGAAGAAATGTGTAGGGATGGATTCCTACGCAAACTCTTGGGTGATAGCCCTAATGTTGAATATATATAGGTATAGATATATACACATGGTTTTTGGGAGACTATTCATCATAGGAAAATGATCGAATATGTTTCAAGTATGGAATTATATTCACATATCAAGGTAAATTTAATGGAAATGGTGGTGACGGCTTGTATATTGATGACTATGTATACTTATAGCCAGGTATATATATATCTTGTACACATGAACGAGAATTAGTTTATATATAGATATGGATATGTGAATATGTGTTGATATATATATATATCTGTATGTATATAGATATATGGATATCTTTATGTTGTGGACATACATGGTATGGATATTTAAACCGTATACGATGGTTTATTATTTGATCATATGATTGGATCATGTGGATTTTATATATTAGGCATGTAAACAATATATATATACTTAATTGGTTAAGCATACCCCGCTTATGCTATCATTGGAAAGTTGCGCGCATAGTGGGTGAGCATCCTGGCTAGAAAAGCTGGGTGTGGATATTCCCCAGGTCATAGTCGTCCCGTGTGTTACCATATGATATATATATTTTTATTTTGGGATGAGACGTGATGGGTATGTTTCGTCTCATTGCCGGTTTGGAGCTATGACCGCTTCCCGGGACGTCGTGTGCGTGAGTTTACCACGAGATGGGTGTCGTTTAGTCCCACCATGGTGGCCCCAGTTTTGCTACGTGAACCGGGCACTGGGAAGATGATAGCATTGATGCAGTTTATCGGCGATGTATATAGCCGAGTATATTATGTGCATGGCCTTGTACATCATATGTAGTATGTACACTTGGCTATTGGATTGATGATGATATATATACGGTTAGAAATAAATACCTATATATATATATATATTTATATATATATCCTATAGATGAAAGGATATGGACTTTTATGAAGTACATCTTAGATGATTATGGTGTACTAGGTTGATGGGGGTTGATGTATCGGACATAAGGTATTATTTCGATTACATCATCCCAAGGATATTATTGGAGGTTCTTTTATTTTATTTTATTTGTTTTCTTTTTTCTTTTCTTCTTTCTTTCTTTAGTAGTTATAGTTAGTGTAATGGTAGTATTAACTTGTATGTTGAGGATTATGGATCTCTAGGATCGACATTGCCCAGGAGTAGTGTTACGAGGTGGTTCCTTGTTTGGATTTCGCTTTGCGAGACACCTCACGCACGAAACACAGTGCCATGTCGAGATTTGAGAGAAGTAATTCCATAGGTGGCATCTCGGATCTCTGGTCTTGACCTTGTCAGGAGTAGTGTAACGGGGCGGTTCCTTGTTTGGATTTCGCTTTGCGAGACTCCCCACGCACGAAACGTAGTACAATTTTGGGATTAGAGAGAAGTCTTGCCAATATTCCATGTGCATGTTATTAAGTATATTAATTCTTACGTTTTTAGCCTATATAGGTATATATATATATATATATGTATAGGGGAAATGTTTTAGGAATTATGATGATTATAATTCATAAGATTATTAATAGGAATTCACTAAGCCTATTATGGCATAATTGTTGTAATCATAATCTAGTGGGTTTAGAAATGGGTGGATCCTTAGATTATGACGGGAGGGTAGCTCTCGTGGACATAGGCTAGGCCTGATAAGTTAGGTTGTCCTAAAATCAATGGGGGTAATTTAACTAAAATTTGAGGATGCGAATAGGGCGCGCCTTTAGATGAGAGGTGAGTTGGGGTTCCACGAGAGTGCGGTCTCACTTTAATTATGAAATTAAGTACACCAGTATTTATTATGCACGGTTAACGCACTTGCTAAATATTTTACACATTCGGGGCTCTGACCCGTTTACTTTTCTCTCCTCCTTGTATATATATATATGTTACCACAGGTATCCTACCGCATGGATGCCGGATGACCTTCTATCCTGAGTCTTGGGAGCCGTGACAGGTGCGGACTATTGCGGGATGTTTCATGCAGCCGCTTCCTACTTCTTTAAAATTCTAGGTAGGATTCATGTTGTATATCGGGTTTGTACCCAAGGGATATTTACTTACATGTTTATATTTATTCAATTCAGTTATTGTATTGGCTGTGATCCGACAGCTTATTCGGGTCTACTTTTTGTAGTACATTCGGTTGTATTTAATTGGTTCATTTTATTTCTAGCATTTTAATTATTATAGTTCTTTCCTGCATCTCTCCTATTCATTAGTAGTTTTATAGTGTTGGGTTGTTGTATGTTGCAAGTTTTAAATTTTTTTTATATCATCTCGCTTATATGATTTCGGGTAGTTAGTCCTATATTATATAGTACCGTTAGTTGATGTTGAGACTGGACCATCTGGAATTCCTGATTTAATATAGTATAGGGCTGGCCACCCGTTATTATTTTAGGCGGGTTGTTACATATGTTTTAAGGGTTGATTCACCCCATTGATGAATTCCGAGAGGGCGATGAATTCCGGAGTCAAAGAAGTGACAAGACTTGAAAGGCGAGTCGAGAAAGTAAGTCTTTCGTCGTGTCTTGTGTAAAACCATACCTATTGGACTTGCGGCTGGACCGTCCGAGATTTTTCCCATTGTGGATTTTTCTCGTACATCGCGATGTTGTGGTATGTTTATTTTTATCTTTAAAATTCATCACGTAGATGCATGCATAAGGGTAACAAGATAAAAATTGTGTCAATCCAAACCTTTGTTTAAATTGGTGCTAATTTAATATTTTGGGTAAGTTTAATTTAATGTAATTCAAGTTGAAATATTTAATTTGGCAAAATGTATGCTTTAGTTTGTTTGGCATAATTTGAACTTGAATTGGATTAAATTTGTGCTTAAGTGTAAATCCAAATATTTTTTTTTGTTTAATTTCATTTTAATTTTGAAGAAATTAAGATTTGGTTAATTTTTGTAAGAAGTTTAAAATTTGGATATTTTGTGAACCATCACCTTTTCAGATTTTTAAATATCGGGGTATTAAAGCATATCTTATAGTTTTCACCATTTTACAAGTTGTATCAGAGCATATACTCTAAGAAATCACATTCTAAGATTGGTATCAGAGTGGGTTACACTAAAATCTTATGTGATCCTGATTTTAAAGGATTTTTTTTGTGAATATGGAAAATATACCATTTTCAAAATTTCCTGTGTTTGATGGTTTCCACATGCTAGTACATTCCTCCTCACTTTCTATATCTTATGAGTAATTGCTTGCATGTTTAGATACACTAGATGTGCCTCTTGTTATATTCTATCTAGTTTTACGTTTGTTTATCATTTTCTAATCTTTACTTCATCATATATGTGTTGCTAGAATTATGACTTGTGTATCTTTTGTATTTAATTTTTATTTATTATGTCTTAGTTGAAAAAAAAATATTTTTGCTTTGTCTTTTGGGTTATCGTTGTGTTTGGTTAAAAAAATTTAAAACCTCAAAAAGATTTTTTATTTTTGTGTATTTTAGTTTTACACATTTTATGTGGAATATACTTGTGTTTGGATCCAATATCATCCCCGCTTCAACATGGCTAGAGCTTTTGGTTAAGATTTTCAATCCTTAAAGTGTTCTTTATCATGCTTGCATGGAGTGTTTTGACTTTGACTCGCTTAATGGATTCTCTTTTTATATGCCTCGATTCACACATGCACGAGCTCATTTGATCTTTAACTGCACATATATATTTGAGCTAAGTGAGATGTTCTCCTATCAATTTAGTCATCTACATATTGCTATGACTATGGAGTATTTGTGCATGTAAGAACCGTTGCCTGGATTTAAAAAGTAGAAAAATATTTATCTCGTGTAGTTGTTTATCAATGGAATCGGGCTAAAAAAGATAAAATTACTTTGTGTGAATTGCCACCAATGAAATATGGCCTAAAAATGTGGCTTTGTTAAAATTAGCCCTGGACAAAGTAGTTGAGCTTGATACTAACATTCAAAATAAAAGAGAATAATCATTATTTTTGAAGTAGTTTGGATGGATATATCAATGGGTTTGAACAATAACAATGTATCCTAGTTCTACTATTTTTGTCATGACTCTATTGGTTTGTAGAATCATCAAAATTCTAGGCTTGTATGCATTGTGTATGTTTGTTCTTTGAGTTCACTTTATACTGTCACATGAGACTAAATCTATGTTGATAAAATTTTGCATTCAAATAAGAACTCCGTGAACATGTTTAAGTGATTGTGTCTTAATTCTTTTGTTGCTAGTCCACAACCCTTCACTACAGTTTACCACATGTTATTTAGACATATTTTTGTCATATGAGTGTGGAAAACATAATGTATATTGTGTCGTGTGTGGTGTTTATACCTATGTATATGTGCGTGTACGTTATTGGTATTTTGTGTGTATATATATATATATACACACACACAGTATTCCTTTTATTTTTGAGTATTTTCCTCGTTATATAGTCTATGTACGATTCATGTTGAAATAGATATTCTTATTGTTGCGATTGATATCTCTTGCTTATATTAGATTATTTTATTTGGTATCGTTTTTCTATCACATTATAGTTGGTATTCATTAATTTTTGTGTTGGATTAGTTTCTTCTCATGCCATGTGCTTTTTTATTCTTGTTGCTTTATTCACCATTGTATAATATACTTATTTTTTTCTATAATTCATATCCATTGTTTGATTTAGGGGAAGTGTTTGATTTAATTGGGGAGAAATAGGTTATTTAGTGAACTTTAATCTTTGTCTATTCTTGAACAAAAAGGGGGAGAAATGGTATCTTAAGCATTTAATTTGAGAAATCTAACTTAGGAAGAGACGTCTTTCTTAGGTAAATCATGTTAAACAAAGGTGGAGAATTTATTTATGCATTTTATATTGTAATATTCCCTATGCGCTTGATGGTGTGTTTAAGTATGAAGTTTTTCATCTTTAGTGGAAACCTTTTATAGCGGCAAATCATTTCATCCCATGTGTCTTGTCAAGCGTCTGTATTTTTTATTTTGGGAGGGTTTGTGTCTAGAAGAGCTAGACGAACCATAGGATTTTTATTTTGGGTTTTGTCTCGGAATATCCAAAGGGGGAGATTTGTAACAAAAAATTTCCAATCGAGTATATTCGTAGTGTTGGATCAATTCCGAAAAAAACTAATTGAGTTATAGGATAGTTATTTATCATATCCTTTCAAGCCTATGACGTTTGAGTTGAAGACATAGCGACCAAGAGTTTGAAGATTACATCATTATCGATTTATGCACCCAGATTTTACGTCATCAACATTTCATTATTTCCAAGGTCTCTAAAGGTATGAATGCATTTAGTATATATAGAGACTTGGTTATTTTTTATGGGTTTCCTTTTATAAAACTTTAATCATAACGAATTTCTGTTTTTTCTTAGAAAATCATTTTAAATCTATGCATACATGTTTTGGGCTTAAAAAGCATTTTTGAATTTTCTGAAAAGTTGTTCGAATGACATTTTTCTCGTTCAAATGAGGTCGTTCGAACGAGATATCAAACGAGCTTCTAACGATATTTTTATATTTTTTCGTTCGAAATCTCGTTTGAATGAAATCGTTCGAACAACTAGTTCAAATAAAAAATCAAATGAGATTTGGCCTTTTATCTCTATTTTTGTCGTTAGTAAGTTGTTCGAACCAAGTCGTTCGAATGACATTCAAAAGTTGTTCTAACGATCTGGGCAATTTTTGTCAATTTTTAAATTTAACCTCCCACTTCCCCACTATATTTTTACCAGTTTTAATATGTGCACGAACACAAGTTTTCACGAGACTTTTCCATACTTTCTAAGTTCTCTTGAGATCAAAAACCTTTATAAAAAAGTCTCCTTGGTGTTTGTTAATCCAATGATTTAATCTTCAGAATAAAACCAAGATTTTACACCCACTGTTTGTTTTTATCCAAGTCCTAAATATATATTTTCTTTGAGATCACCTTTGTTAGCACCTGGTATTTTTCTCATCAAAGAGAATTTTCATGCGGAGGAGTCCATCTTGTTGAAGATTTGTGGTGTGCATTAGTTGGAAAGGCCTTTGTATATTTTGATGATTTATTCGCCCCATCAGTGGATCCGAGACTGCGATGGATTTCGGAGTTGTCGACTAGACGAAGGTAGAAGAACAAAGAAGCATCAAGGATTGAAAGGCGAGTCGAGGAAGTAAGTCTTTTGTCAGGTCTTGTGTAAAACCATACCTGGTGAACTTGTGGCTGGTCCGTCCGAGGTTTTTCCCATTTGTGGATTTTTCTCGTACATCATGGTGTTGTGGTATGTATATTTTCATCTTGCAAATTCATCACGTAAATTTATGCTTAGGGGTAACAAGATAAAAATTGGTTTAATCACAACCTTTGTTTAAATTGGTGCTAATTTAACATTTTGGGTAAGTTTAATTTAATATAATTCAAATTGCAATATTTAATTTGACACAATGAATGCTTTAGTTTGTTTGGAATAATTTTAACTTGAATTGGATTAAATATTTGGTTGTGTAAATTCAAATATTTGTTTTGTTTAATCTCATTTTAATTTTGAAGAAATTAAAATTTAGTTAATTTTGATAAGAAGTTTAAAATCTAGATATTTGGCGGACCATCATCTTTTCAGAATTTTAAATATCGGGGTATCAAAGCATATCTTATCATTTTCACCCCTTTACAAGTGGTATCAGAGCATATACTCTAAGAAATCACATTATCCAATATGTTATGAAATCACCTGAAGTTTCAACTTTGAACTGATTAAATTACCCCTAAAGTTGAAGTATCTTGCTAAAATACACTAACTCGTACTAGAACATACATTGACATATTTCCTTTGTTTGTTGTCAAAATGACACACTGCTTGAATTCAATAAAAGATAATTTGACGAGATAAAATTTCCATGAGGATCCAATCATGATTAAAATAAAGTTGCAAAAAATACCCCTAATAACACGTCTTCTAATGATTGTTTTTACAAAATTCTTCCAATCTTCACACTTAGCATCCAAATACCTTTAAAAGCTCAAATATACCTTGTCTAAGATATTAATGACAATTGTATAGGTTATGTAGTATATGAGCATAATTATGGGATGTAATGGGCTTAGGAATACAATAATGCATAGATAATGGGGTAACAATATACCATAATCGAAATTAATCACACCCCTTAGCTAACGCATTGCTAGTCCTTAAAAATGAAGTGGAAAGATTATGATAAAAAGGCGCCAACATTATTTTTACTATACACAACTATATAAAATCTACTTTCGTAGGATAAACTATTGCATGTACCTTATGCAATATGCCATTAAACTCCTATGATATATGAGTTTTATCTCGTAAAAGTTTTGAGATATTATACTCACAAACATCATATTTTTCTCAAGATAGTTGTCATCTATCAAACATAATACTAAAATATATATAAGATTTCAACAAGAAAATAACAAGTATTAGAAGGTTTATCCACGAGTCATAAAACTAATCAATACACTCATTTACTTCATGAGATTTATATGTTGATGATGTGTTTGGTATTCGACACAAAGTTTACAAGTGATATTGTTTCAAAGTTTACAAAATAAAACGCACTATAGTTCGAATCCCATCGGTGATTACATTCTAAAAAATGAAGTCACTGCAAGTTGGTGTAAGTCAATCGTGACATGTGAGCATATAAGTAAATGTAATTGAAACAAAATCCTTGCCCATGTTGGTGATGAAAGACGTTTTTTAAAATAGTTAAAGGACATCGTTTCTTAAAGGATGTGAATTTTAATTTTTTCCAAGTGTTAAATCATATTGATCCCTATGACCATAAATGATTTTTATGGATGCAAATAAATGAATAGATGATAAAAGTCAACACCTTGAAATGTTTTATCTATCAATG
The DNA here is from genome assembly GCA_949130495.1 of Sambucus nigra. NCBI lineage: Eukaryota > Viridiplantae > Streptophyta > Magnoliopsida > Dipsacales > Adoxaceae > Sambucus > Sambucus nigra. The sequence goes on along the minus strand of OX422212.1, from coordinate 331,181,918 downwards.
CATTATTTCTTGAACATATCGTAAAGTAACAATCATTGCTAGAAAGACACCCTAAGAAATATGAAAGGAATACTTTCTCTTTGTAAATTACTCCTTCAGCCACAACTTGATGATCTTACTAAACAAAAGTCTCTTTAACCCATTATTTTTCATTTGATCATTTACTCATTATTCTATTATACACTCATAATCTACTAATGTGAGTTTTTTCAATTCTCTACCCAATTAATTTTTCTCCCTCTTTTGTATCTCAAAATTGTAGACTCCTCTCTCTCTCTCTCTCTCTCTCTCTCTCTCTCTCTCTCTCTCTCTCTCTCTCTCGATCTCTCTCGATTTTGTTTTCAATAAATATTTCCTAAATTATTAAAATATAATGATTTTCACAATACAGTTGTATAAGAAAATTTACTTTTGATAAATATTGACAAGGTTTATAAAATATTAATCCCCTTCCAAATGGATTTGTTTACAATAATATATTTGAAACATATCCACTTTACATGTGATATTTTCTTTGGGTTGGGTGGAGTGAGGTAAGGTAAAGGGTAAGGGTAAGGGGAGGAGAACCCTCAACCACCTACATGAGCGTTATAGCCCTAACCATAAGGCTAGACCTAATGGTTATATGTTATTTATTCTTATTGGTCTATCTAACTTTAGCACAATAATTTTAGTTAGATTTGGAATACAAGATAATGATGTGTAGTTTTTAAGTAGTAACCGCTTTACAAAAAAAATTAAAAATAAATAATTAGGGATTCATTTACATCTTTGAGGATCCTATGTTTATTTAGAATATTATTATGGATAATTTTATATATTTTTTAAAACGGATCAATAAAATAGACAGTTTTTTAAAAATAGTAAAAAAAATTATTTTTATCTGCTTTTTTTGTCCGATATCTAAACATTTCAACGAACCTATAAAAAAAATTAACTGAAAAAAAAATTGTTTGCTATTTTAAAACAAATCAGTCAATATATGTCAGTTTTTATTAAAAACTAACATATATTTGAACGTTTTTTTTAAATTGCAAAAAAAATCATTTTGAGTTAATTTGTCTATAGGTTCGTTAAATTTTTTAGTACAATACAAAAAAAATCCACTCAAAATATAATTTATACTACTTTTAAAAAATAGTTCATTTTTTTGTCCTCTCTTTGGGATATGCTGTAGATCATCCATGTGTGTGTGTGTGTGTGTGTGCACTTATATATGAAGCACCTTATACCTTTGACTTGCTTAAGTCTATACTGTATAAGTGTTCATCTAGTTTGGAAATAGTGACAAAATTGGTTGTCTATCCTAGAATCCAAAAAGCCTCAGAACTTATCTCTCTAATTCTCTTCAATGATCCATGAAGGTAAAAATTGAATCACACTACACACAATTAGAAGTGCATTTATGTGTATATATTGCTTAAAATTGAGTGTGTGATTAATTCCCATTAAAATGTGGTTTTAATTATTTTTTGGGAATTTTTTAAACATTTTAAAACATTTTTTAAATAATGTTTTCATTAATAAAATGTGGTTATAAAATTTGTGGGGTTAATATTCTATTTTGGAAACTTCAGTTTTCATTGAATTGTTTGGTTGGGTAGAATATAAAAGCGCTAGAGACTTCAGGGTGATGCTTGTAATTAAGTTTGACACGCGTTTGAACTCCAATCACATGCCTACACTTGTCATCCTCCTGATGCTTCAATTTGTGTTTCTTATGTGAGAGGATTGCCTGGTGCATTGCTGAACGTTGGATCATTCCTAATCGATGGCCTGCATGTGTTTTTAGTTAATCCTGGTGCTATATCTATGAACCAATCACAACCATCTTAACCACCATTATTTCATAACCTTTGGATCAAGTCAATATTTGAAAGACTTGATCTCAGCCCTTGATTGCCTTCGTCGTTCCAAAATCTTCCCTCACCCCTATATAAACCCTCCACTTCTCAGACTTTAAAGACTTTTGGGCATTCGTCATTTCTGAGAGAAAAAAAATAAGAGAGAAGAGAGAAGTGAGAGAGAAGAGAGAAAAGAAAAGAGAGAAGAGAAAGAAAGGAAAAACAGTTAGCCAAACCCTAACCCTAAATCTAAACACTTCATTTTCTGAATCAAACCTTCGTATACACTTAACCCCAAACACAACCTTGAGTGTTTGAGAGAGAGAGTGGTTTGTTCATTTGAAGTTGTAACCTCTTTGTTCTTGATCTTGTTTACAACTTAAACATTCGTGTGAAGATCTGTGTTTCTTTTTCATAGAAACTTTAGATCTACATTCTGCATGTTACATTTTCACTAGATCTGCATATTTCTTACTTGGTTTAAGAAAATCTTTACTGATTTGGTTTTGAAAATGTTTTATGGTTTCTGTTTTTACAAAACTTAACCTTGACCCAGTTGGATTCACACTTGGAGATTTTCAATCTCAAAAATATTTTTAAAACCGAGATTGATTAAGATCTTGACCGATTTTGAAGTGAGATATCCGTGGAATCTGGGTTATATTAAAGGTCAAAAAGGTTTTTAGTTCTGTAAGAAAGAAAGAAAATAAAATCACAGCATATAGACTTTATATGTAATTTTTATAGGACTGTCTGTAAATCTAAGTGTGTGTGAGTTCATACATGTGAATAGGAATCACTTCACAAACACTTAACACACTCCTACACTGGAAGTTTTGTGTATAAGATCAAAGATCATTGAGTCGACATAAGGAAGCTAAAGCAAAGGAAGTTATCAAACTGGAAGAACATCATCAACAATCAGATCTATGAGAAGTTAGAAGGACACCAAGTGGGGTATATTCCTAAACTTAGAATAGGTTGATTTGTGTGCATGTATGTTGTATTGTTTGTAACTATTATTTGTTATTAGTGGATTTTTGTTTTTGTGACGTAGAAGTCACCGTGGATGTTTCCTCTGTTGGGAGAGGTTTTACCACGTTAAAAACTGTGTGTTGATTATCTTCATCTACTCATCTCATTCTATAAGTGTGCTGAATTTTTAAAACTGTCTTAGTTTTAAAAACTGATTACAAAGTCTTAATTACTCTCGTACATAAGTTTTTTGTAAACACATCTTGTTGTTTATAATTTTTATTTTCAAAAGAAAAGGGTTTCTCCAACAAACATCTCGGAGTTGCTTATACAGTTTAATCTTGTATTAAACGGCATTAGCGAAGTTTTTCAATTGGAATCAGAGCCCTGTTAACTTTTATTTCAAAAAGATCTTGTGTTTCTGAAATCGTTTTCTGAAAAACCTAACTATGGACGAGAAGAATGAAAGGTTTGGTAATCTGTCCAGACCTCCACTCTTTGATGGAAACAACTTTGCTTACTGGAAAGTAAGAATGGTTGCCTTCATCTAAGGGACTTTAGGAGATGATGTATGGGACATTATTGAAAATGGATACACTTATCCTACTAAACCAGCCACTGAAGGAAGTGATGAGAGGGCATAGAAAATCTTAAGTGAATTTACCCAAGAAGAGAAAACTATTTCTCGAAATAACAATAAAGGCAAGAATGCCATTTTTATGTCTATTAATGAGTATGAGTTCAAGAGAATCTCATCTTGTGCCACTTCTAAGGAAGCTTGGGACACATTAATCACTACCCATGAAGGAGACTCAAGAGTTAAAGCTGCTAAAACTCAAATGCTTACCCAGCAGTACAACTCTTTGATTATGTCTGACTCTGAGTCTTTTGATAATTTTTACATGAACTTAACTGATATAGTTACTAAGTTGCATGCTAATGGTATAACTTATGATAGGAATGAAATTGTCTCTAAAATCCTAAGATCATTACCATAAAAGTTATACAGTAAGAGGTATGCTATTGAGGAAATGAGTGATCAAAACCTTACCCCTGAGTTACTCAGTAGCAAACTTAGGACTGTGGAAATGGAATTAGACTTTAAGAAACAATTAAATCATTCTCAAAGAAAACAGCCCAACTCTAACTTGAGTTTTGCCTCTAAGATATCTAAACTTGAGACAAATTTGACCAACTCTGACTCTGATGAGGAGTGTGATATAGACAAACTAGATAATCAGATTGCCTTAATGTCTAAACAATTTAAGAAAATTGTCAAATTTCGAAACAAACAGGCAACTAAATAAGGCAAGCCTAATTATCCTACTCTGTCTAATCCCAAACCTCATGAGAGAGGTCTTGACAAACATCCTAAGGACAACAATTCCAGACCCACTAGAGACCTTAAAAATATTGAATGTTTTAGATGTGGGAAACTAGGTCACATTGCTCACGATTGCAGAGTTAATCTGAATAAAGCCAACACACACAATAGAGCCAATGTCTGTAAAACATGGAATGATTCAAGTGACTCTGATGAAGAGGAACTTGAGTCATCAAATGTACTTGACCCTTGCATGTCCTTTTATGCTAAGATCATTTACAATGATGATATACCTGTGTGTGATAATGATGCTCCTACTTCTGCTTGTGTGAATACTGCTTTGACTGGCCTAGATGCTTTATTATCTGAAAATGTTGCTAGTTCTAATTCTGTGTGTGTGAGTCAAAGTGATATCGATAACGACGATGTAAATGGGTGCGTGAGTACTAAAACTGAATCGTTAGGGGTCACTACACACACTTCACTTAGCGACTCAGACACAGATGACCTCCCTGATATCCATACTTTGTATGCTAAAACTCTTAAAGAAGGCACTAGATTGGAGAAGACTGTTAGAGACCTGACTAAGAAATTAGATGATCTAAGTCTTATTGTGAAGTTGAATGCTGAAGAGTAAACTAACCAGTGTCTGTCTCATCAATCTGAAATTGAAACTTTTGATCAAAAATTAAAAGAGTTGACTAAAACTAATGAAACCCTGGAAATGAAATACAAGGGAACATTATTAGAACTGGAGGAAGTAAAAACAAAGACAACTACTGTTTTCAAAATATTTTCTAAGTTTTAAAGAAATTCAAATTGTTTTACTGACTTTGTTGTTGACTCCAAGACCAATTCTGATGATAGAACCGGTATTGGATTTTGCCCTAAGAACAAACCACAAACTACAAATCTTGAACCTATTAAGTTTGTGTCTGGGGGCAAAAGACCAATTGAAACATGTCCAGACTTTCATTTTATTAAAAAGGAATTTGATCAAAAGCAACAACAGAAAGACATTGGAGAGTCTAGTAATTCTAAGGCTGACACTACACTTAAGACTAAATATGTCTGTCCTTTGATCAGAAAGGCTGAATCTACCTTTAAAACCATCCCTCCTAGGAATAGCACTACTGAACAGAATGCTGCTAAACCCATTTTTAGAAATTTTCCTAAGGAAATTCATCCCTCAAGCAATCAATATTGCTCGTACTGTGACATTTATAGTCATTCCTTTGAAGGTTGTTATGATAGGCGTCTAAACACCCCTGTGTACAACACCTCTGTCTACAAGAACTTTAACTATTCTAGGCAAAATCGTAACCATTATGTCCTTCCAAGACAGTTTGATAAGAACTCTAACTACAAGAATAGAAAGACCAAAACTAAGAGTTCATTTAAGAGAAAGGCTCCCAGAAACTTTCCTAAACCAAAAGCTCAAATTTTCCACAATAATCAGTTTGCTGCTCCAAATGTTTTTCGACAAAAAGCTGTTTCTCGAAAATTTTATCAAATGAGGGCAAACTTGCGCAAAATTAAAACTAGAGCTATTTGGGTCAGGAAAGATGATATTTTACCCCAAATGAAGTGTAACATTATTATCACTTCCTTAAAAGCTGAACACACTTCATCTGGTTGGTATTTAGATTTAGGATGCTCCAAACATATGACAGGAGATGAAACCAAACTTTTAAACAAAACCAGATTTGCTGGTGGGAAAGTAGTTTTTGGTGATGGAGTTTCATCTCAGATCATAGGTAAAGGAACCCTAAAAGAAGAAGGAATGCCTGTTCTCGAAAATGTTCTATTAGTTAAAGCCCTTAAAGCCAACCTCCTAAGTATATCACAATTTTGTGACTCTGACCATATTGTTACCTTTTCAAAGAACAATTGTAAAATTCTAAATGATAAAGGTAAATGCATTATTATCGGATTTAGAACACCTAACAATTGTTATACTGTCAAGACTAGTTCTGAAACCTGTAACATTGTCAGAATGGATGACAATGAAATCTGGCATAATCGTATGGGTCACCTAAGTTATGATATCCTTGGTAGATTGTCTAGTCAAGAGATTGTTAGAGGAATTCCTAAAATTAAACCTATTTCAAGTGTTGTTTGTGGTCATTACCAGGAAGGAAAAATAGTTAATTCTTCGCATAAAAAGGTTAAAGACATTCTCACCTCTAGACCTCTAGATCTCATCCATATGGACCTTATTGGTCCCTCTAGAACTGTTAGTCTTTGTGGACACAGTTATATCCTTGCCATGGTTGATGATTTCACATGATTCACTTGGGTTGCCTTCTTGAAACAAAAATCTAACACGTTTCAGAATTTTTTGAAAATTTTACTAAGAATTAAAAATGAGAAGGACACTCAAGTCAATCGTATTCGTAGTGATAGAGGGGGAGAGTTCATAGACACGGGAATAGTTGAATATTGTGACTACAACGGTTACAAATATGAATTTAGTGCCCCTAAAACTCCTCAGCAGAATGGTATTGCTGAAAGGAAAAACAGAACTCTTCAAGAGATGGCACGTGTCATGTTGCATGCGAAATCTCTACCTAAATACTTCTGGGTAGAATCTATAAGAACTGCATGTCATATCATAAATAGGGTTTACCTTAGGAAAAACTCTAAACAAACTCCTTATGAGTTGTGGTACAGTAAGAAGCCTAATCTGAAATATCTAAGAACTTTTGGAAGTCAGTGTTATGTTTGTAAGGACAGAGAACATCTGTCTAAATTCGAGACACGTGGTGATAAAGCCATCTTCTTAGGATACTCCCCAAACAGTCGTGCTTATCGTATATACAATTTGCGTACTAAGGCCCTTATGGAATCGATAAATGTAATTGTAAGCGACACTATTGTCGAAAATAAGATATCTGAATCACCTATTGTGGTTGAATCTGAAAATGATTTCAAAACTGATTCACCAGAAATAGATGACTCATTACCTAGTGAGATTCCAAAAGTACCTGGCTGGGTCTCTAAAGATCATCCCATTAACAACGTGGTCGGTAATCCTAATGAGCCAGTTCGTACTAGATCCCAGTTAAGAAATTATGCTAATTATGCATGTTTTGTCTCCCTTGTGGAACCGAAAAATGTTAATGAAGCATTGAATGACACACACTAAATTTCTGCTATGCAGGAAGAACTTTTACAATTTGTCATTCACGATGTCTGGTATCTTGTACCACGGCCTCAAAACAAAAATGTTATTGGGACACGTTGGATTTTTAAGAACAAATCTGATGAACATGGGGTCATCCTTAGAAACAAAGCTAGACTAGTTGCTCAAGGCTACTCACAAATAGAAGGAATAGATTTTAGCGAGACTTTTACCCCTGTCACTCGTCTTGAATCTGTTCGACTTCTTTTCGCCATAGCGTGTCACTTAAAATTTACACTTTATCAAATGGATGTCAAATCTACTTTTCTCAATGGAATTCTGTCCGAAGAAAATATGTAGAACAACCCAAAGGGTTCATTGATCCTAAATACCCTGACCATGTCTTTCGTCTAAAAAAGTCTTTGTATGGCTTAAAACAAGCTCCTAGAGCTTGGTATGAACGCCTTTCCAACTTTTTGTTGGATAAGGGTTTTAAGAGAGGACGAAATGACCAGACTCTCTTTGACAAACATTTTGACAAAAACATTATTATAGCCCAAGTCTATGTAGACGACATCATTTTCGAGTCAACTTCAAACTTTGAAGTTAAATCTTTTTCTGCTATTATGCATAAGGAATTTCACATGTCCCTTATGGGGGAGCTACAATTTTTCTTAGGATTTCAAGTGAAATAGAATTCTGATGGACTATTTGTCTCTCAAACTAAGTATGCCTTAGATCTTGTTAAGAAATTTGGTTTAGATAATGCTAAAGTTGCCAAAACGCCTATGAGTACTAGTGTAAAAATATGTTAAGATGAAACTGGAAAGTCAGTTGATTCCACACTGTATCGTAGTATGATTGGTAGCCTACTCTATCTAACTGCTTCACGACCAGACATAATGTATGTTGTATGTCTGTGTGCTTGTTACCAGAATAACCCTAAAGAGAGCCATTTATTGAGTGTAAAACGTATAATAAAGTACATAAAAGGCACTCTTAATCTTGGACTTAGGTACACTAAGGATACCTGTAGCACCATCATAGGGTATACTGATGCTGATTGGGCTGGTTATATTGATGATAGTAAAAGTACATAAGGTGCCTGTTATTATATCGGCAATAATTTAGTTGGTTGGAGTAGCAAAAAATAGAATTGCACATCTTTATCTACGGCTGAGTCCGAATATATAGCAGCAGGAAGTTGCTGTGCTCAGTTGTTATGGATAAAACAAATGTTAAACGATTATGGGATCAAAGAAGATCAATTACAATTGTATCGTGACAACCAAAGCGCCATCAATATATCTAAAAACCCGGTTCAACACTCGCGAACTAAGCATATTAAAATAAGGCATCATTTTATTCGCGAACTTGTTGAAACTAAGGAATTAGAAATTCATTACCTGCCTACTGATCTGCAACTTGCAGACATGTTCACTAAACCTTTAAACTATAATAGATTTCTGTATTTGCAAAATTCTATAGGTATGGTATGCGCTGATTAAACTCTTAAGACCTTAATTTTTACCCTTTGTCCATTTGAGACAAAATGGGGGAGAAATTTGAGTCTTACGGGTTCAATGTTTTGTTCATATTTCAACTAAACTGCTTGATCTTTGTGTGCATATTTGCAGGAATCTCTTCTACTGATTGTCTACCTTTTCTAGTGTAAAATTTTGTAAATAGTTGAGTTATGTAATTTTTGACTTTCTAGGAAATGGGTAGATAGTATCTTTTGTATAGGACTAGGTTTTTTTTTTTTTGGTTCCCTACGAGTTTTAAGCTAACTCAAAGGAGATTTTGTCTCATATTTCCAAAGGGGGAGATTGAATCACCTTATACCTTTGACTTTCTTAAGTCTATACTGTATAAGTGTTCATCTAGTTTGGAAATAGTGACAAAATTGGTTGTTTATCCTAGAATCCAAAAAGCCTCAGAACTTATCTCTCTAATTCTCTTCAATGATCCATGAAGGTAAAAATTGAATCACACTACACACAATTAGAAGTGCATTCATGTGTATATATTGCTTAAAATTGAGTGTGTGATTAATTCCCATTAAAATGTGGTTTTAATTATTTTTTGGGAATTTTTTAAACATTTTAAAACATTTTTTAAATAATGTTTTCATTAATAAAATGTGGTTATAAAATTTGTGGGGTTAATATTCTATTTTGGAAACTTCAGTTTTCATTGAATTGTTTGGTTGGGTAGAATATAAAAGCGCTAGAGACTTCAGGGTGATGCTTGTAATTAAGTTTGACGCGCGTTTGAACTCCAATCACATGCCTACACTTGTCATCCTCCTGATGCTTCAATTTGTGTTTCTTATGTGAGAGGATTGCCTGGTGCATTGCTGAACGTTGGATCATTCCTAATCGATGGCCTGCATGTGTTTTTAGTTAATCCTGGTGCTATATCTATGAACCAATCACAACCATCTTAACCACCGTTATTTCATAACCCTTGGATCAAGTCAATGTTTGAAAGACTTGATCTCAGCCCTTGATTGCCTTCGTCGTTCCAGAATCTTCCCTCACCCCTATATAAACCCTCCACTGCTCAGACTTTCAAGACTTCTGGGCATTCGTCATTTCTGAGAGAAAAAAAATAAGAGAGAAGAGAGAAGTGAGAGAGAAGAGAGAAAAGAAAAGAGAGAAGAGAAAGAAAGGAAAAACAGTTAGCCAAACCCTAACCCTAAATCCAAACACTTCATTTTCTGAATCAAACCTTCGTATACACTTAACCCCAAACACAACCTTGAGTGTTTGAGAGAGAGAGTGGTTTGTTCATTTGAAGCTATAACCTCTTTGTTCTTGATCTTGTTTACAACTTAAACATTCGTGTGAAGATCTGTGTTTCTTTTTCATAGAAACTTTAGATCTACATTCTGCCATGTTACATTTTCACTAGATCTGCATATTTCTTACTTGGTTTAAGAAAATCTTTACTAATTTGGTTTTGAAAATGTTTTATGTTTCTGTTTTTACAAAACTTAACCTTGACCTAGTTGGATTCACACTTGGAGATTTTCAATCTCAAAAATATTTTTAAAACCGAGATTGATTAAGATCTTGATCGATTTTGAAGCGAGATATCCGTGGAATCTGGGTTATATTAAAGGTCAAAAAGGTTTTTAGTTCTGTAAGAAAGAAAGAAAACAAAATCACAGCATATAGACTTTATATGTAATTTTTATAGGACTGTCTGTAAATCTAAGTGTGTGTGAGTTCATGCATGTGAATAGGAATCACTTCATAAACACTTAACACACTACTACACTGGAAGTTTTGTGTATAAGATCAAAGATCATTGAGTCGACATAAGGAAGCTAAAGCAAAGGAAGTTATCAAACTGGAAGAACATCATCAACAATCAGATCTATGAGAAGTTAGAAGGACACCAAGTGGGGTATATTCCTAAACTTAGAATAGGTTGATTTGTGTGCATGTATGTTGTATTGTTTGTAACTATTATTTGTTATTAGTGGATTTTTGTTTTTGTGACGTAGAAGTCACCGTGGATGTTTCCTCTGTTGGGAGAGGTTTTACCACGTTAAAAACTGTGTGTTGATTATCTTCATCTACTCATCTCATTCTATAAGTGTGCTGAATTTTTAAAACTGTCTTAGTTTTAAAAATTGATTACAAAGTCTTAATTACTCTCGTACATAAGTTTTTTGTAAACACATCTTGTTGTTTATAATTTTTATTTTCAAAAGAAAAGGGTTTCTCCAACAAACATCTCGGAGTTTCTTATACAGTTTAATCTTGTATTAAACGGCATTAGCGACGTTTTTCAATATATATATATATAAATAATTCATTTGAGAAACTCTGAAGGATTTATTAATATTTTAAAAATTCTTGTAGTAAATAATCAATGGTGTTAAATGTATTGAAATAGTTTTGAAAATTTATATTAAAATGAGACGACATATAAATGAATTCTCGTTTAAGAATAAACAGATATATTATGAAATCGACTTTTACTATTTGTGGTCCACTAGTTCTCATAATATGAGGGTTAGGGTCGACTCATTTTCGAATTAATTGGTTAGGGTTAAAAATGACGAAAATAGTTAGTTAAGCATTTTGATCGCTAGTTGACCCATTTTTCAACTAAAAGACCATTTTTTCCTAAACACAATAAAATACATCACTATATTTATAGATCATATATTTCTACACTCTATATATACATATATTATAATAACTATATTAATATATATATATATATATATATATATATATATATATATATATATATTTATATATTTATATTTATATTAATACATATATTAATATTTATAAAAATTACTATTTATTTAAAAAAAAAAAAAAAAATTATTAATAGATATAATGGAGAAAAAATATTCTTAATTTAAAAAAAATGTATGTTATCAATAAAAAAATCATACGTTATTTTTTTTAATTTTTTTACATAAAATTTGTACATTATTGAAAACTATTTTACAATTTTTTGTTATAAAAAAAATCTACGTTAATTTTATCTAATTTTTATTACAAAAGTTTTATGTTATCCAAAAACTATTTTAATTGATTTTTATAAAATAAAAATTGTAGGTTTATTTTAAAATGCATATTTTTCAATAAAATAGGTAAAATTTAACATAAACAGTGTAAAATTGGAAATGTTTTATGGAAAGTGTAAAAAATAACATTAGAAGAATTAAAAATTGAGTGAAATGTTAAAAATAGTTCAATACTATATAATAATTTAATAAAAAAAACAATTTTTTTAAAAAAATAATTTTTAAATAGTATACTTTTTTTTAAAAGGTTAAAAATGTCTAGTACAAACACCACCCAATGTGTACTTGACACATTAATGGATATAGAAAAAGGGTCAGAAAATTGGGTCTCCCTAGCATTACTATTTCAGTCAGAGTAATGCTACGGAGACCGAGTTTTTATACCATTTTTTAAAACCCAATGATATGTTAGATATACATTGGGTGGTGTTTTACATCACACGGGGTCTATTAAAAACACCACTCAATGTGTATTTGACACATCACTAGTTTTGAAAAAATGTTCCAAAAACTGTGTCTCCCTAGCATTATACTTTCAGTCAAAGTAATGCTACCGAGATCCAATTTCTGGACCTTTTTTTTAAGACCCAGTTGTGTGTCAAATACACATTGGGTGGTATTTTACATCACATGGGGTCCATTACAAACACATCACTGGGTTTGAAAAAAGGGTCCAGAAACTGGGACTCCCTAGCATTACTCTTTCAGTCAGAGTAATGCTACGGATACCCAGTTTCTGAACCTTTTTTTAAAGCCCACTGATGTGTCAAATACATAATGAGTGGTGTTTTAAATCACATGTGGTCCATTACAAATACCACCTAATATGTATTCGACACATCACTGGGTTTGAAAAAAGGGTCCAAAAATTAGGTCTCCCTAGCATTACTTTTTCAGTCAGAGAAATGCTACGGATACCCAGTTTCTCGACGCTTTTTTAAAACCTAGTGACGTGTCTAATACACAATGGGTGGTGTTTTACATCACATGGTATCCGTTATAAACATCACCCAATGTGTATTTGACACATCATTGGGTTTGAAAAAAGGGTTCAGAAATTGGGTTGTAACACCTCATATTTTTGTGCATTTTATTATTTAATTAATTCGATTAATTTTAAATTACTTGTCTGTCGTAATTTAATTTAATTAATTATTATTTATATTTATTGAATATTAATCTGGTGAGTAAACGATTAATATTTATGAGATTTTAATTTACTAAATGAATAGTAATAATTTAATTATGCCAAAACAACCAATAGTGACGTGGACATTCATTTATCCCAACCGGGAGTCGAGCATAGACTATACTGTGATCGAGATAAGAACTTTTAGTAAAATAATTCAGATGATAATTCTGAGTATACGATTGAGTCCGAATTGGTCTAAATGGGGAAAAAGGAGTACACGGGGGTAATAAATGGGCCTCAGAATATTTTTAGGCATAACCAAGCTCACATAAGAGTGTTTTGGCCCTTTTTATAAAACCCAAAAGCCTAAAAACGGGATTGAGTTATTAAACCCTAAAAGTGAGAGGGTGTGGCAGCTATAACACATTTCAGAAAACCCCAATTGAGAGAGAGAGAAGTGAGTGCAATTGGAGAAACCATGGGAGCCATTCTTCATCAAATAATCGTTATCTACACCAAAGGATTCAGACCCTATGAACCCTAAGACAAGTTTTTAAACTTGCTTTTAAATTAATTGCAAATTTTTATTCATATCATAGTGGGTGTGATTAGTCAATATGGTTTTTGGGTTAGTTGATATCCAAACTGGGTTTTGATGGGTAGTATTGAATTATAGAACAACTTTTTGAATTTGAAGAAGTCTATGAAATTGGGTAAATTTAACCGTCATTTTAGAACCTGTTTTTCGACGTTTTGATTCCGAAAATGGCTATTCAGTTTGCGACACCTTGTAAAAAAATCATGTTTTCTGCATTTATTCTCTGATACGGTTTCTCCAAACACTACTCCAAAATGCCTCAAACGGCATTTTAAAAATCTGGATAGATTTGTGGGGAAATTTTCAAGAAATGTTATCTTTAGTTATTATTCCATTGGAGGTTGTCCGGATTGATTGATTGTGATTGTTGTTCTATAATAAGGACGTTAGGCCTAAAGTGGAGATTATGTTTACATAAAGTGAGACAAGTAAGTATTGGGATAATTGACAAAATAATCTATAAGGGAATTAAGATTAAAATTGAGAAAATTGAAAACCTTAGATTAATAAGTGCGCAAAATTTATTAAGGAGAATTTGAATAATAAATTATAAATATTGTATTTTCGGGTCGAGTAAGCGAGTCCGGATATATTGGTTAAGCGACACCAAGTTAATAAATTAATTAATGCGTAGTTAATTAACGTTTAGAGTCGGGGCTATTGACTCGAATCTTTTGGCGCTAGTGTTCCGAGTTCTTAGGCACGAATTTGGCCGAATTAATTTATTATAGAGTTATATGATAAATTATGGAATATTCAAGATAAAAAGGGAGTTAACCTTATTAAGAGAAATTTGAGGAATATGTTGTACAAGATGAAATTTCGGACCGAATGAGTGATTCGGGGTAATTTAGTTGGGTGACACAACTTGAGTGAACAAAATAAATAAATGTGGGATTTATTGAAATTACAAGTTGGTACATAGACTTGGAAATATTAGGTTGGTGTTATGGTAATTGTGCGTGGACGTAGCGTGGACTAATTAAATATATATATATATATATATAGAGAGAGAGAGAGAGGAAGGCTCACATACATCATGCACTATACATCACACCGTATATCACACCTAATTCTAGGCCATAGAAAACGGTTTTTTCAAATTTTATATTTTTCTCTTGAAATTTACCTTCCACTCAACCTAAATGCAAACAATTAGGTCAAAATATATTTTGTAGCTATTTTTAAAAAATCCACAAAAAACTACTTGCGCAGACCCTTATAAATAAGGTATTTTTAGCAGTTTTTTGTGAATTTTTTAAAAATAGCTACAAAATGTATTTTGACCTAATTTTTTTCATATGGGTTGATTGGAAGGTTAATTTCAAGGAAAAAATATAAAATTTGAAAAAAAAAGTTTTTTAGGGCCTAGAATTAGGTGTGAAGCATGGATGATGTATAGAACATGATGTACTATAGCCTCTCTCTCTCTCTCTCTCTATATATATATATATATATATATATATATATATATATATATATATATATATATATATATTCATGATAACACTAGAGGAGTATGTATTCAAATAATATTTATAGATATCCATGATAACACTAGAGGGGTATGTATTCCTATAAATATTATTTGAATACATACCCCTCTAGTGTTATCATGGAAGGTTGGGCGATGTGGGTGAATCCCCTAGCTTGAGGAGCAGGGTAGGTATAGTCATCAGGTCATAGCGTCTGTAGTTAGGGATGGGACGTCTTAGGTATGATTCAGTCTTATTTTTAGGGGGGACTATGACCGCCTCCGATGCATTTATTTTATTTTTCTGATTCGGGGAGCTAACCATGTTAGGGGTCCGGGTGGATGAGTATACCTGGAAATGATAGTATTTTAGAGAACATCCATTGAGTGCCTACTCGGGAGGATGGTTATATATATTTACTACATGTGCGTAAATGTTGTAAGTTATTGATAAGTATATATAGTTTGAATAAATATATACGGGTAAAATACATATTATGAATTGTATTGATATTATATAAGGTGTGCGAATGTTATATGGTTTTAAATGTGAAATGGTTAATTAAGTTAATGTGATAAATAACTTATAAATCATTTATTAAACATACTCGGGCTAGAATAGTGTGACATGAAGGATATTATCGAGAACTAGTTACGGGGTAGGTGACTAGGTGGGTTATATAGAAAAGCATTAGGTGTGCACAATAGTTGAGGGGTGAGCCGGTCCTTAAGGGAGTGCGATAATATAAAGAGCATTCATGCATTTTAATTTACTGTAATTTAATTCACTTGCTAAATATTTTCAAAATGGTTTGGGTTCTAACCCTTGCTATAAAATATTTTCAAAATCGTTTAAGTGTCAAGCCACAGGGACGCCAAATTTGTTCTATTTCAGTGTTACGCAACTACGACATATGTGGATGTTGCATGATTTTAACTTAGCCACTTCAGTTATTTCATTCCGAGATTAGGATGCAATCGGTATTTCATTTGGGCACGTCGCCCGAGTTCTTTCATTTGTTTCAATAAGATGATGTACTCAGTTTATTATTTATGCTAGTTTATGTTTTCTAATTTGGATTTTGTAGCCGATGGTTTATTCGGAACATATTATATTTATTCATTTTTATGGTTGACTTAGTGATTGTGTGAATGGTTTAAATTATATTCAGCAGGATATTGTTGTTGTTGTTTGATAAAAAGATTAAATTTGGCACCGTTTCGTTTTTAATACTAGGTGGTTAGTAAGTTTTTTAAAAGTTTTCGATAGTGATGCTAAGAATGAACCAAATGAGAATCCTGTTTAATTTTATATAGGACTGATCACCCAGTATTTTATTAGGAAGGGAATCACAAATGGTATCAGAGCATGAGGTTCTAGTGTCCTTAGGATCTGTGTCGCTTTTTGAAGCCCTTATACTTTTGACTCATTTGAGTCTAGACTGTATAAGAGCTCATCTAGTTTGGAAATTGTGACAAAATAGTGTCTATCCTAGAAACCAAAGAGCTTCAGAGATTGGGTTGCTTCTTCTTCCATACATCTTGTGATGATCCTGAGACTATAGCCATCACTCACACACTTAGAATTTTATTCTTGCATATCATATTGCACCTCTACGTGTATTAATATTGTGAGTGTGTTTAAATCCCTCAATTTGATTTTTAATAATTTTTTGGGAATTTTAAATTTATTTTAAACAAGGTTTTATTTAATTAAAACTTGATTTAAAAAGTCTTGGGGTTAATATATAAATATGTATTGTTGTGTTTATTGGCCTAAAGTTACTCTGGGTAGAAACCGAAAGCGCTAGAGACTCTAGGGTTGGCTTTGTAATTATTTTGGGACGCGCGTTTACATTCGTCCCCAGGCCAACACTTGCTGTTCTCTGATTGGCCCTATGTGTGTTTCTTTACAGAGACATACCATCGCTTGTTATCAGCCCTTGGATCAACCCTTATCGATGGCCTGCATGTCTTTTGAGTGAATCCCCGTGTAAATCATTAAGCCAATCACAGCCTGTTTAATCCACCGCCTGTTGTGAGCCCTTGGATTGCAGTCAAAGGAGCTTGACTCAATCTCAGCCATTGTTTTTGAACGATGCTCTGGAATCTTCCTCTCTTCCTATTTAAAGGCCTCCCATCTCAGCCTTCGAAAGCTTTTGCCATTTTGAAAAGTCTCAGAGAATAGAGAGAGAGAGAAGAGAGAAGAGAGAAGTTAGAGAGAGAAACCAGACCCAAGTTAGAAACCCTAACTTCGTCCAAATACTTCTCAAGCCCAAACTACTTACCTCTCCAAAAAAAACACCATAGCCAAATAAACACCATCCTTAGTGTTTTCTTGGGTTTATGAGAGTTCTGGTTGAGAGATCTTGGGTTGCTGAAATCCTTGTGTTCATAAATCTTATTTCCAACTTAGACATAGACTCAGATCTTGTTTCTGGTTCAATAGAAATCATAGATCTGTAGTTTTGCATGTCATAATACACTTAGTTGCATTTATTTCTCATCTTGAGAATTTCGTTGTTGATTGTTTTCTGTTAAAACATTTTCTTACTTCAGAATCAACAATAGATGTTTTTCTATTTCTGTTTTTACAAAACTTAACCTGACCTAGTTGGATTCGCACTTGGAGGGTTCTCAATCTCCATAATATTTTCAAAAGTGATTAAGAAAGGTCTTGACCGATTTCTTAAGCAAGATCTCCGTGGAATCTGGGTTATTTTGAAAGGTCAAAAAGGTTCTTGGTTTTGTAAGAAAGAAAAATAACAAATACACTTCATATAGACTTTATATGTGATTTGTTAGGATTGTCTGTAACTAATAAGTGTGTGTGTGTGCATGCATGTGTTTTAGAACACTATTCACAAACATCTTCACACTACAAACACTGAAAGTGTTGGCTATAAGATTTGGTGAACATAAATCGACGTAAAGTGCTGAAACAAAGAAGAGTTGACAAACTGAGACAACTACATCAACAAACAAGATCTGCAGAAAAGTTAAGGACGCCAGAGGGTACAATCCTGAACTTGTATAGATTTGTTTTTGTGTGCATGTTAGTTAAATAGGTTGTAACTCGCATATTTTTTTTAGTGATTGTTTTTGTTTTACTCCGTAGAGGGAGTCGTGGATGTTTCCTCAAGGTTGAGGTTTTACCACGTAAAAAAATCCTGAGTATCAATATTTCTACATCTTCTCATCCCATTCTCATGTGTGCTGAGTTTAAAACATTTTAAACTATTTACTAAAACTTGTTATCAAATCTTGTCCATATCTCGTACATATTTTTTGTTAACACATCTTGTGTTCAAAATCAGTTTGATTTTAGTAAAGAGTTTCTTCAACAAACTTTCGGAGTTGCTTAAATAGTTTATTTTCATAAACGGCTTTGGCAACGATATTTCAATTGGTATCAGAGCTTTTGGTGAACTTATTTCAAAAAGATCCTGAGTTTCTGAAACTGTTTTCTCAAAATCAATTATGGACGAGAAAAACGAAAGATATGGTAACTTGACCAGACCTCCAGTCTTTGATGGAACCAATTTCTCTTACTGGAAAGTAAGAATGATTGCTTTCATTCAAGGAACCCTGGGAGATGATGTCTGGGATATTATTGAAAATGGATACTCTTATCCAACTAAACCAGCCACTGATGGAAGCAATGAAAGGATTAAGAAAATATTGAGTGAGTTTACTTAAGAAGAGAAACAGGTTTCTCGAAATAATAACAAAGGCAAGAACGCTATATTTATGTCTATTAACGAACATGAGTTCAAGAGAATCTCATCTTGTACCACTTCCAAGGAAGCATGGGATACCTTGATTACTGCCCACGAAGGAGACTCTAGGGTAAAAGCTGCTAAGACTCAGATGTTAATCCAACAGTATAATACCTTAATCATGTCTGAATCTGAGTCTTTCGATGATTTTTATATGAACCTTACTGATATTGTCACTAAACTTCATGCCAATGGTATAACTTATGATAGACAAGAAATTGTGTCTAAAATTCTGAGATCATTACCATAGAAATTTGACAATAAAAGATATGCCATTTAGGAGATGTGTGATATTAATCTCACTCCTGAATTACTCAGTAGCAAATTAAGAACTGTGGAAATGGAATTAGAGTTTAAGAAACAATTAACCCACACTCATAGGAAAAATACCAATTCCAATCTTAGCTTTACCTCTAAGATGATTAAGCCTGAGGTAAACACCCCTAGTAATGATTCTGATGAGGACTGTGACTTAGAAAGTCTAGATAATCAGATTGCCCTAATGACAAAACAATTTAAGAAAATTGTTAAATTTAGAAACAGTGTTGCAAATAGACAGGGCAAGTCTAATTATTCTACTCCTTCAAATCACAAGCCCCATGAGAAACCTCATGACAAACAGAACAAAGACAACATAAGACCTCACAGAGACCTCAAGAAGACTGAATGCTATAGATGTGGTAAACTAGGACACATTGCTCAAGACTGTAGAGTTAACTTAAATGCCCAAAACAAACACTCTAGAGCCAACATCTGCAAAACCTGGGATGACTCAAGTGATTCTGAAAATGAGGAACCTGAGACATCTGATGGTTTTGATCCTTGTTTATCCTTCTTTGCCAAAATCATATATAATGATGATATGCCTATGCTTGATAGTGAGGATGAGTTTAGTAATTCTAGTTCTGTTGCTTTGAATCATACTTTAACTGGTTTAGATGCTTTACTTACTGAGAACATTAATACCTCTTCCTCGGGGTGTGTGAGTCAAAGGGGAATCGATACTGCTGATGTCAATGGGTGCGTGAGTTTAAGAAATGAAACCTTAGGGGTCACTTCACACACTTCACTTAGTGACTCTGACAATGATGATCTCCCAGACATCCACACTCTATATACTAAAACTCTTAAGAAAAGCACTAGACTAGAAAAGATTGTGAAAGATCTTACCAAAAAGCTAGAGGATCTAAGCCTAATGGTAAAACTGAATGCTGAAGAGTATACTACACAATGCATGTCTCATGAAAGTGAAGTTAAAGTGTTTGATGAAAAACTGAAAACTTTGACTGAAGCTAATGAAATTCTAGAGAAAAAATACAAAGGGACATTATTAGAATTGGAACAAACAAAAGAAAAGACAGCAACTGTTTTCAAAAAATTTACCAAATTTGAAAATAATTCGAACTGTTTTGATGAATTTGTTGCTGAATCTAAAACCAATTCTGATGATAGAACTGGAATAGGGGTTTGCCCCAATTTGAAGACACAAACAAAACATGTTGAACCTATCAAGTTTGTGTCAGGAGGCAAAAGACCTATTGAAACATGTCCAGACTTTCATTCTCTAAAAACTAAGTTTGACCATCAAAACACTAACACTGGAGATGCAAGTTGCTCTAAGCATGAAAGTTTACCAAAGGGAAAATATGTCTGCCCCCCTATTAGGAAAAGTGAACCTGCTTTCAAACCTGTGCTACCTAGGAATAAAATTCAGCCTCAAAATTTCTCAAAACCTTTATTTAGAAACTTTCCGAAGGAAAACCCAACTCTGAGCAATCTTTATTGCTCGTATTGTGATATATACGGTCATTCCTTCGATAACTGGTATGCTAGGAGACTGATTAAACCTGTCTACAATTCTTCCATATATCCTAACTTTAACTACTCTAGGAGGAGTCGTAACAACTATGTCCTTCCCAGGCCACCAGACAAAAACTCTAACTATAGGAATAGAAGGACTAAACCTAAAAGGACATTTACTAGAAGGATTACCAGAAACTTTTCTAAATCAAATGCTCAGGAATTCAAATTTACTCAAAATCATGCGCAAAATGTTTTTCAACAAAAATATAATGCTCGCAAATTTTATCAAATGAGAGCAAACAAGCGCAAACAGAAAACCAGAGCAATTTGGGTTAGAAAAGATGATCTAGTACCCCAGATGAAGTGTAATATTGTTGTTTCTGCTCTAAAAGCTGAACTTACAATTTCTGGTTGGTACTTGGATTCTGGATGTTCCAATCATATGACAGGTGATGATACAAAACTTTTAAATAAAACCCACTTTGATGGTGGAAAAGTAGTTTTTGGTGATGGATTATCATCCCAGATCATAGGCAAAGGAACTCTTAAAGAAAAAGGTCTTCCTGTTCTTGAAAATGTTCTCTTAGTTAAAGGTCTTAAGGCTAATTTACTTAGCATTTCGCAATTTTGTGACTCAAACTATACTGTTACCTTTTCAAAGAACAATTGCAAGATTTTAAATGAAAAGGGAGAATGCTTAATTACAGGATTCAGGACTCCTGACAATTGTTATACTGTCATGTCTAGTTCTGAAATCTGTAATGTTGCCAGAATGGATGACAATGAGATATGGCATAACAGAATGGGTCACATTAATTACGAAAATTTGAGTAAATTGTCCTGTCAACAAATAGTTAGAGGAATACCAAAAATTAAACCTATTCATAACATTGTCTGTGGTCCCTGCCAAGAAGGAAAAATTGTTAAAGCACCTCATAAAAGGGTTAAAGATATCCTTACCTCTAATCCCTTAGAACTCATCCATATGGACCTAATGGGTCCTTCTCAAACTGTTAGTCTTTGTGGACACAGTTATATTCTAGTTATGGTTGATGACTTCACCAGATTCAATTGGGTAGCTTTCTTAAAGCAAAAATCCGATACTTTTCAAACTTTTTTAAAGATTCTTTTACGGATTGAGAATGAAAAAGACACTCAAGTGAATAGAATCAGAAGTGATAGAGGTGGTGAATTCAAAGACACTAGTATTGTAGAATATTGTGACTATAATGGTTACAAACATGAGTTCAGTGCTCCTAAGACCCCTCAACAAATTGGAATAGCTGAGAGAAAGAATCGAACTCTTCAAGAGATGGCACGTGTCATGCTCCATGCTAAGAACTTACCTAAGTATTTTTGGGTAGAATCTATTCGTACAGCTTGCCATCTTATTAATAGGGTCTATCTTAGAAAGAATTCGAAACAAACCTCTTATGAACTTTGGTACAATAAAAAGCCTAATCTTAAGTACCTTAGAACCTTTGGTAGTACCTGCTATGTTTGCAAAGATAGGGAACACTTATCTAAATTTGAGAGTAGAGGAGATAAAGCCATATTCTTAGGTTATTCACCTAACAGTAGAGCTTATCGAGTGTATAATCTTCGCACTAAGACCTTAATGGAATCCATAAATGTAATTGTTAGTGACACTACTATAGAAAGCAATACTAGTGAATTAACTATAGAAGAAGAATCGTCAAATATTTTAGAAAATGACTCTTCTGAAATAGATAATTCATTACCTATTGAGTCACCTGAAGTACCTAACTGGGTTTCTAAAGATCATCCCATAAACAACATAGTTGGCAACCCTAGTGAACCAGTACGTACAAGATCCCAACTTAGAAATTATGCTCTCTATGCATGCTTTGTTTCTCTCTTGGAACCAAAGAATGTAAATGAGGCATTGAATGACACTCACTGGATTTCTTCTATGCAGGATGAACTTTTACAATTTGTCATTCATGATGTATGGTATCTTGTTCCACGTCCTGATCACAAAAAGGTTATTCGTACTCGTTGGATTTTCAAAAATAAAACTGATGAAAATGGGATGATAATTAGAAATAAAGCTAGACTAGTTGCTCAAGGTTATTCCCAAATAGAAGGACTTGATTTTAATGAGACGTTTGCTCCTGTTACTCGTTTAGAATCAGTTCGTCTGCTTCTTGCTATAGCTTGTCACATGCATTTTACATTATATCAAATGGATGTTAAATCTGCGTTCCTTAATGGAATACTTGCCGAGGAAACCTATGTAGAACAACCTAAAGGGTTCATTGACCCTAATTATCCTAATCATGTATTTCGGTTGAAAAAGGCTTTATATGGTCTTAAGCAAGCTCCTAGAGCTTGGTATGAGCGACTGTCCAGTTTTCTGCTGGACAAAGGTTTCAAAAGAGGTGGAAATGACCAAACCTTATTTGTCAAACATTTTGGCAAACACATTACCATCGCTCAAGTCTATGTAGACGATATCATATTTGGATCCACTTCTACCTCAGAAGTAAAATCTTTTGCTGAAATTATGAGTAAGGAATTTCAGATGTCCCTTATGGGGGAGTTACAGTTCTTCCTAGGTCTCCAAGTCAAACAACAACCAGATGGCTTGTTTCTTTCGCAGACTAAGTACGCATTAGAGATAGTTAAAAAATTTGGCCTCGAGAGTGCTAAAAGTGCTAAAACGCCTATGAGTACTACAGAGAAATTATCTAAAGATGAAAATGGAAAATCTGTAGACTCTACCTTATATCGTAGTATGATTGGCACATTACTCTATCTGACTGCCTCGCGTCCTGATATCATGTATGCTGTTTGTGTTTGTGCGCGTTATCACAACAACCCCAAGGAGAGCCATTTAAACGCTGTTAAACGCATAATTAAATATGTTAAAGGCATTCTAAATTTAGGAATTTGGTACACGAATGACACACCTAGCACTATTATTGGGTACACTGATGCTGATTGGGCTGGTTGTACTGATGATAGTAAAAGCACTTCAGGCGCATGTTGTTATATTGGTAATAACTTGGTAGGATGGAGTAGTAAAAAACAGAACTGCACATCTCTCTCGACTGCTGAATCTGAATACATAGCCGCCGGTAGCTGTTGTGCCCAATTGTTATGGCTTAAACAAATGCTAAGTGATTATGGTATTCTAGAACCCACACTTCATCTCTATTGTGATAATCAAAGTGCGATTAATATTTCTAAGAACCCAGTTCAACACTCGCGAACTAAACACATTAAAATAAGACATCATTTTATTCGTGAATTAGTTGAAACCAAGGAATTAGAAATCAATTATCTTTCTACTGATCTACAACTTGCAGATTTATTTACCAAACCTCTTGATTATAATAGATTCATTTCTTTACGTAAATCTATTGGTATGATTTGTGTTGAGTAAATACCTGTCATATTTTCCAAGTTCTTTCCCTTTGTCCATTTGAGACAAAATGGGGGAGAAATTTGAGTCTACTGCATATACTAAAAAGCTTGATCTTAGTAATTTTTTGCAGGTATTCTTCTTGTACAGTCATTCTTTATTGTAATAATAGGATGTTAAACTGTATATAGTTGAGTTATGTAATTTTTGCTTTCTAGGATTTGGGTAGATAGATCTTTTATAGGAATAGGATTTTCTTATTTGTTGTCGCCCTACGAGTTTAGATGACTCAAAGGAGATTTTGTCTCATATTTCCAAAGGGGGAGATTGAAGCCCTTATACTTTTGACTCATTTGAGTCTAGACTGTATAAGAGCTCATCTAGTTTGGAAATTGTGACAAAATAGTGTCTATCCTAGAAACCAAAGAGCTTCAGAGATTGGGTTGCTTCTTCTTCCATACATCTTGTGATGATCCTGAGACTATAGCCATCACACACACACTTAGAATTTTATTCTTGCATATCATATTGCACCTCTATGTGTATTAATGTTGTGAGTGTGTTTAAATCCCTCAATTTGATTTTTAATAATTTTTTGGGAATTTTAAATTTATTTTAAACAAGGTTTTATTTAATTAAAACTTGATTTAAAAAGTCTTGGGGTTAATATATAAATATGTATTGTTGTGTTTATTGGACTAAAGTTACTCTGGGTAGAAACCGAAAGCGCTAGAGACTCTAGGGTTGGCTTTGTAATTATTTTGGGACGCGCGTTTACATTCGTCCTCAGGCCAACACTTGCTGTTCTCTGATTGGCCCTATGTGTGTTTCTTTACAGAGACATACCATCGCTTGTTATCAGCCCTTGGATCAACCCTTATCGATGGCCTGCATGTCTTTTGAGTGAATCCCCGTGTAAATCCTTAAGCCAATCACAGCCTGTTTAATCCACCGCCTGTTGTGAGCCCTTGGATTGCAGTCAAAGGATATTGACTCAATCTCAGCCATTGTTTTTGAACGATGCTCTGGAATCTTCCTCTCTTCCTATTTAAAGGCCTCCCATCTCAGCCTTCGAAAGCTTTTGCCATTTGGAAAAGTCTCAGAGAATAGAGAGAGAGAGAAGAGAGAAGAGAGAAGAGAGAAGTTAGAGAGAGAAACCAGACCCAAGTTAGAAACCCTAACTTCGTCCAAATACTTCTCAAGCCCAAACTACTTACCTCTCCAGAAAAAACACCATAGCCAAATAAACACCATCCTTAGTGTTTTCTTGGGTTTATGAGAGTTCTGGTTGAGAGATCTTGGGTTGCTGAAATCCTTGTGTTCATAAATCTTATTTCCAACTTAGACATAGACTCAGATTTTGTTTCTGGTTCAATAGAAATCATAGATCTGTAGTTTTGCATGTCATAATACACTTAGTTGCATTTATTTCTCATCTTGAGAATTTCGTTGTTGATTGTTTTCTGTTAAAACATTTTCTTACTTCAGAATCAACAATAGATGTTTTTCTATTTCTGTTTTTACAAAACTTAACCTGACCTAGTTGGATTCGCACTTGGAGGGTTCTCAATCTCCATAATATTTTCAAAAGTGATTGAGAAAGGTCTTGACCGATTTCTTAAGCAAGATCTCCGTGGAATCTGGGTTATTTTGAAAGGTCAAAAAGGTTCTTGGTTTTGTAAGAAAGAAAAATAACAAATACACTGCATATAGACTTTATATGTGATTTGTTAGGATTGTCTGTAACTAATAAGTGTGTGTGTGTGTGCATGCATGTGTTTTAGAACACTATTCACAAACATCTTCACACTATAAACACTGAAAGTGTTGGCTATAAGATTTGGTGAACATAAGTCGACGTAAAGTGCTGAAACAAAGAAGAGTTGACAAACTGAGACAACTACATTAACAAACAAGATCTGCAGAAAAGTTAAGGACGCCAGAGGGTACAATCCTGAACTTGTATAGATTTGTTTTTGTGTGCATGTTAGTTAAATAGGTTGTAACTCGCATATTTGTTTTAGTGATTGTTTTTGTTTTACTCCGTAGAGGGAGTCGTGGATGTTTCCTCAAGGTTGAGGTTTTACCACGTAAAAAAATCCTGAGTATCAATATTTCTACATCTTCTCATCCCATTATGATGTGCGCTGAGTTTAAAACATTTTAAACTGTTTACTAAAACTTGTTATCAAATCTTGTCCATATCTCGTACATATTTTTTGTTAACACATCTTGTGTTCAAAATCAGTTTGATTTTAGTAAAGAGTTTCTTCAACAAACTTTCGGAGTTGCTTAAATAGTTTATTTTCATAAACGGCTTTGGCAACGATATTTCACTTTTCACGTTTCAGCTTAGCATTCTTTGATATAGAGCCTTATTATAGATTATTGTACTCCTTTACGTATGCGACTTATGATCTCCAACCATAAAGTATAGTTGATGTGATTTATATATGATTTCGATTGAGCATGGAAGATCGAACATTATAGAACGACATGCGTGGGATGTTAGAAGGAGTGTAGGAGGGAGGACTCACTATAAGCCATGAAGAATTATGGGAATAGTGATGTCATAGGAATCATCACGATTATTGTTTGAACAATTGAAGTTGGAGTAACCATTGGGGTATAGTAGTTGACCCAAGAACTGTCGTGAAGGGTGGCTAAAACCCCAAGTGTAGAAAATAAGGCGCGAAGGTTAGAGAAGATTTTTGTTTTAGAAGAACAACTCGCTAGAATTTGAGGAAGGTGCGAAAGGGTGATTTATCAATGAATGGAGAACATTCAACTAGAATCACATGTGAAGGAGTGTAGTGACACTCAAGTAAAATTTTGGGCAAAAATGTTTGCTCATAGGAGCAACATAGGGTGATGGGAGTCAATGACCATAGCCATTGGAAAATTACCATGAATAATGAGGAATTTGGGGTGAGGATTATTACAAATCCTCTCACCAGGGATTATATAGAGAGGCAAGGGAGATTTTAGTAATTTTCCAAAAAGGGTCGGATAGTGGCCGGATGTGAAGGAATATTGATGGAATTTACAAACTGCGTAACCGAGGAAAGGGATACAAATAATTAAAAGGGGTTTATAAGTTGATAACCCGTGGGTAGAAAATACAGGCGCGGATAGGAAATACATCTAGGATAACTGGTGTCGTTGTCATCAAGGTCGTAAATTTATAAAATTATATCAATGTTCTCATGAGAAGGGAGATAAGGGAGTTAGAGAATCTAATCGATGGGCAAGGTTGGGTTTTTCGGGGCTAGTAAGGCATCAAGGGATGGGATACCCAGTAGAAGATCCATATTAATGATCGAGATTAATAGAATTTATACCAAGTGACAATGGGTTATATTAGGGTCGTCAAGGCCATCAATAAGCCCCGTAGGACTAGCAGAGCCAACAGGACAATAGGGATAGCAATCAGGATCAAGACTACATGGTCCGCGAGAAGGACAACCACTACATGGTTGGTGGAGACAGAGAAAGGGGAAGGGAACAACGAGGTGTCTTATGGTTAAAGAGTGGAAACACATGTGTGGATCTTGTCCGCAACAAGTCAAGTGACAGGAGAGGGATGCCTCACAGGGGCAATAATTATAGAAGTTTTGGTTGGGTTAGGATTAGAGTGTCATCTCCACGAATCGTTTGAACCGCCAGTGTTATGGGAAACTGACACTACGAGTTTTTTTTGGAATGATTGGGGTCTATCTTGTGTGATACGAATGAGTCACAGTAGTTTGTGAGTACTAAATTCGCGAGTGAAATGGGTTTGGTAGAGGTATCATTAAAAGTACTATACTTTATATATATATTTATCGTGGAGTAGCGGGTCTCTCTTTAGTTCCACTTGCAGGTGAGTAGTGTGTGGACACTGAGAGGGTATAGTTTTTCAAGGTAATTCCATGATAAGTGGTGATATTCGAGGTATGAATTAAACCTCGGTACAAACTATTAATCCATGGTGGGCGGTTATCGCAAGACTATCATGTTCGTTGTTCCAGGGCAGGATGTATATTCTTTTTGTGATGTCTCACCTAAAAGAGGGTTGCACTCATGGCGATGTTTTTTGAAGTAGACTTCAGAGATTACCGTTGTCTAGTTATATTGGATCCTGGTGTGTAGGGACTCTTACTGATAATATTCAGGGTATGTCGGGTTGCCATTGAGTAGAGAGATTTAGCTCGTTATTAATATTTAGTGCTAAGGGTGTAGTGATTGTGCGAGCACAGTAATATATGTGACTCCTTTAGAGACACAAGATTCTATGACTAAATGTCTGATTATAAG
This sequence comes from Sambucus nigra, assembly GCA_949130495.1. Classification (NCBI taxonomy): domain Eukaryota; kingdom Viridiplantae; phylum Streptophyta; class Magnoliopsida; order Dipsacales; family Adoxaceae; genus Sambucus; species Sambucus nigra. The sequence continues at coordinate 331,153,623 of OX422212.1, read as the reverse complement.
GACAGAGGTTGAGTGTCCCGGGTGTTTGCTTTGGGTTTTACAAAAATCGAGGACCGAAAATGCTGAGGAATAGTCATTGGTAAAAGTTCTTTTGGGCTTTGCTATGAGATGTTATACGTATAAGCCTTCATAAATGTCAGAAGTGTGAAGACGTTATCGGATGCTAGGTCATTGAATTTAGTGATAATTAGTTATCGTGTGGAGAAAGTACATTGAGCGAATAGCCACTAAGAAATAAGTTCGGTGGACCCGGGAAGTGTTACGAAAGAAACAGTGGAAATATTTGCACCACAAGTGGACAGGTGGGGAAATATCGAGAATAATTGAATAGTAATTGGTAAGGTGGTCGAAAATACCAGAATATTTAGCCACACTGACAATGCGGGGGCCGAACTTGAGATAAGTATGTTACGTATGTGATGATTGGAGGTTTGTGCAAACATGCACGGGTTATAGGGTTTATGGGAGTCCTAGGTGGACCAGAGTCTCACTAGTCAGATGTCGACCCATTTTGGGAGAAAACGCAAGGGCAATGATTTTAATTATATTCCAAAAAAGGGGAGTAATATGTCCCTCGTAATGTGAAACAATGAGCGTGGGGACGGTGGTGAGAAATACATAATGGAGTTTAATCCAAGTTACATCATTTAGGGATGGAAAAAGGTTGATCCCAGGTTGTTTCAACTAGGATTTTGTAATTTTGATATTCCCAGTGACGAGATTGATGAAAATGAGTGGTGAAATTCATATTTGGGGACGTCCAAAATTGAGGAATGCATAATTTCGTATTTGTGGGTGATTGGGAGTATTAATTACCACTAGTATAGTTACGTGTGATACCTCATGGCAATGTATTATCTATGTAACACGTTCTGAGACATTATTAAGGAAAATTTTCCATCCACCCTTTGGTTGGGAAGGGTGGAGGAATAACAAGCTTCTGGGACCCAAAGTGATTTATGGTCAATCGTCAGGAATGGAACAAATCGAGTCTTTTTTTTAGATACCTTAGAAACATAAGGAGATTTACATCACCGTGAGTTAAGGAGTTGAAGTATGACATGAGTAGTCAAGGATTGTTGCGGATATTTAACCTAAGGGAGTCACGGGTTAGCAACAAGAAATTGTACCCATATAAGGTGGGGACTTTTTCGCAGAGCCGACAGGGCATTAGCTTGCCTTTTGAGGCACTACATGTTTGGAGACCATTGAGTTGGATGTTGATGACCAGGTATTGGTTAGAGTGTCTCCCATGAAAGAGGTCATGAGGTTCAGCATAACAGGGAAGCTAGCGTCGACATTTAGGGAGGGGAGGGGATCCCTATCATTGAGAGAGTGGAACCGTTAGATTATAGACTGGGTTTTCCATAGCATACACAATGGATACATGACGTGTTTCATGTGGCATCGCTGAAGGATTATCGAAGGAGCATGAGATCTTGTGGCATGTTCCACTTGAGGAGTTTGATTTTCATCCACATGTCTCACATGAGGAGAGACCTGTAGCTGTTCTGGATCGTAGTGAGCGCAAGTTGCGGTCTAAAGTGATACCACTTGTTATAGTTTAGTGGGGACACCATATTGTCCACACCTCATCTCAACTCACATGCACAATTAAAAACTCCCAAAGGGCCCTTATCTTCATGTGCCATGATATATAACCATGATGTCTCATTCATTTGGAAGACTTAGAAGAAGCTAGTTGAGAGAGAGTTTAGTTTTAAAGAGAGAAATTCTATTTTGTAATTTTTATTTTAGTGAGTGTTGTAAATAAAATTGAGGGAAATATATTTGAAGAAATTCATTGCAATTCAAGGTATTTTGGATTTGATCTATTCCTCTATAATTCATCTTGTTTAATCCTTCCATGCTTTTATTTGTTTATCTTATGTCTTGGATGATGAGTATGGAGGGATAATCTCCCATTCAAGGGATGAATTGAAGCCCCCATGAATACAAACAACTTAGTTTGTTAGTTTTAATTTGTTTGATTTCTTTGATTAAAAATTTTAATTTCTACTTTTATTTTCACATTGAGAAATGGAAAATCATCCTTGAGAAATCATTAAAAATGGTGTTAACATTTTATCATTTGATTCAATCTAGAGATAGGCTTATCAGATTGATAATAATCATAATATGATTTTCTCCTACTCCTATTTTTATTTGGTCTAGTTAACATTAGTTGGGTTAATCGATCGTAGAGGGTGATTCATTTAATTAATTTTAAATTATTTTGAGTACAGTTGTGGGAATGAAAATTACTTTTTTAAAAGAATATTTAATTAGTTTATTAGTTTAATGAGAATTACATTTTGAATTCAATGAATATTTTTGAAATCAATCAACTTAATATAGTCAAATTAGTGTTAATTGTGTGAAGTGGGGGTGGATTTACCTCCCTTGATCTTTCTCTCTCATTTAGTGATATTTCACTCACCTTTATTACACACTTTTTAGTTACTTTTTTAGATTATTCTTTTACTTTAGTTAATCTTTTTCATTTAGTTTAGTTATTTCACCATCACATAAAATTGTTTTAATATAAATAAAAATCATAAAAACAAGAAAAAAAAATAAGAAAAATAGTTAGAAATTGGATTACATGACTTTTCATTCGTATCACTCCAAATATTTGGATTCACATCCTCACTTACCATTATATGAGTTCGTGTGATATATTTTTGTAGGTAAATTAAAGAAGTTGATTAGGTTGCATTTTTCTAATAACGACTCATCATACCAAAAGTCTAAGTTATCAAATGGCGTCGTTGCCACTTTTTGGAGATTGACGCACTTGAGAAGATTTTGGATTGTAGTTCATTTACTATTTCTTTTTCATTTTTAGTACCGTTTTTCATTTTATTAGAAGTTTTTTAGTAGGAGTTTATCATTTGGCTTGTATTGTTGTGCTTGGAGACACAATTTATATTTCATTTATATTTGTCATAATTTATAAAAAGAAAAAAAGCAAATGGGAAACACGACAAGGTAGAGAGAGAGCGCCCTTGGAGTGGAATTTTGAAGCCTCTCAACTCAGTCTTCACCCCACGTGTAAAATTTGTAGAAGGTACATTCTTTATCACTCGCGAATCTACCACTAGAAAGTTCATTTTTGGTATGATTATTTTCTCCTATGTGCTTTTAATTATGGCATCGCACTTAATTTGAATGGTTTGAAGAATTAATGAACCTAAGACCTATACCCGGTCATTAAAACGAGTTAGGATTTCATCACCCACTCAATCACCTTATTCAATTTGCTTGTTACCCGTGCCATCACTTAATTAAAATCAATCAACTAGCAGCCAAGTAGGATTCAATGTTTATTCGAAAACTTTTGGAACGAGACACTCGTAGGATACTCTGGCGAGTCATTTCCATCCCTTCCACTCTTTAATTGATTTTCTTAAGACACTGTCAATGAAAATTGGGTTTTTAAGTGAAGTCTCCAAGTAAAATGGGTTTGTGCTTTCCCCAACGTGGTACCAAATGATCGATTGTTGTAGTAGCTAGTGTGGGACACTTAACTAGTATGTCTCTTGTTCTCTGGGAAAGAAAGTAGGAGCACACTTTTCAAAGGTGACTTATAAGGAACCGTGTTTTTCTTGCTAGCGGATTAATTAAAATTTGACTACCCACTCGCCTAATTGAAGATGAAGTAATTCTCTATGTGCTAGTTAGGACTTTTACCTTGCCTGTACGTGTCTAATTTACACTTTAGGTAGTCACTTTTACTCTCCACCCTTTTGAGTTTCAAATTGAGTTCATCACCTCTTATTTTTCCAAAAAATCCAAAATATATTTCATTTTTTCCTTAAAAATTCTAAAACTCCAAAAATATTTTTCATTTTTTGTCACAGCTAAATATTTCCACATTTTTCCAAAATCCAAAAATATTTTTCATTTTCCCTTCCTTTTTCAAAAAACCCAAAAATATTTTCTTTCCCTCATTTTCAAAAATACTCCAAAAATATTCTCTTTTCTTTTTCAAAAATAAAAATTCATTCTTTGCATGACCACGTGGCAACGAGTTAATCATTAATTAATTCCTTCCCATAGCATTTCTCCCATTTCATCCTCTTTAGGAGAACCCCAGGTTCCCCTCGATTTTCCCCTGCAACCAATCACTTCTAGTTGTCCCCTCATAGACAGCTCTACGTCATCCACCCACCCACCATGGCCTATGAGCGTGCCTTACGGGACTATTTTTCCCCGATTACTGCTAACCCACCATCATGCATCGTTCTTCCACCCACCCTAGCTGTCCAATTTGAAATTCGCATGTCAACCATTTCAATGTTGCCTAATTTCCATGGCCTTGAACATGAGTCTCCATACAGTCACTTGCGAAAAAAATTCATGGTTTCCGTGACTTTCAAAAGTAAAAATTTAGATGAAGAAAATGTTCGTCTTCGCTTATTTCCATTTTCTCTCCACGATAATGTATCCATGTGGCTCCATTCATTTCCATCGGATTATATCCATATATGGGAACAACTTGTGAAGAACTTTATGTCCAAGTTTTATTCGATGAGAAAAGCCAATGAGATACGCCAAGCCATCAAAGACTTTCATCAAAAGGCAATCGAGAAATTTCGTGAAGTATGGGGCCATTTTCAAGGTTATATCAATAGTTGCCCACATCATGGTCTCGATAAAAGTCACTTAGTCCATCATTTTTACACAGGTATCATTCCTTCCTCTCGACCATGATTGAATCCATGAACAAAGAGAATTTCATGCATTTAACTCCCAGGGTCACCTATAATTTTCTACTCAAATTAGGCAATGACTCCTAAGATTGGGAGGGAATCAATGAATTTTTAATATCCAATCCACCAAGTGAAGGGAGAATTTATGAGGTAAAAAATGATATCAATTTTATAACTTTGCTTAACAGATTAAACACTTTGATTAGGACCGTTTATTCTCTCAGTTGTTCTATGTAATTAAATGTTCTATATCTAAATAAGTGATGAATGTCAACAAGTCTAGTCCTTATTCATGTAAAGTATGCTTAAGCCAAGATCATTTATCTCATTTGTTCCCCCTCATTTAAGATGATGTCGAACCCACTATGTCCCAAGTGTGTGCTTTTTATTCCACTAGAAAACCCTCTCCCTCTTCATTTACTTACAATCCTAATAATAGGAACCATCCTTATTTTTCTTATAAGTACGTCAAAAATCTCGTTCCATCACACCCATGACAAAATGTTGATGGTCCACCTGGGTTTGACTAAAACCCACAAAGGCAACATCGCCCTCCCATCCAAAAAACCACCATGCTCAATACCATTAGCAACACCATCCATCACCCTTTATCCCCCCCACGGAGGACCATCAAACACTAATCATCAAATTGTCCCAATTCCACCTGCCTCTTACGAGTATTCCCCACCGCTTGGTTTTAACCATGAGTCGGTTCCCCAACTCCCTTATACCTCGCCACCCTAAACATCCACTTCATCTTCTGAGAATCTTCTCACTCAATTTATCATAACTCAGTAACAAACCACACAAGCGCAGACTTAATATATCTAAAGGCTTGAGCAACATCTTAACCAGTTTGAGTCTGAGGGAGAGAAAAATCGATTCTCAATTCAACCCATTGCTAACCCTAAGGGAAATGGGAAAGAGTAATTTTACGAGGTTGGATCCGCTTCCACTCCACCCACATACTACGCGGACATGAAAGTGATGATCAATCTAAGATCATGAAAATAAGTTGACAATGGTGTTGGTGCTCCCCATTATGACAAATCCCGCCCACCCAAAATTTCCCATTAGAACCTCTCCCTAAAGTTCCACCACCTAACAAATCCACATAAAAGAATGATTATAAAACTAATTATCCCACCACTATTTATGTTCCCAAAGAACCCTTTACTCATAGGTTGGCTCTGATAAAGAAAGAACAACAATTTGATGAGATCGGGGAAGTTTTTCATAATGTTAACATTAACATTCCATTCCTCACCGCGATTCAACAAGTTACCTTCTATTCCAAATTCTTAAAGGACTTGTGCACTGTCAAGCAACGAATGAATGTGCCTTGTGATTCCTTCGTCACTGATCAAGCCAAATCCATTATCCATGAGAACGATGTTATTAAGTACAAAGACCCCGGTTATCCTACTGTCTCTTGCATGTTAGGAGACAATTTCACTAATCGAGCTATGCTTGATCTTGGGACTAGAGTTAATATGTTACCTTTCTCTCTTTGCCTAGAGTTAGGTTTACAAATATGAAACCTACATGGGTTACTCTTCATCTTACTAATCGTTCCGTAAAAGTTCCTAAAGAAATATTTAAAGATGTTTTGGTGAAAGTCTATGACTATTACTATCCTATAGATTTCATTATCTTAGACACTCCTGCTCCTGACGCAATCAATATTCCTATATCTTAGGTCGCCCCATTTTGGAAACTATAAATGCCATCATCAATTATCGTGATGGGTCCATGGATATTTATTTTGGCAACATGACCATTGAAGTCAATATCTTCCACCTCGTGCAATAAAAGGATGACGTTGATTCTATTGACGAGGTGTGTGTGATTGACTCCTTGGTCCAAGAGATGTGGGATCAACCATACTCCAAAGATCCTATTCAATAATGTTTGGCTCACTTTGGGTCCAAGTTTGATGTTGATTTCTCTATCAATTAAGTGAATTCTTTGTTATATTACACACCACTGATGGACATATCCACTTGGGTAACTCCATTTTAGTCTCTCTCTGTCGACACTCTTCTTAATGTGGATGCCCAGTTAACCCATGCCTCGATATTTCCCCAGACTCTGTTTCCGCATATGATTCTGATTACTCTCTTGAGTCTCCACCTAGATTAGATCTTAATCCATTACTTGCTGAGTTGAAATATACTTTTTTAGGCCCAAACCAACATCACCCAGTAATAATTTCTTCAGACTTGAGCCCGGATCAAGAAGAGAAATTGACCCACGCCCTCACTAATCATAGCACTGTATCTGGTGGAACATTTCATACATTCATGGTGTGAACCCCAATGTTTGTAGCCATCACATTCATTTGGAGGAGAATACCAAGAATTATCGTGAGCCACAACATCGACTCAATCCAGCGATGAAAGAAGTCATGAGAGCTAAAATTTTAAAATTTCTTAAGGACGGTATTATTTACCCCATATAGGATAGTCAATGGGTCAGTCTCATTCATGTTGTACCAAAAAATTCTAGTGTCACTATCATCAACAATTATGATAATGAGCTTGTGCCCACCCACATATAAATCGGGTGGCATGTTTGTATTACTTATAGAAAGTTGAACGTTATCACTCGTAATTACAACTTCCCTCTCTCGTACACTGACCAAATGCTTAAACGCTTAGCAAGCCATGCTTACTACTACTTCCTTGACATATATTTAGGGTAAAACAATATACCCATTGCCCCTGAAGACCAAGAGAAGACTACCTTTACTTGACCTTTGCAATGCACCAATTACTTTTCAAAGGTGTATGACTAGTATTTTCAGCGACATGATAGAGCATTTTCTCGAAGTCTTTATGCATGGTTTTTATCATTTTGTGTTCATGATTTGAATAATTCCCGTCTCACCTCACTATCATCCTATAGTGGTGTCAAGAAAAGAAGTTGGTCCTCAATTGGGAAAAATGCCATTTCATGATAAAAAAAAGGCTATTGTTTTAGGTTACGTCTTCTCTAGCTCCAATATTGAGGTTAATAAAGAGAAAGTTAATTTGATTACCATGCTTCCCATTCCTAAGTCTATTAAGGAAATTCGAACCTTATTAGGACAAGTAAGCTTCTGTCGGCGCCTCATTAAGAACTTTTCTAAAATCGCTCGATCTTTAACAACCCTTTTATCCAAAAATGTCCCATTTGTATTCGATGATGCATGTGTCGCAACTTTTGAGTGCCTCAAAGTCGAGCTCACTTCCTATCTCTATCATTCAACCTCCCAATTTCTCTCTCTCATTTGAGCTTATGTGTGATGCATCTGTACGCCCCTTTTTTAAATTGTGCTTTAGGTGAAAAAAACTTGTCTTTCAGAGAACCTTTTTCCAATTTTAACACGCAACAAGTTTGTGAACCAATTTTACTTAAGTCAAATTTTATCTTGTTTAATCCTAAACATGCATATGGTGATTAAAGCAAGTAAAAAAAAGTCCACAAAAGCAATGTTGTATGTACGAAGAAATCACTAAGGGAAAAAACCTCGGACGACCCAAATCAGGCAATCATTATGATACGAAAATTAAAGAGGAATATAGACAGACATACGCAATGACTCGATCCCCACATGCCTAGACTATCTTCTTCTCTTTAACCTCTCTTCCACAGTGCCCATGCAAAAATCCTTCAGCGATACTTGTTCATAGCACACGAGTCCACGTGAACCTCAGTATCCACTGATGAAGCTTTAGAAACCATCTACGATTCTTATCACATCCTTCACCATTTCTTCATCGAAAAATTCCATGAAACAACTTGTTCAATATGGATGAACAAACCAACGGTGCAAAAAATATCCTTATACCATATGTATGAAATATCGAATCTTTTAAACTATAAGGATGGTTTTATCTTTTGAAATCCTTAGAAAACTAGTGCAGAAAAACGTAACGGTTCTATTTTGTATTTTGGTTCTGCACACCTCGAAATTCTAAGCAAAATTTGCCTTAAATAAAAACTTTAAGTCAGCGTGTCATTAGAATGATATCCCTATGTCGTTTGAATGATTGCGCCTTGTCATTTGAACGATTTACCCGTGTCATTTGAACTACACTGAGATGTCATTTGAATGACATCATATGTTGTTTGATCCTCCAAATCATGAGGGAAGGAACCATAAGACTATAAACAGTGCTTATCTCTTAATAAACAAAGCTAAAATTATTAAAAAATATTTTTAACATTTTAAAATCATTTTTAATCAAAATAGCATCCTTATAACATTTTTCCAGTCCCATAAACATTATGCGTTCATATATGAGAGTATCTAGGAATGCAATGTGATACGTAGACATGAAAATGCACCAATAAACTTGGCATGATCTATCTTGAAGCTTTGTCACTACGTCTTCAAACAACACGTCATAGACTATGTGAGTATCGTGACAAGATAAAAATCTATCTATGACTCAAATTGGTTTTTGTTCAAAATAATGCCAATACATAAAAAATCGACCTTACCTGGAAATTTATCCTTACAAATCTCCCCCTTTGGCTATTCCGTGACAAAAACAAAACACTAAAATGCCAAAGTCGGGTTGTCAAGCCAAAAGACCTAAATCCTATCCCATAACCCCCCCCCCCCTCCCCCCCAAAATACAAACACGATCTAGAAAACAAATATCGAACTAGAAGCATAATCTTCTCTTCACGTGATGTAGAAGTAAAACCTCAAATGTCTGGATAATCATTACACACACGTAATAACAAATACCATGTGAAGTATGGAGGTACAAATGATATAAAACATTACAATACCTATTTGTAAAACAAACCATTTATTAAACATGTGAGAAAATCATATGATACCATTTTGTAAAATAATACCCGAAAAACATGATAAACAAATGTGCTCATTAAAAAAAACTCCCCCTAAATCACATACCATCTCTCCCCCTTTTGTATCGAATAGACAACCAGAGAAAAAGATAAACAACTCAATATCTAGCATGAAATAATCATATGAATTATATCTAGATAAACATGGATAGCCAGCTAAAATAATCAAAAGATTCCAAATGAAAGATAGCAAACTGGCACACAAATGAAATCATCAATATCAGTAATGATGTGAGTAAGCGAATCAATGAAATATATGAATCAAGCATGAATAAGTAATATCGACTAGATGTAAATTATCCAAATGAACCTAGAAGTACCAAAATAGTATTAAATCATCATATATACGCATCAGGTACTGAAATAGAACAAGGGCTCAATAAATCCTCTCTGGGTCCTTTGACTAGAATTACCATGTCGTTAGAACGACTAAGACATGTCGATCAAAGGAGGTAAGAAATGACCTGAAATAGTAAGGCATCACGCGATGCATTTATCTAATGACCCTTCTCGCCACCATACCGCCTCAAAACTCGTGTCGCGCGATCCAGTGTTCGAATGACTTAAAAAAATTCAAATTTCAGATCTAAAAATGATTATCTTTTTCCCAGTGAAGATATTTTCAGTTAACGGCAACTGAAAATACGAAACACTTGCAAAATAGACTCTAAATAGAAAAATCAAAGAAGTATGAGTTTCGCACTAACATAGAATCAATGTGCTCAAACATGGATATGGAATGAATGGGCATGAACTACGATAAATGAATCACAACTTTAACACATTTAATCAATCAAGAAGATCTAATTGATAGCTAAATGTCATCAAACAGAGTTTATGCCAGATGTGACAATTAATATATTGAGATTAATGAACTAAACCAGCAATATGCACACAAATCCGGGATTTTGACGATTCAACAAATAATAACGTCATGACACGATTTTTCCACATTAAGATTCATGGTGCCACCCCGTCATTTTTTTTCCATCCAAACACCCTCATTTATTCATATTTTCTTTCTCTAGTTCTTTTGAGATTTCTATTTTTCTCACCTTAGAGAAATCCTATTGGCCTCATTTTCGGCATATAATTTTTTTTATTGCTATAATTATTTCTTGGGATCTTTTTAACGGTTCCTTTCACGATGAGAATATTATTCTCTCGCATCCCTTTCCCCTGAACAGTCATCATTTTTTCAATTTAAGCAATATAAATCCTCACGGCAAACAATTCTTACATGAACACCTCCTCCTAAGTCTTATTACGAGTAGATGACAAAATTGAGAGGAGAACGTCTCACCAAACTCAAATGTGCATGAGAAGTCAACATTCTTATGAATTCGTGCATGTGAGTGTGATGACATATATACAAAGTCGAATCCCAATGCAAATCAACTTCGAAACACCCCCATTAATCAATGGTTAAGATCATTCTAAGAATCTATAATTATGACCAAATATCCTAGCCACGTGGATAATGAAATGATGTAGGTCCAAGCACACCAATATTCCATATCAAACATGAAACTCATGACACAAAAATGAACAAAATCTCTTTTTTTTCAAAAATATTTTTAACTCAAAAATATTTTTTTTTTTGTATTTTCTCAAAAATATATGAAATCAAAAATCTTTTTTTATTTTTCAAAAAGATTCAAATAAATAAAAATATAATACAAAGAGATACACATGTCATAACACTAGAAAGATATATATCATGAAGCAAAGACTCGTGTATGACAAACATGGCTAGCACAATCATGCTTTAGATTTAATATGAGAAGTACCATGTGAAACCAAACGAGAGTCATGAATTTTAATTCCTGAAGCCACTAAGTCCGATTTCCTTACTCAAGTAGGTGTATAACAACGCATGGGGGTTGGAGGAACCGAAATGACTTTATTCTTAAACTTCGTAAGACCATTTTTAAGGTCTTAACAATAACGCCTAAGGTGACCCTTCCTACCGCAATGAGCGCAAGTGTAAACACGATGAGGAATGTGACCTAAATGTGGACCTCTCCTAACGTTCCTAGTTAGATATCTCGCACGATTGGTAATGGCTTTGGGAATGGGATAAATACGATCATCGAAACCTATACCACACTTATCATCCTTTATTTTGACGGTACTTGGAATCCTATCCAACTTTGCCAACCTTGCCTCCAAATCAAACTTCACCTCACTTGAGTCCCTCAATTTCCCCTCAAGCTCACTAATCTTGGACTCAAGCAAATGCCTAGAATCCTTAAACTCTAGAATCTATTTCTTAAAATCCTCCATCAAACCACAAATACAGTCTCTCTCCTAAACATATTCTAGTTTCTCCCTAAGAGTCTTCTCCCGTGACCTAGGATCCTCAATCAAGGCATCATTATTTTCTATAGAACGCTCTTTAAACTTATCTTGCAACTTCAAGTTTGCCTTTTTCACCTTTATTTCTTCCTCATATAAATCATTAAAGGCAACTTTCAACTCTCCCACATCGATCTCCTCTTCCTCACTAGCTTCACCCTCACTCTCTTGGGTTCACACAAAATGGCCTCGGAAGTGTCATTCACATGAGTATCTTCATCAGAAGATTTATCATCGTCACTCACATGACATGCCATAAATGCTATAAAGTTGTTCTAAATGGGGGAATTTTCTCCCTCTTTAGGTTCTTTTATCACTTAAGATAACATTATATGCAATCGATTTCTTGCCCTTCTTCTTAAGTCTAGTGGCACACTCTGCTACCTTATGGCTATAACCCTCACAACCAAAACACCTATCCGATTCATCCTTATTAACATTCTCACTTTTATTATTAGGGAATTGATCCACCTTATTGTTTTTGAATTTCTCAAGTCTTTTGGGATCTTTTTATTTCTTTTGGAACTTAAGAAACTTTTTCAAATTATTTGCCAACAAAGCTACATCCTCAAAATCGGTGTTTGAATCATCATCCAAAGCTTTAGTCTCCACCTTAGGGCTTTAAAAGTAATGCCATTTTCTTTCTTTGGCACTTACTTGGAGGTAAACATGTCAGGTTCATAGGTATGTAAGTCACCTATAGTCTCTTCTAGTTTTATTGACTCAAGCATACCCAAGGAGTTTAAAACGGTCATTTTTTATCAAATCTATTAGGCAACGACCTTATGATTTTTTTAATGGCTCGGTTGTCGGGTACTTTCTCTCCCAAGTTAAATGACCAGTTTACAATATGGGACAATCAAGTGTAAAACTCATCAAATGTCTCACTCTCTAACATTTTAATCATCTCGAATTGGGTATTGAGGTTTTGTAGTTTAGACGCCCTAATCGTGCTAGTTCCCTCATGAATGAGTGCAAGAACATACCAAGCCTCTTTAGACGTCTCACACATCATAATACAATTATACTCTTCCGGGGTGACAGACGAGGAAATAACATTTAAACCTTTTAGTTATTAAGTGCAAGTCTATTTTCAGATTTGGTTTATAATGCAACAGGTTTTAAACTAGTGGCCTCTCCATCTCTCATGACCGGTGGTGACTAACCTTTTTTTACCGCTAACCAAACACACTCATTAATAGCCTTAAGTGTACTTTTCATTCGCATTTTCCAATAAGCATAATTAGTGCCATAAAAATAGGAGTTCAAAAAGCATCAAAACTTTTGAAATTCATACCTACAAGCACAAGGGATCAACACAATAAAAAATGTTTCTAGCTCTGATACCAATATGTAGGCCCCTTTTTCAAAGTGTGATTTAGGTGAAACAACTTGTCTTTCAAAAAACCTTTTTCCAATTTTAATATGCACCAAGTTTGAGAACTGATATTAGTTAAGTCTAATTTTGTCTTGTTTAATCCTAAACATGCATCTAGGTGATTAAAGAAAGTAAAATAAACCATTCCACAAAAGCAACCCCGGATGTATGAGGAAACCACTAATGGAAAATACCTCGGACGGCCCAAGACAAACAATCACTATGATGTGGAAATTACAAAGGAAGACGGACAAACTTACACAGCGACTCGATCCCCACAAGCCATGATGCTATTCTTCTCTTTAACCGCTCCTCCACAGTACCCACGCGGAAATCCTTGCATGATGCTTGTCCACAGAACATGAGTCCACGTGCACCTCAGTATCTACCGATGCAGCTTTGGCAACCATCTATGATTCAGAACACTATCTTCACCATTTCTTCACCGCAAAATTCCAACGAAATAACTTGTTCAATATGGATGAAAAAACCAACGGTGCAAACTAGATCTCTATAGCATATTTATGAAAGCTCGAATCTTTTAAACTATAAGGATGGTTTTAGCTTTCGAAATCCTTAGAAAACTAGTGCAGAAAAATATATTTGTTCTATTTTATATTTGGGTTCTTCACATCTCGATATTCTGAGCAAATTTTGCCTTAAATAAAAATTTTAAGTCGGCGCGTCGTTAGAACGATGTCCTTATGTCGTTTGAATGATTTTCCCATGATGTTTGAAAGAAAATAAGATATAGTTTGAACGACATCATAAGTCATTTGATCCCCCAAATCATAAGGGCAGGAACCATATGACTCTAAAAAGTGTTTATCTCAGAATAAATAAAGTTAAAATAGTTTTAAAATATTTTTAACATTTTACAATCATTTTTAATCAAAGTAGTATCCTTCAAACTCTTTGGACCCATAAACATTATGT